>CM041786.1:60259501-60276248 GCA_023375725.1 Nephotettix cincticeps | reverse complement strand
TACCAAAAGTAAAGCGAAAAGACTTTTGAAGCAGCTCTTGAGAAAAGAAACTACATTTATGGCTGCCTTTTGGAGAAATGTTTTACACGAGTTTAACGCTGTAAGTGAAAAAGTCCAATCTCCAAAAATTAATGTGAATGCAGTTGTTACTCTGTACAGCTCGCTTATCGCTTTTACCAATGAATTAACAGAAACCTTCAATTTCTTTTAATCTGAGGGGAGAAAAAAACTGAGGTTGGTGCAAGATGATGATGAACTTGAGGCAGAATGTGTCATAGGTCTGCCGACAAGATTGCGAAGAAGAAAGAAGTTTTTTGATGAAAGTGATTCTTCTGATTCTGAACAAGAAAACGAGACTGGGGAAGAAAACGTGGATAGCAAACTCAAAGAGAACTATAACTAATAATTGACAAGCTTTTATCTGAGTTAAAAAAGAGAGTCGCTGTTTACACTGAGTTTCTAAACAGATTCAACAGATTAAAATGTAATACCCATAGCTCACAACAAACTAAATCTATCTCTCACATTTTGTAATGTTTGTCTTATTTTGTTCAGTTTCATTTTTTTCTGTATCTTAACCTCCTAAATCCACTTCCACGACCAGCAAGTATAATTCATAATTTTTATTGGAATTTTCATCATTGTTGATAATTGTTTTTCTTGTTCAAACTGACAAATGTATTTTTTCTTACATAATGTTATGTGGACTATTTCCAATGTACAAAAGATTGTATCTAATCGAAAATAAACTTCTAGATTCTTGATTCTATTCTCCATAAGATTAACATGGGAAAGAGTATACAGGTTTGCTGCTGTAAAGAACATTGAAAGTAGGCACTTCCAGCTTGAAATTTTTTAAATTTGACCATTAATATCAAGTTTCATAAACATCCATCCATAAATAAAGCAGTTTGCCTATTCTCTATATAATTAAGGCCCCTTTTATGCACTGCGTCGGGCGTCGACAGTCGTAATGAAAATGCATTGGTGTAAATGTGTCTATTTATGCACGGCGACCGACGGTCATCGGGCGACCGTCATTCGACGCTTCCCCTCCCCTCCTCACCACGTGGGTTTGTTGAGTGGGAGCAGTCCGACAGTTATTTACGCTGAAAATTTTCAGTGATTTTTATAGGATTTTAGTTCATATTATTTATGTATAAATCTTTATCACTGCCAATCATTTAATAAATTATAAACATTAAACTGCTAAGTGTTTTTATTACCTATGTGTCTGCTGCTAAGTGTATTTATGGAATTATTTAAAATAAATGGTTAATTCTCCTTCGGCAGCAAATGTAGGAATACACGTCTCTACCAAATTTGGTCTCGATCGGACTATTTTTACAAGAGTTATCTAGTTCACAGACACACACACACACACACACACACACACACACACACACACACACACACACACACACACACACAGACACACATACATATATAAATTTTAAAGACTATTGTTTTTGGCCTCTGAGCACCTAAAGAAAAAAATAACATGGTCCCGGGCTTAAATCTTGCCATGAGACCTATGGTAATAGCTTTTTTCCTTTTGGGAAATTTGCTAAAATTTAAACATTTTTTAAATTAAATATTAAAAACGCATAAAACCGTTTTTAATTTTTTAATATCTTGGTAACCGTTGGAGATAGAGCTAACCAAATTCAAAAAATATTTAAATCACATATGATTAAATTAAATAATTCCAATTTAATAAATGCACATATGAAATGAAAATGAAAAAAATGAAAATTTATTCCCTCAATCCATTTACAGATCAGTACATAAAAAAATTTTCTCAGGAATCATTTTACCATCCTATCCGGTTCTGATGGTATTTACAAGTTCATTGTCCTGTGATTTCGTCCACTTTACTGATAAGCTTAGCGAGAGTGAGAGTGGTTAAAGTTCACTTTCACTTGATACCGCTCACTAACTTATATTACTATTGTATGGAAACAACAATGAACACATTGAAATCAACTATAGGTACTTGAAAAACAATTAAATCTAAAGAACTCTTACCTTAATATTTCTAAAAAGTTATATACATTTTCTTTGTTAAAGAGCCACTTTTTCAATTCTAGTGAAAATTTAGACAGGGATTATGTGTTTTTAATTTCTGTTGGGATATCATTAAAACATTTTGGGCATAGAAATACAAAGCTTTTCTCGAAACAAGTTTTCCAGACTTTTGGTCTCTTAAAATTTTTCTTTATGACATTTCTTGTTAGGTACGTTTGTCCACATTAAATCTCATTAATTATTGTTTGCCCACTAGGATTGTAAAAAATTCTCAGAATTTTAAAAATATAAAGGTGTTTTATTGGTAGAATATTTAATTTCTTAAAAAGAGAAAAGAATGTTCTCGTATTCCTTTATTTGTTATAATTCTAATGTAATGATTCTGTGTTTTATTCTTAATTTGTCAACTAAAAATTTATAAGTTTCTCCCCAAAAATGCACTGCATATTGCAAGCGTGAGTTTATTAAAGCAAAATAAATCGTTCTCAGAACATCTCTTTGCAGGATATTTCTTAAATAATAAAATTTACGAATATGACTTCTTATAGATGCGTTAGGCAATTCAACATGTTTTTTTCCATTCCAATTTTTGATCAATATAAATCCCTAAATATTTAAAAGACTCAACTTTTTCCAAGAATTCACAATTACAATTAGCAGCATCACTACAATTATTATGGAACACTATTTTACTATTGAAATCAAAACTCCTTGAGCCAACGTTTATATATTTTGTTTTTGAAACATTAACAAGCATATGATTTACACCACACCAATCCTTTCGTAGATTTATATCAAAAGAAATCTTTTCAAAATTATGTTCGCTGTTAATGTCTGAATAAAAAAATGCAACATCGTCCGCAAAAGCAGTGATATCCCTTTAAAATTCAAGTTCATTAATAAGATCATTAATAAATATTAAGAACAGGGTAGCGGTCTGCAGTGGCGGCTGTGGGCTGAAGGGGGGATATCGTTCAAGACACTTTTTGCTGATATCGCTAAGATTTAGGCAGCGCAGACATACAAACAAAGTCTAGCAAGTTTGTTATTTTTATTTTTTTATGTCCATTATATCACACAACTAAACATACTCTATATTAATTTTCCCTTTGTAGCTGTATGGTATGGTATATAATATGAAAGAACACTTCAAAGTGAAAAAAACCATGGTCCCGGGCTTACGAGCTACGGTAATAGCTACTCATCTATGAGAAATTTGCTAAAAAATACCTGAGGAACCTGTGTACTTTTGCCACACCCAGTTTCACCCACTAAAACTAAAGTCTGGTATTCTTCAAGCAAATGTAAAATGTGGTTCCGGCTGTGATAAACTGGTAATTTCTGACGCTGATGTTCTAAAGCTAGAGTGATATTAGGATTATATATGAATCTTGTTCCTGACAAAGCTTCAATGTCAGATTTATCCTCTTCCCAACCGGCTGATTCACCTGCAAGAAAACTTCAGTAGAAGACATTTTTATTTAAGGCCTAAGAATAAATTTAATAAAGTTTCAATTAGAGTAAAATTCTCAAATCTTGCTAATTGTTCCTCCAATGGATAAACACCTCTATTGCAGTTATTATTTTATATATATATATACATGTATATATTATTGAATTAAAAGAACTTGTGCTCCCTTTAAACATTTATTTCTTACATTATACACGACACGTGTTTCGAAACTTAGTTCATTTTCAGTGTATTTTAACTTAAATTTTTTACATTTTACATATACACACATATATATATATTCTAAGCTAAATATCAAGTTTTATCCAAAAATATTCATTAATATGGGAAATATTAATTTTTCCCTATCCTCCATAAGATTAACATTGGAGCCCCACAATACGACGTACTGTGTTTAGATTTTTTAATATCTCGGAAACCGTTGGAGATAAAGAGAAAATTTAAGGAACTTAATAGTGTAGTTTTTAAGCTGATTCTAATGGTGAAATATAAAATTAGAAATTTTTAAAAACTACATGTGAAAAACGCAAAAAACCCCATTTTGGGGTACAAAACCCCCCAAACTACCCGTTCCCATTGACCGATATGTCTGGTTTACGAGCTCGTCCGAGCACTTGTAGGAATACATGTCTCTACTAAATTTGGTCTTGATTGGACCATTTTTACGAGAGTTATCATGTTCACAGACACATATATATATTTATATATATACAAACATATATATATAAATTTTAACGACTATTGTTTTTGGACTCTGAGCACCTAAAGAAGAAAAAATAACATGCTCCCGGGCTTAAGTCTCACCATGAGACCTACGGTAATAGCTTCATCCCTATGGGAAAAATCACACCAAAACTTCTAGAGGTTAAGTAAAAAAGTTTACCTTAGTGTCGGAAAAGTTGATTTTTCAGGAGGCCTAAAACACTGCCGGTGTGTCCTGTTAGTGCCGGCTAGAATAGTCCATAACCATTAAATATTTTTTCTAAGGAAATATATGCATTAAATATACATATGTTGTAACTTATATCAAAATGTTCAGAAATAATTGTAGAATCCATTAAAATAAAAAACAGAAAAAATTAATTTTCTGACTGGAAGGTTCCCTTAAGGGACCAAAGTACAACTTACCTGGCTTCAAGAATATTGGCTTGTTCAAACTCATAATAATTATTATGATAAAATAACATCAGCCAATATTTTCTTCAGTTAGTACATCAATTAACAAATTGAAATTGAAATTAATCACATACAATTTATCAGTGCTTAAAACGAATAAAGAGATTGTTTGCAAGTCATACATGTTTATGACAGACAACTGTATTTGATTGACAGAATAAATTCATGCATGAGAGATGAAATGAAATGAGGTTAGACAGTTTTTTCTTTCTTCTTTTAGGCTAAGGTAATGAAAGACCATGCAGCTTTGCAGTTCTCTATTTAGTGGTTGCTTCAAAAATTATTAGGGTTCTCATTTTGTGTTTCTCTTAAGATTTGTCTTATAATTTCTCTGATGAAATTAGCTATTTCTTTATATGTTTCTATTTCATTACTTTTAAAAGCAGAGACGAGATCTAGTTTAAATTTTATGCCAGTTTTATTGAGTAATTTGCATCTTTAGTGTGGCCATATAAATATTAAATGTTCTAGTGTTTCTTCTTGATTTAAATTACAGTTTAAGCATAAAGGCTATAAATTATTGTTTTTTGGATTATAAGAATTGTTTAACTCTGGAATGTCCCAAGACGTGTTTTATATAAGACAATTGTATCATGTCTATTGAATTGCTTATTGGAAAACCAAGGCTTAGTTTAGAAAAAATCTGAAATTTTCTGTGTCACTGTCCTTTAGGGGAGCTATTTATTTCCTCATTGTAGGAAAATATAGCTTCCTTTTTCTTGAATTTAACAAAATCCTCAATGGGAATGGAAAAGTCATCAACAAGTTCTCCATCCTTAGTTGCTACCTAAACAATTTGTTTGACATGGATAAGGTCTTGGGGGGGAGGGTGCTGGTGATTTTTAAGATGAAAATATGTAACAGGTTTCCGTAAAAACTACCAAAGCTATTGTATTGAATTTTGAATTTAAAGGAATAAGAACAGCTGTTAAGATGAACTGGAAACATTCTCTTTAAAAGATCCATGATCTAACCTATTTCCCACAGGGGATAATACAAACATTTTTTGTTTACACAGCCTCCATCTAATTTTTATATTTTTTACCAAAGACAAACTCACCTCAATCTATGTAGCTTATTCTAAAAAGCACTGTTTGAATATTTTTAAGTTTTGTGGATATGCTGGGGATGGAACCTGTCACCTCTTACACCGAAAGAAATCCAAGTCGCTAGTATTACCCCCGTGAAATGCACGTGCGCTAAATCTGTGCATAAAACTGTGTGCAACGGTTTTGTTTACTTGTTAGCGAATTTCCTATAGAATCTATTCACAAAATTGTATATATATATATATATACATATATATGAACACACTTGAAAATGGGATAATCCTCGAAACATGTTGTGTGAAATAAAATGAAATAATGCAAGGGTACTATGGTATTCATTTACAAAATAATATATATATATATATTATTTTTATTAATATTGTCACTGTTAAGTTTATCTATTAGGGCTACTTAAATACCTATATAATAAACTTGAATAAGTATAAAAGGTATACTTGTTTCAAGAGTTAATTATGTATATATATATATATATATATATAATTATAACTGCAAATGGAAATCAATCTCAATTGAAGATAAAATTTAATTGAAAATGATCAATCCATCAATCTCAAAATTGAGAGGCCTACCAAAAGTGCATAAAGTATGAATACCAATTAGACCTGTAGTGAGTTATGCTCTATCATATAATGTATGTAGGTTTTCAAATTATAGACTAAATCAAATAACAAATACAGACATTAATCACAGTATTTCAAATACATACCAACTAGTACAAAATATAAGATTTGAAAATACCAGAAAACGCTATATCTTCTGATGTAACCAACATGTACACTAACATTCCAACAGAAGAAACCATACAAATATTGAAAGAAAGTTTAGGTAATTCAAATATACTTAACATAAATGAGAAAAAAGATTTGATAACTATGACAAAAGCATGTATGAATAAAAACTACTTTGAGTTTAAAAACTGTTTATACAAACAACAGGATGGCTTAGTGATGGGATCACTTCTCAATATCCTCTCCCAGGTCAGATCATTCCAGCAATGGACCCTCACACAATTAATTGTGGTCCCGTGCGTTGAATCTGAACCTAATGGCGTCTGGCGGTTCCAAAGAGTGGTCTATTCAGCTCGGTTGTTTGTTGAGGGGAATCCGAGTAGTAATTCCCTAGGCGCTTCCCTCGAAAATCTTGAAAGAACTTCTCGAGGCTCATGTGGGTATTGCTCGCATCAAGGAATTGGCACGACCATATGTTTGGTGGCCTAATTTGATACGGATATTGAGAACACGACCTTAAACTGCCCGGGGTGTCAGCAAGTGAGGCATCAACCAACAAGGACCCCAAAATACACCATTGGGAATATCTTGTAAGACCATTGCAAAGAATCCACGTGGATATAGAAAAGTCTAAAGCTATTCTAGACTGAAGGAAGGTGACTTTTGAGATGTAAAAGACATTAATAAATAAGCAATTTTTTTAAATATGCGAGAGTCAATAATATAACTTTTTTTGGCAATGAATTATGAAGCTTAGTTGATGGATACAGTAATATCATTTTTATCTGTGAAGTGCTTACATTGTTGAATACTTAACTAGATTGGTCCCTATAGTGACGACCAAATTTGACTCGTTGATTATTTTCTGATGTTTACACATGAATAAATGGAAATGTACTTCATAATGTACTAATTTTACGAGTAAATAGGTATCCCCCAATTTAGTATAGTTCTCAGCATAAAGTTTATTCAGAAAAAAGAATTAGTTTGTTCAGCTTGAGATATTAGTTGCCACTCATGTTGGGAACTAACAATAACTGAAATATTCATATTGTGTGCTGGCTAATCAGCAGCAACTTTATTGTCTCAACCACAAAATAACCCACCAACCTAGTTCGGTGGCTGCTACTTTTAGAATCTTCTTAAACAAATTAACATAAAATTAATACTACACAAATCTAAGTGTGCAATAATGCATAGCAAAGTGAATGGAATACATAAATATGTAGAATACAGAGTTATATAACATTATGTTGGACAAATAAAGGCATACAAGAAGCTCAGTAATATGACTGACTTAATTGTTCTTTTATGCTAGATAAAACATTGTTCATTGTTCCAATAAGAACTTACTCCAGATAAAACAAAACTTTCTGACAATACGCCCTAAATTTAGGAAAATAACATAAAATAAAATATAACTGACTAACTGACCCGGCGAACTTCGTAACGCCTAACAGTAAATACCCGTTAACTAAAAATTGGCCATGTTCTGAAGCCGAATACCATTACGGCTTCATTGTGAAATCTCATATTATTCTGGGTCGCGGCATAGTGAAACTGAAACAATAAGACATATTAATAACATTCCCATACAACAAATAAATCTGAGTGAATTAATTCATAATAATTTTCAAATCCAATCCAAACCCAAACCAAACCTAACTGTAATACGGCTTTTATAAGAAAGTTATACAACAGCTGATTATTTTAATAAACGTAATCTCTATTTTTTTAATGAATGTTTTATTTACAATCTGTTTTTTTAAATACAAAACAATAGGTAAATATTATACAAGAACAAAATGAACATTAACGTGGATTTCCTTTCCTAGTGCCTGCCACTGCTGGCAGTAAAAAACGTTAGTGTATTTATAACAGAACAATTAACTTGATTTGAATATGCTTCATGTCGGAAGTCCAAGCGGCAAGATGGAACGTCTTTTCAATCTATAGGTGAAATTAGCATTGTCCAGCAAGTTAACAGCAAGATAATTTGGATGATTTTCTAGTTTTTCAATGTACTTCTTACTAATTTTGGCTATTTCTTCTTCAATAGTTGGGATTTGAAGGTCTTTGTGTTATTGTGTAGGGTTTTGTTTGAAACAAACCGGGGGGCATTGACGATTTTTCTTAAAATTTTGGATTGGTATCTTTGCATAATATTAATATTAGATTTACATGCAGACGCCCATAGCTGTACACCATATGTCCAAATTGGTTTCAAAATAGATTTATATATCAATAATTTGTTGTTCATGGTAAGTTTTGATTTACGCCCAAGAAGCCAATTTAGTTTCATTGTTTTTAAATTTAGTTGTTGTCTCTTCGTCCAAATATGTTTTTTCCACGTCAGTTTGCTGTCTAAATGTAAGCCTAAATATTTTACTTCTGTAGCGTGAGGAATTTGTGTATTGTTTAATATAACAGGGGGATAAGAATTTCGATTAAGTGTGAATGTAATGTGTGATGATTTTTCTTCATTAATTTTGATTCTCCATGTTCTAAACCAATTTGAAATGTTATTAAGACTCTCTTGTAAATTTGAAATTTGAATTGAGGCCTATACAGGATCCGAGTGAACGGCTAAAATAGCTGTGTCATCCGCAAACGTAGAAATTTGAGTGTTCTCATCTTCTGGCATGTCCGCAGTGTATAAAATGTACAAAAAAGGTCCAAGAACACTCCCTTGAGGAATTCCTGATTCTATCCTCTGTCTCTCTGATACAACGTCTTGATATTTTATTTGAAAAGTCCTATCTGTGAGGTAAGATCGCAATAGAAGAAAAACAGAATGAGGGAAAAATTTTTAATTTTATATAATAAGCCAACGTGCCATACCTTATCAAAAGCTTGGCTAACATCCAAGAAGGCTCCAGAACAAAACCGTTTGTTTTCCAAACATTGGCGAATTGTGTCTGTGACTCGATAAACTTGTTCCACCGTCCCATGTCCTTGTCTGAAGCCAAACTGATGGCTTGGAACACCAAATCTTCTTCAATCAGCATCCTTAGCCGTATATAAAAAAGTTTTTCAAACAATTTGGACAAAATTGGCAAAAGACTAGTAGGTCTGTATGAAGTCAAATGATGGGGAGGTTTACCAGGTTTTGGGATTAGAATGATGACGGCTCTTTTAAACTGAGAAGGTACATACTCCAGACGAAGCATGGCGTTAGTTTTAATATCTTCCCTGTTATTAAATCGTAACCAGGAGATTTATTAGGATTTAAACTTTTGTTTATTACGGATTGAATTTCAAGCAGTCTAAATTTTTGTAAAGGAAGGTCAAGTTGTAGAGGGGGATATAAAAATTCTTGTATTTCCTCCTCATCATTAGCCAAGCTAGGATTTGGTTTGAAAACATCAGTAAAATATTGAGAAAACGCCTCTGACTCCTCTTCATTGCTTTTTGCCCACCTTCCATCACATTTTAAAATTGGCGATATTGAAATTTTTGGTCGTTTCATCCCTTCTTTAATTTATAAACGAGTTTCCGATCTATAAAGATTGGGTATAGTTCTAAAAACCATGATTTTTGATTTTATATAAAAGCCTTTATAATGAGCTGTACTATTAAAACTTTTTTATTTATATTTTATTTTGCCATATATCTTCTTACCTCCTCTTTTCCGTTATTATATATTTATAGGGAAAAGAGTATGCAGGTTGCTGCCAAGATAAACACATAAACTATGATTTTTTCTTCTTCAGGTGCCCAGAGACCAAAAACAATTAGTCAAAATTTTTATATATATATATATGTATATATATATATATGTATATATATATGTGTCTGTGAACACGATAACTCGCGTAAAAATGGTCCGATCAAGACCAAATTTGGTAGATACATGTATTCCTACTAATGCTCGGACGAGTTCGTAAACCAGACATATCGGTCAATGGAAACGGGTAGTTTGGGGGGGTTTTGTACCCCAAAATAGGGTTTTTTGCATTTTTCACATGTAATTTTTTAAAATTTCTAATTTTATATTTCACCATTAGAATCACCTTAAAAAACTACACAATTAAGTCCCTTAAAGTTTTTCTCTATGTCCAACGGTTACCGAGATATTAAAAAATCTAAACACAGTACGTTGTATTGTGGGGCTCCAATGTTAATCTTATGGAGGATAGGGAAAAATTAATATTTCCCATATTATTGAATATTTTTGGATAAAACTTGATATTTAGCTTCATCTGGTTGAGATCTATCCATTTATGCTTAAAAATCATAGTTTATGTGTTTATCATGGCAGCAAACCTGCATACTCTTTTCCCATGTTAATCATATAGGGAATAGGCAAACTCCTATATTTATGGACAGATGTTGATGAAAGTTGGTTTAAATGTTAAAAATAAAAATTGTTTATGGTATCCTACATTCAGTGTAGTCACAGCAGTAATCACACTGGCTCCCCATGATTATTGGAAAAGGCAAATAATTTTAGTTTTTAATGCTTTAATTAAAATTTGCCTTATTTTATTTTTATTTTGATTTGCCATCCTTAGCCTCCTCTTTTCCGCTATTTTTCTCTTTATGTACATAGGGTAGCACAATCCCGCTTTGTTACAATTTAAATTTTCAAATACAGGCGTAGACTCAGTGACAGAACTTTGGACACAGGCTACAAAGTGATCTACAGCGTCTTCCAAATTGTCGATACTCTTCAGTCGAACCTGCAATTTTAGCCTCTCATCTATTAAATTTCTAAATTGATCCCAATCAGTGTGTTTATTGCATAACACTAAATTTTGTTGACTTTGAAAAACGTGTGTGCTTAAAGTTAGTATAACTGGCGAATGGTCAGATGATAAATCAAGACAAGATGCTATGTTAGTATAGTTGGGATTAACTCCTTTTGAAATGAAAAAATCTAATAAGTCAGGAACTTTACGCATATCAGTGGGCCAATATGTCAGTTCACCTGTTGAAATGTTGTCGTAATGCTTATCATTCATAACTCTCAATAGCTGTCGGCCTCTAATGACATAATAACCAGGGAGGATACACAAACACTCACAATCATTGATTTACATGTGTATCACATTATTTTTTTTCGAAATTTAAGCCAACACATTGGATTTAGAAATTTATTTAACTCACCTTCACTTGCAGTTTTCAAAAAAACACGTCAAAGCGCTTTTGCACACTATTGGAATGGAGGAGGTCGAGGCTCTTATCAGACCCAACTACAACAGGCACAACCCTTGACCTCACTTTCTCCAACCCAACACGTTGCATTTATTCACCAAGTTAAGTGATTTTTTTTATATTTCAAATGATTGTTGCCATCGAAGAAGGGATATGGTATCGAAATATACTACACACTCACTTGCACCGTATTACATTAAACTAGTGTATGAACAGTGAACACATAATCAATAATTAGTCAATCCATTAAAACAAAAAAACATAAGTCAAATCATTCTTACAACTAAAACAATTCCCTAAGTCGAATTATTACCTCAGTTAATTGTTTAGTCATCTTTTTACCTAAATTTGCCATTAAAATTGATAACAACTGCGGTCTACGCACAGGCATCTGCCCATGTAGACCATTCCTTGTTAAATTGTGGCAAAATTTAATATTTCCTTTTGTAACTGTTACTATTATTATCATCAATGTCACTCTGTATTTATGTATGTTGACTAATTGGGAATAAACTATTATTTCATTTCATTTCACATGCTAAATATCACAATATATACATAGTATGTTTCTCAGTGTTAAAATACAGTATTAACACTGCATTGATCGTGCAGATCACAATCAATTAATTGTTATATATAAGATTATGTTTGGTTGCCACAAACAGTTGGTAGAACATATGACCTTGAGTGGCTACCTACCTTTCCCCAACTTCCCCTGGACCACCCCAGTTTTGTCATAGCTTTGTTTCTGTCAATTTCATGTTCTCTAGATTCCAATATTTTCAGTTGAATTAATATTGTGATCCAAAAAAAATAAATTTGTTCTGCACATTGTGAGGAGCAAAAATAAGGTGGGTCTAGTTTGGTTTTTTATTTAAGTTAATTTAAATGTTCCCGCCGGCTGAAGCGAACAGCTGGCCTTGTAGTTCGAGGAGCCGCCACGAACCGCACCACCGTCGGTGGTGGGGGAAGGAGTGGGGAGCCGTGGAGACGACGACCGAGGGCACCAGGGCAGCTCCAGTGGGACTCGCTCGTCGGCCCTCGGGCCTGTAGGTAGTCATTCGTTCGTCGGCTCTTGGACCTGAAGGTAGTAGCAGCTCGCATCCGATTAGTTAAGAGACCAAGGGGTAGGCACGTGGTTTTGTCCGGGATAGCCTCCTTGCTTCTAGATACTAACTTTGTGCGAGTAATAGTTATTAATTTGATTAATAAAGAGTTTTTAGTTGTCCGAGAAAGGAACTTGTATTTAATTACCAGCGTTGAGTTGAGTTTTGTAATAGACGAATTAAGTAAGCACCCAGGTCGTATTTAACAATTCAGTAGGGTACAAGCCTGAAAGAAGGCTGGTGTTTTATTTAACAATTCAGTAGGGTACAAGCCTGAAAGAAGGCTGGTGTTTTATTTAACAATTCAGTAGGGTACAAGCCTGAAAGAAGGCTGGTGTTTTATTTAACAATTTAGTAGGATACAAGCCTGAAAGAAGGCTGGTGTTTTATTTAAGGTGGTAATTAAATTAACAATAATTATAAAAAGAATACAAAAATATCTTTTCCAAATTGTATAGGAGTTCGTGGGCGAGGATGATACCTAACCTCTGAGATTTGTGAATTATATGGTAAAGGATTTCTGAGCCCTTACGAACTATATAAAAGTAAAAGTAAATTAGTTTCTCAAAATTAAATTAACGAACCCTGGACAACTCAGTGTCCCTGAGGCTATCCGAGGCAAACGTAAAAACGTGTAACGGTACCCCCTTCTCTTTTTACCGTTACAACATTATGGTGTAACTTTTGATAAATTTACTATTTAATGTTGGTTTATTTATTTTTTTATATTTATAGTTTTAAAATGAAGGACAAGGTAAATGAATAATTAAGAAAGTGATTAAATGAAACTGATAGCGTAAGTGTAATAGGGATAAAAGAATCGAGCATAGAAGATGAAAATCTGATTCATAATGCAGATACTTATGAAACTAACAATAATGAGGATGACCAGAGTGAGGAAATAGAGGTAGCAGTGGGACCACAACTACCCGGGGAATCTTTGGGGGGAGGGGAGCTTGACTTCCATCTCAACCACCAGAGAAGCGGAGCCGCAGCGAGAAGCCAGAAACTGCTCAAAACCATGTTAGACGATGCAAAAATAATTTCATTGCATTTTTGTTGATAATGTTTTTATGGTATTTTTGTCTAATACAATTTCCCTCAATTAAAATATTATATGCAAATATGTATGGTAAGCGGGGGGAATTGGGAGATATGTTTAACAAATGTATCTAGTTAGGGCACTTTTACTATTTTGTTTGTGTTAGTACCTACTTAACTGATTTTACAACACAGAAACCTATCTTTTTCGCGTTTTGACTTTCCCCATAGTTAACAAAAAAATAAAAATGTTTTTTTACCACCCAATTACCCTCATGGGGGTAATTGGGTGGTAGATCAACATTCCCATAACACTAAATGGTAATTAAAGATGGGCAATTGGGTCTTAAAAAGAAGACTAAAAGCAACATTTTCAAGTAGGTTTTACTAGAAAAATTTTTTTACTCTGAATTTTGCGATGGCAAACATTTTTTATAAACTTTGTAGAATTTCTTGGATCGTAAATTACAACTAAACATTATGACCTGCAGGTTTTAAATTCCCAATACAAAGAGTCCATTACTGTAGTATTAGTAGGAAAATAGGGAGAAATATTTTTCCAATTAGGTACAAACTATGTTAAATGGCCTCAAAACTTTAGAAAATAAGCCTAGATTTTCAGTCCTCTGCGCGATATAAAACAAGAGAGTCTGTGTAAATAATTTCATTCACTGGTTTACTACATCAGATCAATCTGAGCTACTGCAGTCTCTATCTAAATAACTATAATATAGTTTTGTGACTTTTTTAGGTCTTTTGTGTTCGAGTTCAATGTGTCGTGAACTCAAGGGTTCTGGGGCACAAAATGTCTTCTAGTAGAGTTGGAACTTCATCCACTGTTTCAGGCCAAATGAACTTATTTGCTCCCTTGGACTGTGCATATTCCACGTGATAATACGTTATTGCACCTGGTTGGTTGGTGAAGGAAGATATCCCGATCACCTTCTCAATGAACCACTGATTGTCGTAGCAAGCAGCAACATGGTCACTGGTCACCCTTATTCAGATTGAGGGAAGGCGTATGCTGTTTTATAGGCTCACCTGATGTTGATGGTTGATTAATGCCAAAGTTAATTTCATCTGAACCTTCAATTATCAACTGTGCAAGATCATCATCATATTCATCCGAAATAAAATCAAAACCCTCCTCTTCGGAGGATGTGAAATTAGCAGCCTTCTTACTATCTTCCGTCTCTTGGTGACTTCTTTCATCTTCTTTCTCTCTTCCTTTATATTCAATTAATTATTACTGTAATATTATTATTATATTAACCAAATATTGTTTTTATTCCTTATTTTAACTGAATTAAACCGAGAATACTGCATTAGCTCAATTTAAAAATTTACCACCCAATTTCCCATACGGGGGTAATTGGGTGGTAACATTTTTGAAAAAAAAAGAAAAATGTTTGAGGTGCTTTTATTATGAAAATAGGTATTGGACATGTTCCTTTGTATCTTTTTTATTAATTTCACGGTGAAAAATAATAAAATTTCAGATATATTAAAAGTTTACAGCTTTTTAAATTATAGATGAACGAAGTTTGCATACTACTTTCAAAATCGCAAAATGTATAAGGTGTCTAAAACTATTTCCCACCTTTAAATGTTTTAAGATACAAATCTGAAAAAATATGGCTTACTCTTGAAGAGATTGACTGTCCACGCATGTCATTAAAACAATAAAATATCAATAAATAAATAAATACGTAAATAGTTGAAAATTTTACCACCCAATTACCCCACCCACCCAATTCCCCTGCTTACCCTATTTAAATTATAAATAATAATTATTAAAATATAGCCAATTCTCTGGTTTATAACTTTCATCCATCACATTAATCAAAGGTGATAATGTAAGAGCTACATTATCACATAGCGAAAAGCCATTGGTGTTTGGTGGGATTTGAACCCGGATCCATGGGCCAAAGGTAATAGTGTAAGAAAAAAATACCGCCTGGATCACAATTATTGTAGTGATCCATGCGACCAAACACGTTATTTCAGAGGCATAACCACTGCAGTGTTAATAGTAAATTAGCGTACCTGGCGCACGAAATCTTGCGCTGTCATGGAGACAATCTGTCCACCAATGCGTGTAGGCACTCAATCTTAAGTGTTGCTATTTAAAAGAAATCAAGTCAATTTAATTATAATAAAAATTATTTTATTAATAAACCTTATACAATTTCTCTATAAACAATATTCCGAGTATAAATACGGTTGTCTCGACGAAGTCGGCCTTGGTGTTCTCCATCTTTTATATAGACTTTGAGTCCATCAAATGATCGGGCTCTACTTGCTGCGACATATAGTTGGCCGTGACCAAACACCGATTCTGGGAGAACTACTTTAACCTTACCCAAATATTGGCCCTGAGATTCGTTAATGGTCATAGCAAATGCCACAATAATCGGGAACTGTGTGTGCTGGAGACTGAACGGTAACAGGGTATCGCCTTCCAGTCTCCATTATGTCGAACGTTTAGCTTTTTTTTCATAGGTCACCAATGTGTGTTCTTTGAAAAACTGTTACTTCCGTTGTGTCGAGCTGTAAACATCAACTCACGCAATGTTTGTCTCGAGTGTTTCTATTTACTCATCAACTGCACAATATATAACTACATTATAATAACTATACTTAGAAACCAAGTTTAGATTTTCCCAAAAGATTTTCATTTTGGTTGTTTTGGTTTTGTGTAAATAAAAACTGGTGTTTTATTGCCAGCTGTACGATGATGTCTTCATTAAACGAAAAAAGAAAGAACCATGTTTAACTGTCAGATTTAATTTGTTTATTTAACCACTTCCTTAAATAAACAGCTGATTTCTCGATCGTCGGTGTTTACTTCTATATTAAGTTTATGGAGAAAATCGCGACTTTGACCCCATTATTTTTCCATGTCCACGGTGAATTTTCAAAATTTTTTAAATTTATGGCAAAACTACATGCTAAGACCTTTATAATGAC
>CM041786.1:60244517-60259401 GCA_023375725.1 Nephotettix cincticeps | reverse complement strand
GTGTTTCCTTATATACAATTGGTACCCAAAAATCACTGTCTTTCTTCGTTTAGGATTTTTTTTTAATCCGGACTTTCGTTAATCCGGACGACTTGGAGCCCCAATTAGTCCGGATTAACGAGGTTTTACTATATAAACATACACACAGTACAGTAAATATTATAAAGTAAAATGGAGAAAGCAGATAAGGAAAGATAAGTTAGTAGATTGAGCCTTTGTGTTGTCTGCTGTCTGTAGAGATAGATTTAAACACCCTCAAAAATTCAATTTTACTAGTTTTAGTCACTAGGAAGTTTATCTCTATATATAAAAATTGAATGTATGTCTGTCTGTATGTATGTATGTCCTTTATGCGTTGCCAAACTACTCATCCGATCGCCATGAAATTTTAGGAAGTTGCTCTACATGTGTCCGGGAAGGTTTTAGTGAAAAAATATTTTTGAAAACCCCATAAGTTTCCATTTTATGACGTTTTAAATTTCTAATGTTAACCTTATGGAGAGTAAGTTTATTTACAAAATGTCTACAATGAAAACATTTGATTTCTTAGCTACAGCTGATTGGTTTACTTTCCATTAGCTTTACTATCCAATGCCATCTGAATCATTCATTAATGTTAAACTATGAAGTAAATGTGTACTGTAAATAAACGGTACCAGTGGACTGACACATACTTTCTCCCTTAAGTAAATTTAAAAAAGACAATCTGTAATAAAACTATCATGTTCTACAAAGTAATTCTAAATATCATTTAATAATTTATTGTTCAAATGGTATGGGGGAACCCCCCCCCCTCGGTAATACCAAGCTTTTTTGAGCTGGTTTTGTTTGGTGATTTGACCTTACACTTCATACCAAGTTTCATGGAAAACGGGTGGAAAGTAAGGAAGAAATTGATTTTTTTATATTTTCCATAAGAATAACATTGGGCGCTGTCAGACAACGTTCTGCGTTTATCGTGGACAGTAAATTTAACTTTTCTCTGGAACCGTTAGTCGTAGACAAATAATTCAAAATACTAATTTGTTTAGTTTTTTAAGCTGGTTTCAATGGTACCAGTCAAAATATACTTTACTTTTATTGTTTTCGCTGAAAATTTAAAAATTTGATTTTTTCGACATTTAAAAGCCCATAACTTTTGAACCGTCATTTTTACAGACATGCGGGTGGTGTCAAATTATTTAGTGCTCTGTGCACTATAAACTATCAAATTTTAATCAAAATCGTTAGAGCCGTTTTTGAGAAATTTGGATTTTTTCACGTTTTTTAAGGGTTTTTAGGGGTGAACTACCCTTAAAAATAAAAAATTCAAAAAAATGAAAAAAACGCCTGGAGATACCGTGAATATATACATACATGCCAAATTTCATCTAAATCGGACCAACGGGGTAGGCTGTGGCACTGTACACATCCAGACACACGGACACACGGACGGACAGACATCACGTCAAAACCCACTTTTTTGGATTCAGGGGACCCCAAAACGGATATATCCACCCTCAACTCAAATTCGAAAATTTTGACGAAAACAATACTTTCTCCATATACTACGTATAAGGGGAGAAAGTAAAAAATGCAGCAAAAAACAGCTTTATTCTCCACGTTAATAGTTTACGGTTTTGGTGTATTATGTATTTATATTTTTATTTTCTATCTGATTAAAGTCACGTGTTTATATGATAATTACAATGTTTATAATATTACGTTTATTATAATAATCAGCTGTTGTATATCTTTCTTATAAAAGCCGTATTACAGTTAGGTTTTGTTTGGGTTTGGATTGGATTTGAAAATTGTGAATTAATCCACTCAGATTTATTTGTTTTATGGGAATGTTATTAATATGTTTTATCATTTCAGTATTGTTATTCACTATGCAGCGACCCAGAATATATAACCTTTCACAATAAAGCCGTATTGCTATTCGACTTCAGAACATGGTCAATCTTAAAGTTAATATGTGCTTACTGTGAGGCGTTACGAAGTTCGCCGGGTCAGCTAGTTTACAATATAAAAACATAATATTTACTAAGGAACTTTACAGTTTTAAATTAATTTGACCAATAAAAATAGGGTTAAGTTGTATAAACACTTGGAAAGGTTGCCCGTTTTAGCCATTTTATGAAGTTATATTTGTTGACATTTATATACCGTGATTGCCAAGTTGCATTTTGTTTAGTCTTTTGTTCAGTATAAATTTGTTCCTCTTTATTAACATAAAAAAACAATTCCAAGTAAGTTAAATATTTCAAGACTTTTTCGGAGGATAATACTATTTAAATAAATTATTTGTATTTGACCATAAAGCAGTGTGAGTGACCATCCAAGTTACTGACATGGGTGGAAGGGAGGTGGCGACTCATGAGCGATGCACAGAATTACTGTGTTGGGTTGTTTTGATTTCACAGTGGCCTCTATCATTCAGTTTACACACTCCTCCTTACCCTCCCCACCATTCGGGACAGATGCAGTAGGCTTCTCTCTCCCCCACCCAGGTCGCCCTGATTTGAGAGAAAAGCGACCGGACACTGACGACTCATTTCCAAGAAGTAGTCCGGACCATCCAACGTCCGAACCATCTGAATTCGGAGTAGAGGGAGACGACTGTATAATGGAGAATAAATAAAAAATTGAAGGGTTCATGAAGTCTGTTGAAGATGGCCCTTTAAACAGGTAAACCCTCAAAACGAGTGAGTTTCCTGAAATCGAAGAAGCACTCTTCATTTGGTTTGAACAACAACGCAAACGGAATGCTCTTATTTTGGCAGACATACTCAAACAATAGGCTCAATTATTTACACTGAAATAAAAGAAGAATGACTTTCTTGCTAGTCATGGATGGTATGAGAAATTTTAAAAAACGCCATGGTATACAATTTATGAAGATTTCTGGCAAAAAGGTGTCTGCTGACATGTCTGAGATTGAAGCCTTCATTGCAATGCTACATAAAAAATTACCGAGCTTGGATTACTTCCAAAACAGCTGTATAACACAGATGAAACCGAGTTAAATTGGTGACAGCTCCCAGCTAAAACATTTGTAAGTGATGAGGAAAAAAGGTCTCAGGAAGGAAATTGTAAAAAGAACGACTCATGCTTATGGTGTATGCAAATGCATAAGGAACATATTCTTTAAAACTGCTTGTACTGTGCTGTGACACATGTACCAACTCAATTTACAGAATTATGTACAGTATTTTTAAAATCTTAAGATAAAATTTATATTCCCTTTTTTGTAATATTGTGCAATAAGTAAGCCTACATAAATTTAAAAATTCCATTGTAAACTATAGATTATAATTAGTCTTTACAATAGGCACTATTTTATAAGGCGTTGGAAATGATAATAAATAAATAATAAACATTAAAATGATATTATACATATGAGCCGTCTTTTGTTATTGGTCGTCGCAGCTGTCGTGTAATTGTTTATGATTGATCACGATCTCAGAAAGCATTCTGCCATAGAGTAAGATACAAAAAATAAAGCGCATTTCTTTATTAAGCTTTCGGTGTTATTTAAGCCAGTAACAATAACTGCTCCATACTATAAACAGTGATTTTCTGAGATTTTCAGAGCGAGACGCTGGCATTTCTCGTATGTCCATGCTAGAAATGCCACCTTCTCGATCCGAGGCACTTGGCACTCAAGTTACAGTAACGGCGCGTCTCAAATCGAGATGCTCGGCACTCAAAGGGTTAAAAATAAAACACACACCTTGACCTCGTAGCAGATTTTGCCTTGGTTGAATCCAAATGTAGCTCGACAACCAGCCCAGATGTAGCCAAAGCCTTGGGCACTCATTGGTCCTGCCTCTAGAAAATCTTCTCTGTTGACTTCAAGATTCAAGTCCGAATCATCTAAACAGATAACAAATTTTTAGATATTAATCGAAAATACCACCACTCGTGTCAAACATATATCCTAAACTAATTTATGCATTATAGGGGTGTGCGATACAGCAAAAGATTTTTGACTGAATAAAACGATGTGACTAAGAATTGCAATTTTTACAACATTCGACACAACACGAAGAAAATTATGAAGTTGCACACTCAGTTCGAAGCGTCTAAAATCTTCTTCCCCCTGAGCAAAGCTCAAGGCCGTAGTTTATGTTACCCACTGCCTCTGTTGTCTGTTCACGCCACTCTTTTCTTATCCAGGGTGTCCAGCAATTGGGGCTTTTCATAATTCCCGTACATTTCCCGTATTTTTCACGAATTTCTCTCACTTTTTCCCGCACTTTTAATACAGTGCAAAGCGATCAAAGAGTTAATTATTCATGGTTTACTTATCACTTACATAGATCAAACCGCTAATTCAACTATTGAAGATCTAAACTGGAAGAAAAAACTGACACAGGACTCGAAAACCTGTTTTCGAGTCCCATGTCAACCACTAGAAAAGTGCCACAATGATGTAAAAAAAAAACCAAGATGTGTCGGCTGCTTTTTGTGTCACATTTCCCTTTGCCATAACAAAAAGAAATGGGATGCAAAAAGTAGCCGACTCATCTTCTTAGTTTTTTTACATCATTGCGGCGCTTTTCTAGTGACGAGTAGAGTTTAAAGTGAACTCGAAAATATTGTGCGTCCAAGATACACCTAGTTTTCTTAAGTCAAATCGTCAGCGTCGATAGAGTCATACACGGCAATCTTTTTGTCCGTTACAGTGCACCTGCGCCTCTCAAACTCAGAAGTGTGAACGGCAATCAGATTCAGATTTCTACCAGAATGAATTATTCATTCTGGTTTCAGATAACCTGCCAATCGGACTGTAGTTTTTGCTCTTGTGTTAGGAGTAACGAAGTGATTTTCCATCACGTTAATTAGAGGTCTGAGGGTACCCGAAAATTCGGGTAATTTCGGGTAATGTGCCGAGCCCGCGAGTGGTCGGGTGGGCTCGGCACGTCTCGGGTTTCATTCGGGCGGGCTTCTATTAGATGTCGGGGTGGGCGGGTAATAACTACCCGAAAGACATCGGGTTGTACAAAATACCTGAGATGACATTGAAATTAACCTGAGACGCCGGGTAATAACATTTTGTCCACAACTTCTGACTCACTCCACGTTCACACAAAATTATCGATGATGACGACAGATGTTCTCGATCGAGGTGTCAAACTTCGAAGTAATTTTTACTGTCTTACTACATTCACTGTATTTTTTTTTTGTATTGTACAACCTTACTGTATTTCGAGAAAATCAGGCAACCAGCCATCTCCCTGCTGGCTCAAAATGATTGTGCATTCGCAGCTTATTATCGTATCCACGTATAGCAGCTTACGCGATCAGGGAACTGTTCCTCCTTTCGACGCAACAAAATAGTCAGTCGTACTAGTATGAAGCTCGTATTAGTTGTGTTTTGAACAAAGAAAACCTTTTAAATTGTATTTTGTGATTCATTAATTCGTTCTTTTTGCTCTGTTGCCGATGTTATATTACAAATACAGAACTGTGATTTGCCGTAGTGATCTCGCTCTTTCGAGATTTTCACTCAAATAAAATAAAAAGTCATAATGTTAAGGATATAATTGAATAAAGGAAATAAATAACTTTTATTTTTTTAACAATATGTTCTGTATTTCCTTATAAGTGGAACCCCTCAAATACAAACAAATTGGGACTGAAGCCGGTTTTTCCGGGAAATAAATACTACACACTTATTTCGTCACTGTATTCGCGCAGTAAGCCCGGGAGACGCGGTGATTGGCGATGGTGTTATACAGGCTGTGCGTGACTCAAGTTCATAAGAGCAGTGATCTTGGCGGGTGGATGTACGTCCCTTGACATGCCATTGTTTCTGGTCAAGCATGTGTTAAAATTAAATCACTCCCCCAACCCCCACCCTTACTGGGATGCGTATCGCGTCTGTCTACTGTCTGTGTCTAGTTTAGTGAGCGTTTACCTGCTGATAAGTGCGTATCCGACAATGCTTACATGCTTACAACCGACAAATGTTGGAATTACGTTCGTGAAGATTTTCTTCATTTTAACAGTTAAAGATAACAGACTTTAGGGGAAAAACCCTGACTTTGTTAAATGTGATTAAACTTTTTTAACCCTCCAGCTGCCATTCGCCGGGTTCCAGCGAATTTTTACACCCCCTAGACTGCCATTCGCCGGAATCCAGCGATAAAACTGGCACGACTTAATCTTCTCGTAGCTGCTCATGGTACATCGCAAATGTACTTTTATATATAAAGAGGAAATCATAATCTACGTCCTTAGTAGTATTAGCAATTTTTATACTCTATGCATTACATCGTATGATTACATTTAGATACGGGCGACGTCGTGCCAACATCTGTTTGAGCCGTATGCTTTGCATTGTGTTAGAGTCGTGCTATTGGATTAGTGTTTTGTTGTGTATTTTGCATGAATTATCTATAATTCATAATTCATATTAATCATTCATAACACCTTTCTCCCTGTACTTAGTGTTATAAATATATGTAGGCCTAATGTCATTCTTTACAATGTTTTAATAATTTATTTGGCGATTACTCTCATAGGCCCCGGACTTGGCAGTAAGGGTTTTGTGGTGTGAGGAGCAAAATAAGGTGGGTATAGTTTAGTTATAATTTAAGTTTTAATTTAAATGTTCCCGCCGGCTGAAGCGAACAGCTGGCCCTGTAGTTCAAGGAGCCGCCACGAACCGCGCCACCGTCGGTGGTGGGGGAAGGAGTGGGGAGCCCTGGAGACAACAGACAGAGAGCAGCTCCAGTGGTCACTCGATCGCCGGCTCTCGGGCCTACAGGTACTAGACTCTCTCGTCGGCTCTTGGACCTGAAGGTAGTGGCAGCTCGCATCCGATTAGTTAGGAGACCAAGGGGTAGGCACGTGATCCGCGGGAGTTTGTCCGGGATAGCCTCCTTGTTCCTAGATACTAACATTGTGCGAGTAATAGAGAAGTGATTATTTTGATTAATAAAGAGTTTTTAGTTTGTCCGAGAAAGGAACTTTTATTTAATTACTAGCGTTGAGTTGAGTTTTGTAGTAGACGAATTAAGTAAGCACCCAGGTCGTGTATTCATTCAGTAGGATACAAGACTGAAAGAAGTTTGGTGTTTGAATTAAGGTAATTCAATTAACAATAATTATAAAAGAATAGAAAAAGATTTTTTCCAAATTGTATAGGAGTTCTTGGGCGAGGATGATACCTAACCTCTGAGATTTGTGAATTTAATGGTAAAGGATTTCTGAGCCCTCACGAACTATATAAAACAAAAGTAAATTAGTTCTCAAAATTAAACTAACGAACCCTGGACAACTCAGTGTCCCTGAGGCTATCCGAGGCAAACGTAAAAAAGTGTAACGTACCCCCTTTCAATTTTGTACCGTTAGGGTACACCTTATTTAGTGTCAAATGTTTCGTATTGACAGTAAATTATTTTCTCGTTCGCACAATTCGTTTAGCAATTGTATTTATTGATGATAATACAGTTATAATGATTATTATTTAAAGATTTACTAATAACTATTTATTACTGCAGGTAACCAGAAGTAGATCTGCCAAGTAAAATAAACGAAACTTTTGAAAATAAAGTAAAATTTGACGAAACAAAAATACCTACTTGTTTCTAAGTCTACAGCTTGGAACTGGTGAAAAAGTACAGTAATAATTTTTTTTTCTTGCTAAAAGTTATTGTATACGCAGTTAAAGAGTATAAGGAACAGAGCAAAGAAATCAAAACATATAATTCATGAAGTTACTGTTAATTCTTTCACGCTAATAGTGACACGCGGTCGTAGTGAACGAGGCTCGATTTTCGTTCAGCCCGGGTGGCCTCAGGCGTCGACCGTTCTGCCAGACAGGAATGGGTTAAATACCCGGGTATTTTACATCATTACTTGCCGGGAAATAGCAAGTACTGGGGTAGCGTCTGAAATTTTGAAGTCCAGGATTGGAATCCAGGATCCGAATAAAACATACTTTACTGTACTACATTTTTTCTGTATAACACTTGGGTTTAGATCTCATTAGAAGGAAATAAAGTATTACTGCATTATTTAATTAAAAAATATTTGATGTTTGGAATAATAAATAAACATTCTATTTAATTTGATTTGAAACTAAAAATCACTATTTGCACACCCCAACTGAAAATCTCAGAAAACTGACACATCACATATAGATCTGCATATGCACTTCCTTAAAACGAAAAATAAGTAAATAAAATACTTTTCATTTGAAAGATGTATTACATTTGTTCAGTGTTTTGTTTATACAAACATATGTTTTTATTAAAATCTATTGTTATTATCAAAATGTAAACAAACAATATGGATGAAATGTTTTGCTTTAATACATCAAACTACATCACAGTCATGTCTTTCATTTTCAAGTGTTTTTTTAGGGTAAAACCATATATAACCAAGGAATACAACCACGTAAGTCAAACAACGCATGGTCCTCCGCACATCCTACAAATTAATGGTTCCTCACAGGGCCGGATAATTATTGAATTTCATCTATGAACTATCAGTCTTACTGCTATTACATCTACAATTCATTCTCATTTTAATATTTGTGTTTGATAATACAACATGCCAATCACACGCAGTGAGGAGTTTTAAGCCATCTACCTTTTTAAGGTCAATAAAGATTTTCAAGGCTAGGTTGGACTCAATCAATATTGTTTTAACTTCATTGCAATCTCAGACGGAAATTTCACCGGTTCAATATAAAAACCTAAACCAATATTTGAACGAAATACAAAAGAAACATGCGGACTTTGAACTCAATTTCGAGCGTGCATTGGCGTATGAAGGTGATAATCCTATTCCCGACGATCTATTGATTACAGAACAAAATTCCATTAGCAATCTTTTTACTGACCTAGTATCATCTATCCAAGTACTAATTGATGAAAATGTACCTAATCAAACTCAACCTCAACTTAGCTCACAATCCAATACTTCCAACAGTATGGATCAATGTATGGTACGGCTTCCAAAATTAGAACTTACCAAATTTAACGGTGACTTTGCTAAATGGACAACGTTTATAAATCTATTTAACACAACTATACATGAAAACCTGTCATTGAGTAAAACACTCAAGTTTCAGTATCTACTGAGCGTATTAGAAGACGAACCTCTTAATTTAGTTCGTAACCTAAGCATAACTGATGTAACCTATGATGTGGCATACAAAATTTTGTCAGATCGTTACCAAAATGATCGTAGATTGCAGTTATTGCACATTAACCGTGTTCTTGACTTGCCTGAAGTTTCAGCTACTAACATCATTGGGATAAGGCAGTTCCTTAACATATACAATGAAAATATGCAAGCTCTAACAGCGATCGGTTGTGATATCGCAGATTCTAGACATTTATTAGCCGCAATACTGTTACGAAAATTAGATGTAGATTTGTGTAAACGTCTTGAAAGCAAGCGTGACGTTACTGGTCCACTTCAACACACACTGCCTTCTGTGGATGAAATAATTACTTTTCTCAATCAGGAATGTAACCGTTATGAAGACGCATTATGTTCAGTTGACACACGTTTGCAAGAAATGAATCTCGACCCTAACACACAGAATAGGTCAATTCAGCGACGAGATGGTAAATTAAAAAATGTAGTCGCATCATCCACACCCAAAAATCGTTCATCATGCGCTATCTGTGATACTATCAATCACAAAACCTTTGAATGCCAAAGGTTTCTGGCTAAAAGTCCATCTGAACGTTACCACATTGTAAAAAACTCCCGTCATTGTATATCATGCTTAGGCGCTCACAGTGTGAAGGCATGCAAATCAAAATCATCTTGCAAGGTCTGCCACAAAAAGCACAATACCCTGCTACATTTTCCTGCGTCACCTTCATCATCAATTGGTCTTCCTAACAATTCAGAAGTAAAGGAGTTTACATCTCATTCAAATAAGTCTGTTACACTCGCTGCACAACATAATAGACTATCATCATCAGTTGACAAGGCTGTTATGGTATTGCTTGGTACCGTACTAATTAATGTACGAGCTACAAATGGTACAACACATACCTTTCGTGCACTGTGCGATTCTGGTAGTATGTGTTCACTAATCACTGAAAAAGCAGTCTCTCTACTCAATGCCACTCGACAAGCAAGCAATGTTCAAATAGTGGGTATAAATCAACATATTTCCCGCAACAAGGGTCAAATTTATGGTAATTTAGAGACACCTTCAGGTGTTACCATTGCCAAGGATCATCCGATGGTTATTCTGGACAAACTCACTGTTAATCTGCCTCGTACACCAGTATCACCAGATGTCATTCAACTTACTAAGCACTATGATCTTGCTGATCCCACTTATCACTTACCAAACCGCATTGATATTATTCTGGGTGCAGGTTTATTCCCGCAACTCTTCTCAGGTTCTACAATCCACTTAGGCCCTGATTTGCCATATTTAATCAATTCACCACTTGGTCATATTGTAATGGGTACAACGCCTTCTTTGTCTACATCTTCACTTCATGCTTCGCAACATTCAAGTACTTCGAGTATATGTTGTCACTCTATTCCTCTTGATGAATTGCACAATTGCATTCAACAATTTTGGGTGCAAGAAGATGTTCCAGCACATCATGTTCTACCACAAGATAACGATGCGTGTGAAAACTTGTTTGAAACGACCCATGCTAGAGATGAAACCGGGCGTTATATCGTCAGGCTTCCAATCAAGAATACTAACGTGTCGCTAGGACATTCCCACACTGCGGCAAAGCAACGCCTTTTAGCCATGGAGCGTAAGTTTAACAAGGACCCACGCTTTGCAAAACTATATCGTGACTTCATGTCAGAATATCTCACTCTTGGGCACATGACTGAATGTGACAAACCTACACAAGATACAGTTCATCATTATTTGCCACATCATGGTATTCTAAAGGAATCCAGTTCCACTACCAAGTTGAGGACTGTTTTCGATGCAAGCTGCAAATCCAGCTCTGGGTTGTCACTAAACGATATACTCATGGCCGGGACTAAGCTTCAAAATAATATTGCTGACATATTGATGCAATTCCGCAGACACAACATTGTCATTTGTTGTGACATCAAACAGATGTACCGACAGATTTTGATTCATCCTGACGATAGGAATCTTCAACTCATTTTATGGAGATCTGACACCTCTCAAGACTTCAAAACATTTCAATTGAACACAGTAACATACGGTGTCAACAGCTCCCCTTATCTTGCAATTCGTAACTTACATCAATTAGCTCGAGATGAAGGTCATGACTTCCCTGAAGCGGCTTATGCTCTGCTTAATCATACCTACATTGATGACATCATCACTGGAGCAGATTCATTATCATCTGCTATGGACTTACAAAATCAGTTACAACAACTACTTCTTCGTGGTTGTTTTGAACTACGCAAATGGGTTTCAAACTCTGACCAGCTTCTCCAACAACTGCCGAAATCTCACCGAGAGTCACCAAAGTTCCTCAACGGCTCTCCTGACCCACATTTTGCAGTCTTGGGTCTCCATTGGTCTCCATCTACTGATTCAATCGTGTTCAAGTCACATGGCTTCAATTTATCATTGCATCCCACTAAACGCAGCGTACTCAGAGCAATTGCTAGTATATATGATCCATGTGGGTTTCTAACACCTTTTGTCATGCTTATGAAATGCTTTATGCAATTGGTTTGGACGTTAGGATTGGATTGGGACACACCATTGCCCTCTGACACATTGAAACACTGGACTCGTTTAGTGGAAGATACTTCTAGTTTATCACAAATAAACATACCCCGTTCTCTCAACTTATGCTACGCTCAAACTATCGAACTACATGGTTTTGTGATGCATCAGAACGAGGATATGCAGCAGCAATATACTTCAGATGCAGTAATAATCAATCTACTACAACACAGCTCGTCATAGCAAAGAGTCGAGTAGCTCCTTTAAAGAAGGTTACTATTCCTCGTCTGGAATTATGCGCAACACACTTATTATCAAAATTAACAGAACATGTCACAAACGTCTACAGCAACTTATTCAATGCTACCAACATATTCTTGTGGAGTGATTCTACTATCGTTCTCACTTGGTTACAAACACCTCCATATCGTCTTAAAACGTATGTCGCAAACCGTGTCGCGCAAATTCAAGAACTAACACCACCCGAATGTTGGCGTCATGTTGTCTCACAGGACAACCCTGCAGATTGTGCCTCACGTGGGTATTCATTGCCGCAATTACCACAACACACTTTATGGTGGAATGGTCCCAATTGGCTATCCCAGTCATCATCTGAATGGCCAAATCACAAGTTTACCAAGGTGGAATCTGAAGAGATAATGGAATTAAAGTCTGACCCATTACCAATCTTTGCAATTTCTTCAACATATGAATTACCGCTGTTAACAAAATATTCATCGTGGACTAAACTACTACATGTCACTGCTTTGGTCATGAGGTTCATCTATAACTGCAAGACATCACATAAAGTTTTGGGTCCTATTACTGTGGCAGAAATCAACTCAGCACGCCTAAAAATATTTTATGCTGTCCAACAATCCACTTTGCAAAAGGAATTCAATGAACTCCGTAAAGGTAAATGTTCTCCCAATATTGCTCATTTAGCTCCATTTATCGATGCTCACCAATTGATTTGTGTTGGTGGTCGATTACGAAAATCACAACTTGCTTATGACATCAAACATCCAGCATTACTACCTAAACATCATCACGTAGTACATCTACTCATTGACTACCATCACTTGAAACATCTACACGCAGGACCACAATTTGTCCAATCAGCTTTGAATCAACATGTGTGGATTCTCAACGCACGGAGTGTCATCAGGTCTCAGTTGCACAAATGCATTACTTGTCATCGCCATCGCAACACAACTCCTACTCCAATCATGGCGGACTTACCTGCTGTTCGAACAACTCCTGCCAAACCTTTCATATCTACTGGAGTAGATTATATGGGTCCACTTCCATGCAAGATCATCAACTTGCGAGTTGTGAAAGTCAAGCCTAAAGATGGAAGTTTTACACGACCAGTAACACCATTGTGTCTATTACCGCTACCCGAAGAGTACAGGTTGAAGACCTAAGGATCTTCAAGGGGGCCGGTGTTGTTCAGTGTTTTGTTTATACAAACATATGTTTTTATTAAAATCTATTGTTATTATCAAAATGTAAACAAACAATA
Organism: Nephotettix cincticeps; assembly: GCA_023375725.1. Lineage (NCBI taxonomy): Eukaryota > Metazoa > Arthropoda > Insecta > Hemiptera > Cicadellidae > Nephotettix > Nephotettix cincticeps. The sequence goes on along the minus strand of CM041786.1, from coordinate 60,246,226 downwards.
TGGATGAAATGTTTTGCTTTAATACATCAAACTACATCACAGTCATGTCTTTCATTTTCAAGTGTTTTTTAGTGTAAAACCATATATAACCAAGGAATACAACCACGTAAGTCAAACAACGCATGGTCCTCCGCACATCCTACAACATTATTATTCTAACTAGATATCACTAAAATTTCACTACAATTAAAACAACAGGTAAAATTTGCATTAACTTACACCATCCAAGAACCATAGAATTTTCATCTAAATCTGGTTCATCATCTTTCCGACCCCAATCAGGCCTTTGGCCCCAACCTTGTTTTTGTTGAGGCTGGGGACTCCTGAAAGCAAACATATACTTGAAAACACAAAATACTAGAGAAATAGCATAAAACAACCTTTAACTTAATACAGTTTTTGTGATTTTTGTGATTGATTTTGTGATTCACTGGTGATGTTGATTTAGACAAAAAATACCCCCATCGCAGCAGACCTGCGTACTCAGCGAATTTCCAAATCGATAAGATAATAATAATAATAGATGACGTTTTATCATTATCTCTATAATTATCTGTTGATAAATATGAGGGTTATTTGCCTATTCTCCATAAGATTTAAATAGGAAAGAGTATGCAGGTTTGCTGCTGTGAGGAACTCTGAAATTAGGTATTTCTAGCATAATTTTTATCATGCAGTGCTTATTGTTCCATAACAGCTGACAGTAGCCTGGTCGCAAGTGGTGTGGCGCTTAGTCTGTGCAGCCACAGAATGTACTGCTGTGGTCTTTGCACCATACAATTCCATGTAATCCCGTTCCTGGTTGTGGTCTTGGCCACACTAGTACAAATTTACTTGTATTTCTTTTAACCTCTTAAATCCCAAGAATGCACCAGTGTGTCTAATTCCAGTCTCTTTACATTTAATTGATAAGATAAATCAATAAAAATTTAACAACACCCGTGCCCCCACCTCTTATAACGACTAACTACAAAAGCAAAAGAGGTGTCCACTGCAATCACAACTAAGCCTACAAATGCCGCCAATTTCCACCCAAGCCAGTCACCGTTTATTTAAGATGGGCCCTCCTACTATACCACACAAAGCAAGTCAAATTAATTGGGATTGCTCATGGTTGGGATTCAACTTAGCACTCCCAAATGGCTTTGAACGTTTCGCTTGTCAGCGCTCTGACCACCTCGGCCATGATGCATAGTTGGAGAAAGTGCTTACTTGGCTATAAAGCATACGTGAGCGGTAAAATAGTGAACTCTGTGAGATAGTTCCTAGATTAGATCATAGGGGGCAGCACGGAATGTAGTTCCGTACAAGAATAGTAGAGGTCTGCGGGTACCCGAAAATTCGGGTAATTTCGGGTAATTGTGTGAACCCGAGTGGTCGGGCGGGCTCGGCACGTCTCGGGTTTCATTTCGGGCGGGCTTCTATTAGATGTCGGGTCGGGCGGGTATCAACTACCCGAAAGCCACGGGTTGTACAAAATACCCGAGATGACATTGAAAATAACCCGAGACCCCAGGTAATAAGATTTCGTCCAAAATTTCTGACTCACGCCACGTTCACGCAATATTATCGAATAGGCCTACAGACGTTCTCGATCGAGATGTCAAACTTCGAAGTAATTTTTACTGTCTTAATACATTGGATTGCACAACCTCAATTATGTAACCAAAACTTTCTTCAAAGTCAGACAACCAGCCGTCTTCCTGCCG
>CM041786.1:59830237-60244417 GCA_023375725.1 Nephotettix cincticeps | reverse complement strand
TCTTAGATAAGTCTGATTTCACTTTTTTATTGCAAGTATCTGAATCCGAAAACTATCCGATCCGAACCCAAACTATCCGATCCGAATCTGAGCTATCCGATCCGAATCCGATCTGAAAAAATAATTCACTATCCGCACACCTCTAATCAAAACTGTTTTCATTTGTTGAATCACTACTACAGACCACCAAAACCAGGAGGGAAACGTAGACGAGATTCGTCAAGTGATTCAGAATAAAATTCAGAGACCTAATTGCATGTTGTTGTTGTTGCATTTTGTAAATTCATTAGTTATCAGTATGTACAGTGTTTTTATCAATGTGAAGTAGTTTTATTTATTTTATAAAAGTAATGGTAATGGAGATAGTTGAGAAAGTATTGGTGGTGGACTAACTTTTGCATGAAGTGTATCCTAGAAAAATGCATGCTATCTGATGGAGTTGTATCATAAAAAGGTATGTGGGTTCTAATAATTATCATTTTCTATGTTATTTGAACCATAGTAATACAAATATTTCAAATTTATAATTGATGTCTAATGTTATCAATAGCTGTAGGCCAAAACCTATGATTTTCCGGAGGTAAATATTAGTATACATGCACAAAAAATATTTTTTTATCCTAAAAACTTACAAAAATCCCAATAAAGTATATATTTTCTTAATCCCAATAAAATTCCCCATCTTTTGTATATCTTAGATATATTCTTTCATTATTTATGTGTCCCCATGCTACGGAATGTTTAGTAATTTATCTTTAATTTCTTTTTCTTTTTATTATATATGCTTATGATACAATTATTTTCTCCATTATACCTGACAAATGTGATATTAAATTGTTCCTTGTTTTTTTCCAAACAGAATGATATATAATACTTGACTAATTGACAATACATTAAGGCCTTAGGAGCAAAAAAATTGAATAACTGCAAATTGTCCATAGAACGGTGCCAGTACAGAGTAAACTAAACGCCAGGTGGAGGGTTAAATGATATTTAGAATAACTTTGTAGAACATGATAGTTTTATTGTTTTATTATTGTCTTTTTAAATTTACTTAAGGGAGAAAGTATATGTCAGTCCACTGGTACCGTTTATTTTTCCTCGGTTTTAAATTAAAATTATGTAACCTTTTTATAGCGTCACTCTGATATAGCGTCATTAATTGTGTGGTCCCTTCAATGACGTTATAACCAAGTTCCACTGTGTATATATATATATATATATATATATATAAATTTTAAACACTATTGTTTTTGGTCTCTGGGCACCTAAAGACGAAAAAATAACATGGTCCCGGGCTTAAGTCTTACCATGAGACCTACGGTAATAGCTTCTTCCCTATAGGAAATTCACTAAAAAGCAGTGAAAGCGCAGCTGCTATCAAACAAAGGCCTGTGGGCAGGTGCAGAGTTGAGATATCGGGCAGATAAAATACCCTGATCGGCCGTGTAACAATATTGAAACCCGTGAAATTATGGTACCTTGCCATCATCTAGTTAGTTATTTATCTTAAAATTATATAAAAATGCAAAACTAATAACACATAAATTCATTCAACAAAGAAAAAATGTAGAATGAAAACAAGTGGAAAATTTGTTGGTTATGTGAACACTGAACAATGAAATAGGCCAAATGTAAATTTGGCAATACTTTATCTTATTGCTGAAACCCGGAGAGCTTGAGAATGTGATAACGAAACATTTGATCGTCTACGTAGACAATCAAAATGAAGTAGTATTATTTTTGCTGGAAATACCGTTGCAAAACGAGCTATTATGATGGTTTGTTACCAATAATATTGAATCAACAATTCAAGTTTTTTCGTAGCCGAAATCATATTTTATACGGAATAATATCAAACCGCAATCTGACACTCGGTGCAACTATCGATGACGCTATGCTTTGTATTTCAAAATGCAATATCCTTTTGAACTTATGGTTACTTAATGCTTAGTTTAAGAATCAAATAATCATACCGCCCAATGATCCTACATTCCGATTGAATATGAATTGCGTAATTTCGTCATCAGCTTCAACATTTTCATTCGATCAAAGATGTTCCGTATCGCCGACTTCTCAAACGGAAAGTTTTGCTTTTATCTTTCGGTTTTAATGCTCATTTTATATGGTCTATCCGAAAGTTCGGATATTTATTGGACTTAACCGGAAACTTGTTTTGCAATCAGATCGGAGCCAGATATCCGCACACCTCTAATTTATCTTTTTGATCAACTTACTCTTGTAAATTTTGGTTTGGAAATTTTGGAAATGTTTAAAATAATTTATGATACCTCAGTCTCTACAAGTCTTTGACACAACACAAGTCTTTGTCAAACAACACAACAACAACACTCTACAACACTTTGACTGAAGTGTGTTTTAACTTTTTTCAAGCCATTGTAATTGAATGAATAGTTTACTGAACTAAGTTCATAGTTATGTTAAACATTTAGCCAAATTGAATTTATCCCTATATATAAAAATCTAATTCATTATGTATTTCTGATAAATAAATATAGATAACTCAAATCTACGTGCAACAAAGTGCCTGAAGTTTGACAATGTACGTGCGATCATGCAGAGTACTTTGGGGATTAATATATCACTACCGACTGGCATGTTATGCCATTAGATTGTTTTTTTTAATCACTCATATCATTTCTTAGTTAGTGAAGTATTGACTGGTACATTTTCTTGCTGTTTGTACAGTGACATAATCCAGCTTCGGTCCTCTTATGCTCATATTTAATCTCTACCATCCTTCATTTATGAGAGTAATTTATACGTCTTTTAGATTTCTTTTAACAGTATGATTATTCATTGTAGTTATGAATGATGTACTGTGAGAATTTTATTTTGCTAATTCGTAGGGGAAAAATCTTTGGTTCGGCTTCGTTTGTTATTTTTAATGTTCTAGGTGATAAGCATTTGACATTTGACAGGTATTAATGTTTTCAATTCTGTAGAATCAGGCATCAACGTCATGAGTTGAATCAGTCTTTAATGAGTATTACATACCTCAGGTGTAGTGGGTATTTTGGTAGATATGTGATCCCCATCCATGCCCTCCTGAGGCATGCTTTGTGGCTGTAAGCATGTGGCTCCAACATCTACTGCAAAGCAAAGCATTTACAACACTACAGGGTGGTGTTTTAAGTGTGGAAGAGTGGTGTGTAAGAAACTGAGGGAGATTTGAAAGCTTCAATTATAACATGAAAATAAAAATGACAGGGATTGTGTGGATGCTAAAATTCTGTTGCTCAGTGCACATAAAAGTTAGCCCAACCAAACCTGCATATTATGTAAAATTTTTTTGGAAAAACCCATAAAAATTAAATTTACCGCTGGAATTAAATTAATACCATGGAATATTTATAATTTGTTATCCACAAATGATCTGTTGCCATTATAGTTTTAGCAATCACCTATGGGTCTCTGCATTAAACAAATTATATCAGTGATCTGGAGACAATAGAATAAAAATTATACTCCCAAACAGGTTATCTGTATGCTGACATTTAGTAATTTGACATTCAAAATTTCAGTGGCACTAGCCATTTTATTTTATTTCATGCAGATAACAAATTAATTCCTGATTATTAACATTTAAACAATTTACTTTAAAAGTTGAAGTAAATGATTTAATTTGGGACTTTAGATATAAAGATACAAGATATAAATCTTGTAGACCTTTTTCCCTTTTTAAGATCAAATAATTGATCTTTTCTATTACTCTGTGTGCTGTATATCTGGTAGCCCAAAATTACAACAGATCACGCCAAAACTTGGTACAGTATAAGTAACCAAAATTATAAAAAAAATACTTACAGGTAGAACCCTTAAAAATGGTCTTAACGCTATATGATTAGATGCAATCAAAATTTCATATTGAGATATAAATTAACCAAATTGCTGATAAAAAAAACTATATGATAATGGTAAGGAGACTTAATTTTCATGGGTAAAGTTTTGAAGAATTCTTTTAAGTATTCTTATGGATTGATATGCATAAAAAACGGAATTACTACTAAACAGATAAACTGGTTTACCTCGAAAAATTAAATGAGTGTAATGAAGTGGATTTTATGATTTGCATAAAATCACAAATGATTGTGATTTTATGCTCTAAAAATTAATTCAGATAGTAAAGAGTATTTCAACAAAAATACAAATTAAATGCAAATTTGTAGGATATTATGGTTTGTACAAAAATATGCACTGAGTGGTATTATCATGCTGTGGGAGTGATCATGCAGAATGTGTCAAGTCTGGTTGTGGCTATTTAACAAGTATTAGGTTTGAATTTACAGGTTTTTTTAAATGATGTTATTTATAACAGCAAATAATAAAAAGCTAAAGTTTTTTTAATATAAAAACCTAATGAAAAGCATCAAAATACTAATGTTTTAATTTACAGCAAGAAGAATAATTTAAAATATTACACAACACACATGAACTAAAGATTAATATTGTTAAAACTAAAACAAATATGAGATATTCATGGTATAAGAGTAAACAGAACATTTTGGTGATTTTATGAGGATATCAATTTTAATTAGATCACAAAACATGTGCAACTGCTGGGTAGGTGATGTATTATACATTAACATAATTACCTGGCTCCATATCTGTAGGTCGCTGACTCTCCGTGGTTCGTTGGCTATCCACAGTAGAAGTGCTCAAGGTAGTTGTAGGACTCCTCTCATACACAGCGTGAAGCTGTTCCCGACTCCTCTGGTTTTCATGACGAAACATTACTCTCTCCTCTTCTCTAGCTTTCATAACACTCTGAAATAAGTATATTATATATAGTATTTATCGTTTGTTTTACACAGGTCACTGAGTTCCTCAACTAGTTGAGTTCCAATTAGGTTAGGATAAATCATCATAACATTTGAAAGATTTTGACATTTCTGGCAACTGGAGTCCAAAACATAATCATTTCTGTACCAATGACGTCACTGGTTTTGTTTAGGTAACCCTTACCCTGGTTTTGTTTATCTCTTACCTCTCTGTATATTTCTAGTTACCTTAATGGGAACTAGTAAAATTCAGACACATGATGTCAGAAGAAAATATTATTATAATTATAGCCTGCATACTCCTCAATAAGACACCATACTTTTATCTTATCTTGTATATTTTACGTCTTTAGATCTTTTAAAGGGTATGCTACACATTAGCATAACATTAGAGGACTGCGGGTACCTGAAACTTAGGGTAATTGCATAAACTTGGGTGGTAGGGCGGGTTCGGAATGTCTCAGGTCTTATTCGAGCAGGCTTTTGTTAGACGTCGGGTCGGGCGAGTACCTACTACCCGAATGGAATCGTATATCCCGAATACCTGACTTGACAATGAAAGCAAACCCTAAGATTAAAAATGTCCACCGGATTTTAGAACAAATATTTTGGCCATGGCTTCTGATCCTCGCTATAGCGATTTCAAACTTCAGAGCAATATTCATTGACTAACATTTTATTGCACAACTACATAGTCGACAACTCGAAGAGTCTTTGATGAAACTCAGGCAACCAGCCGTCTCTCTGCCGGCTTAAAATTATTGTGCACCATAAATAATATCCAACCGTTTTTCAATACTCGGTGTTTGAATCAATGACATAATGATTTCTATTTTGAAATGTTACGTTGTGGAAGTTTTAGGATAGCTGGAGTAATAATTTTTATACCACAACTTCGGACTGGCGAATGCATTCTTTTGTTTAAGAAGGAATAAAGGATTGTTTCATCAGAATATAATTAATAAGTAGTATCAGTGGACTGACACATACTTTCTCCTTTAACCATTTAACGCATTACTTTTAGCTGCGGCTGGCAACCCCTATCTGCGTCACTTTTTTTTACCATTTTTGTCTCCAAACACATGTAATAGGCCTATCCATAATCACAAATTATTGTAACGCATTGATAAGTACAAAATAAAATAATTGTTAAAATTACATAACCTAAACTTCACTAAAAACACTTGATGTAAGAAACACAGTATCGCACAAATTATTATGATAAATGAAAATGAAAAACCTCTCAGATCTGATACTTTAGAAAACAGTAATATTTTTCTAATCACTAACTACTAATCTTTACAAATGAAACTGCAATACGCACAATTAGTTATTACTGCCGGTGCCAAACTGTTTGTAAACAAAGAAAACAAGGGCAGAGGCAAAAATAAGACTTGCTGAGTCTGGCATATGCGTAGATTGTGAACGGCTGATTACAAGACAGACTTTCAGCATCGATATTTTTAGTCTCCGGAACTAGTAAAAATCAATAATAACCGAATCAGATTAATCGTTTAATGCACTTCATATCGATATATATCTTCGACAGTATCGAACTGCAAATAAACGGCAACTTTCGAATATTCAATCGCGAGTCACCGAACGTACAGCGTACGTCGCAATCCATTCTCAGTTCGGTAATGGCGAACGTACACTGAATGTTGCGGACCGTTAGAGGGTTAAGTAAATTTAAAAACAACAATATGGACAAGCTCAGAACCGTAAGTACCGATTTTAAACACAATATTTGTAAACGTAACAATATTATGTTTAGTAAATTACAAGAGAAATAGGTAAGTGAGATGCTTACAATGACCATGTACCATTGAATTCTCCACAGAAAGTATATTTTATTTCCCCTTTAAATAAAAATATTGTATTGGAAACAAATTAGTGTATGTTTTATTTACATATGCCATGCACTTAAGTAAGAAGGCCTATACCATGAGTAGCGTGAGCTGGGCGTTGAACTGAGAGCTGATCTGCTGCAGGATATGCGCTGGGACACCAGGTACATTGCACCTCTGCTGATCCTCACCAGAGCGACTAGCTGTCACCGCCTCCTCTTCCGTCACATACAGGTACTCGTTGATCACTGACGTCAACTTGTTTGCTGAAAATTAAACCAAACAACATTGGTCAACATAGTACTTTATTTCCATGGTATTGGTTTGTATTTCTTACATTGGATGGCCTATCCTATTTTCATCAGAACACTATTGGTATCTTAAAAAGATACATAAGCAACCTTTACATTGGGTTCTTACACCAGGACGACATTAAAAATTTATTTTTAAATTTAATCATTATTTCCGAGTGAAGTAGAATTAATTAGAATTCAATGTGAGAGGTTTTGATTAAATAAGAAATAAAAATACTTCTCTGTTATGGTTAGCTGTTTGTCTTTATTTTGTTTACGTTCAAATATCCATAAACCAAATCTTAAATTAGTTTGACACAAAAACCAAAATTTTCATGGAACCTATTAAGAACTCTTTATTAGTATCTAGCTGACCCGGCAAACTTCGTAACGCCTTACAGTAAATACATGTTAACTTTAAGATTGGCCATGTCCTGAAGTCAATTAGCATTGCGGCTTCGTTGTGAAAGCTTTAAATATACAACAGCTGATTATTATAATAAACTCAATATGTATAATCATTGTTATTATTTTTTATTTGGCAAACATATAAACACGTGACTTTTAATCATACAGAAAATAAAGAAATATAAATACAGTACATAATTCCCAAAAACTGTAAACTATTAACGTGGTGAATAAATCTGTTCATTTTTTACAGTACACACTTACTCCATAGGTTTACATTAATGAATGATTCAGATGGTATTGGATAGTAAAGCATATTGCTAATGGAAAGTAAAACAACAGCTGTAGCTTAAGAAATCAAATGTTTTTATTGTAGAACATTTATAAACAAACATAGTCCCCATAAGGTTAACATTAGAAATTTAAAACGCTATAAAATGGAAACTAATTGAATTTATGGAAACTGAATATGCCTAAAGCATGACCGGAGCAGAGACGAATCCAAAAAACCAAAGATCATTAAAAATCGGTCCAGCCGTTCTCAACAGTGGTGTAGATACGGGGGGGGGGATATATCCTCCCCCATAACGATCACCTTTGCTAATAATTTCTAAACAAAAATATTCTGAAATACCACTACGCAATAACAAATAATAGAATAAGCAGTGCGTTGATGTTATTGTATGTTACATGTCGAAATACAGTATAAGAGAGTATTCAAATTAATTAAGCGATCTTCCCCGACTGGTCTGCCGGTCATCCCTCCCGCCATCAAGATCGCTCAGCCACAAAATCTTATAACTTACACTGTAGGTCTAACCTAAACAGTTTAGATCTTGACGTTTGTGATGCATGACGTTTAATCTCATATATTATCCGTACCCTCTACGTTTTTTTTGTTCGGCATTAGTGTTTTTTGCATTTTGAGTGACCTTACTGACAAAATGTTTTGCATTAGGCCCCTAAGAACAATGTTAATTTTATGACAGCATTACTAGCTACACGATGGTCGTAAACAGATGGTTGAGGTGTCAAATTTAAGGTAAAGTGGTTATATAGGGAATTGCATTATTATTTAAAAACATTTTTAAATATAATTACAGTACCTCGTAATTTTATTCGATAATTAATTGACAAATCGCATCTAGTTAACAAAACAATGAGTGTAAAATAACAAGCTGTAAATATTTTTTAGGATAAAAACATAAAAATATAATTCCTTAGATAGTCACTTTACCTTTACCTTTACACTTAACCGTTACCTTTATTTTGACACCTCAGCCATTTTACGATAGTCAATTAATTTGTACCGCTGACCAAAAATTAACATTGTTCTTATGGGACCAGAGTCCAAGATGGCAGCGAAGGTATTGCATGATCTTTATATAGTATATAACTCATCGAAATGTCCCTTATATACCCTACACTACATCCTCTAGAATAAGTTTAACTCGGGGGGTGGGGGGGGGGTATTTATATCCCCTCCCATGAAAAAACTGTATCTACGCCACTGGTTCTCGAGTTATAATGCGTGTAACTAACACGACTTTGTTTTATATATTTAGATTTGTTAATTAGTAATTTCTATAATAATTCAAAGAAATCCTGTAGAACTGTTTTCAAGAACTTTGATAATTTATACAAACTTTGTTCTTATAACAATATGGGATTAATTGTGTAATCCCATTGTGTAATATGTATAATTGTGCAAATTGATGAATAAAGTTGATTTTGATTTGATTATGTTAAGTACAATGTACATAAAACAGCACATTAAAAAATTCCCAGAGTGTCGAATATTAATGAATTTAAAAGAATCTGACCATAAAATGTTCTAATTTGCTTTGTGATTTTAATAGTAATTTTATATAATCATTTAGCACATGATGGCATCTGCCCTTCAGGTGTCAATTTTATTAAAATTCCTTACAGGAACCGGTTTAGGTTTTTAAGGAATTCCTGTAAGGAATTTTAATAAAATTGACACCTGAAGGGCAGATGCCATTTGGTAGGTGATTATTTAACTATCTAGATGTCTAGGCTTTCGAAATAATAGTAATTTTATAGTTTTGTTTTCTATTTGCTTGTTTATGTAGTTTTATTGTAGGAAACAAATAAAAACAGGAAATTATACTTATTAAAAAAATGATATTAAATTACTTATACTTGCATCTAATTGATTGTAATTAGATTCTAAATCGATTGAAGTTCTTTTAACACTGGGACTGCCCGGTTATTAGACATAATATGATATGATATTATTTGTATTTAATCACCCGTTTGTATATAATTACAATATAAGTGGAAATAAAGTAGTGTTGGAAGACGTGAGTTTTTAATTCATCCTACAGTAAAACCAACACTTAATGCTAATCAAGAAGATCTAAAAGTAAGTAAAATTTGCTACAAAATGTAAATTTTGGAAATACTGTGTGATATAATATAATCTAATTGATATTGTTATTTCCACATAACCTATAAAATTTATAAATAGGTTTTTTTCCTTCAAGAAAATTTTTTATAGTGAAGAAGCTATTACCGTGGGTCTCAGGGTACAAATTAAGTCCAGGACCACGTTTTTTTTCATTTTGAGGTGCCTGAAGGCCAAAAACCACAGTTGTTACAATTCTTTTATATATTAAGGGAGTTCATTAACCCTTGGTAAACCTTAATAATAACCCTTGGTCTTGGGTAAACTTTTGTTACACTCCTGGGTGCAGTCTCACAGACCGCCTTTCGAAAAAACATTTAAAATTATTTTTTACAGTTGGAAATAATTTTATCAATCTAATAAGCTATTTTAAATGTTAACTATGTGAATAATATTAAATTAAGTTTATTGAGAACATATAATAGATGTATAAAACAATTTACAGCTAATTTCAGCTTATAATATATATCTACATTCATTACAACTTTTGTTATAAACTCGAGTTAAACATGTTTTTTACATCAATAGCAAATGTAGGTAGTTTTTCTTATCTTTTCGGATCAAATGTCTAGGTGTCGGGTTTAGGTTCTTCTACTCCTGGTACTCGACGGATGCATGCTCGAAAGTTCATACGTCAGCCTCGTGTTCTGCAAACGTCTCTACAATTGTGGTTTCACCATCCAAATGAATCCAATTCACTTAAAAAAGCATCCTCGCACCACTTTTCAAACAACTCTTCGAAAACCGAGTCCAAAACACACACAAGACTATGGGCCGGGTCGTGAATCTATCACGTACCATCCTGGGTCCGGTCTCACAGATCGCTGACGACAAACAAATCTATAAATATTGCGACCGAAAGACAAGTGACAATAGGGATCGGTTTCGATGGTGGGGAGGGACAAATACCTGGCATGGCTAGGGTCATCGTCTTCTGAAATCCTCACTGAAACCAAATAACTCAAGCGGTCTGTGAGACCGGACCGAGGACAATAAGGGTTAAAGTGGGGGACAAACTTCAAGGGTAGATAGTACTTAATAAACAAAAAATATCCGATAAAAATATGTCGAAAAATCTTCATTTAGCCACTAGGCACCATTTTGTATTTATTACAAAAATCATTATATCTCAAGAACTATTTAACACATTTCTGCGGCGCCGGAAACCCCGTTCCTCGCGCGGAGCGGCCTGTGTAGTTTAAAATCTACATATAGGAAAATTCCAAGTGACCCATACAGAAATACATACTGCGTTATAACAAAGCTTTTTTGCATTTTTATATGTAATTTTAAAAAATTTTAAATTTTATCTTTTACCATTAGAATTAGCTTTAAAAACTACACAATTTAGTTTCTTAAAGTTTTGCTCTATCTCCAACGGTTACAGAGATATTAAAAAATCTAAACACAGTATGTTGTATTTTGGGGCTCCAATCTTAATCTTATGGATAAGGAAGATAAGGAAAAATTATATTTCAATTATTAACTGGCTGGGTGGTGTAGTGGTTATAATACCCGCATTCAAAACTGAAGGTCGCCGCATCGAATCCCGCAAGGGTCGAATCTGGACCCAGTCGCCATTTGTCATTGGGCTACTAATTAATGATGCTTCCTAACAACAGGTTGACGTTAGGTAGTAACAAGACCGGGGTTTGGACCGTTCCCCATCAAAACGTTAAAAATGCCACTGGCGTAGAAATACACAAAATACACAAATCTATATTTTTGTATGAAACTTGGTATTTAGCTTCATGTGGTTGGATCGATCCATTTATGCTTAAAAATCATAGTTTATGTATTTATCATGGCAGCTAACCTGCATACTCATTTCTCCTGTTAAATCATGTGAAGAATAAGCAAAATAGATTGCATGAAAACACGCAAGACAGAATCTGAAGAAATTTCATGGGCAGTTTAAGGGTTAAATTGTGTCACTGTATCAAATTGAAAATTGTTTGCTACATCCTACCACCAAGTTTTAAGTATATGTAAGGCATACAGTAGAATCCAAGATGATGGAAAAAATGAACAAACTTAATGTACGCTCAAATAATATATAAATTTATATATTATTGAAAGATCACAGATTTATGTACAAGTTGATCAAGGCTGAAGAAACCTCAATTAATTTTTGAAATGGAATGGTGTTTGAGATTTGTTGTTGAACTGATATATCCAGTATCGGTAGGTTACCTTGGTTAGACAGAGCCAGCAGTATCTCCTGGGGCTCCTTGTCGTGGGAGGGTTCAGCTGCCAGCTCCGATATCGTGTCGTAATCAGACTGAGGGACGTGCAGTATCTCTGCCACCAAGTGTCGCTTTTCCTCCAGTGACTCCCGTATACGCTCATCTGTTCGTCTCAGTTTCTCTGAAAGAATGAGAAAAATAGTCAGTAATAGAGAGCCACAAAGAATTGATAACTTAAAAACACTACTACAAATACAATACAATCCTTAAACAAACTTCCTTCATCCTAACCTAAACTATATGCAAGGTTTGTATATATTAACACAAAGATCTCAAAAACGGATCCATATAATTTCTTTAAATTTTAGAAATAAAAAATATGAGTAACTAAGAAGTTAGATATAGATAGGTCCAATGTCTAGAAAATATTTTGTGTTATACTAGTTTAAAAGTTTAAAATTTTTAAATTGGGCTTGTGGAATATTCAAAACATAATTAACTAGATTGGGACGGTTGCGTCTTCCTGTAATCTAGCTACTTGGACTGCACAAATTGTAGATAGTTGTCAGAAATGGTAGGTGGGTGCAGTGTTCTCGTGTGAGGATTAGCGTCCTCCTCATACTAGACCTCATAATTAGACCAGCTCATAATTCAGAGGCAGTGGTTAGGTCTTCTTGTTAAACTGTAGGTCCCTTAGTTGCCATCGGCTATTGGGCTATTAATTAACAGTTCTGTCTAAGGAACATGTCAGCCTTAGTTAGTAACAAGACTACAAGATCGTACCACAATCAATCTTACACTCATTCCTCATTCATATTTGGCTTAAAATACGTACCTTGTGGTAGTGTCGCCATTTCAATCTAATCTAATCAAACTTAAACATGAGAAATCCAACTATCATTTCATTAATCCGGCATTTCCACCACTTTTTTTATTGGTTTGCTATTTGTCAAGTACAAGTAAGGCCTATGGTAAAATTCAAAATCTTTCATTAAAAAAAGGTTAGCCACAAGGAGGCAGTACTATGTCACTACGGTATCATCTCAATACTTCTTTATTTCTCATCTCTGTACACACCTAAGGGGGTGAGAACTGGTTCTGCAGTGAGTACGGGACTCTGGCAGATGACCACTTCTGTGGGTTCGATGAGACAGCTCTCAGCAGTAGTCTGACGTAGCGGCTCTGCTACTCGTCGCACTGGGCTCGGACTGAATTCTTCTCCTGCACCAATCACAACAATTATATTACTACGGGGAACTTTTTATCAAAGAACATCATGTGCTTGTATGGTTGTGTCATATATTGTCTACAAACACTACTTAACAGACAGTGATCTTACTAACTGTGTAATACATAACTTTGTGATATTGACATATACACAGTAATCATATGTGCGCTTGCACATGACTACTATGTAATTCCCATTTATATAGTCTTTGTTTGTTTTATATAATAAGTACCTGGTGACCGAGCTTTGCTCGTATAGAATAAGACATTTATTATAAAAATTAATTAGAAAAATTAAAACACATTTATTACTCAATGAAAACATTTATGTGGATGGAACTCGCGGCCTATAGTTCTTGAGGCCGATACGCTACAACTCAGCTACGACGTTAGTCAATTGAGCGATGTCGTTTAACGTCTTTTAGCCAAAGCCGATCATTTACTGTTTAATTATTTAATTAACTGGCTGGGTGGTGTAGTGGTTATAATACCCGCCTTCAAAACTGAAGGTCGCCGGATCGAATCCCGCAAGGGTCGAATCTGGACCCAGTCGCCATTTGTCATTAATGGCTACTAATTAATGATGCTTCCTAACAACAGGTTGACGTTAGGTAGTAACAAGACCGGGGTTTGGACCGTTCCCCATCAAAACGTTAAAAATGCCACTGGCGTAGAAATACACAAAATAAAATAAAAATAAAAAAAAAATTTTTGTAATACGTTAGCAATACGTTTTCTATCAAAACACGGAAGATTTTGAAAATACTTTTTTCTGCTTTTATTTCGCACAGCTATGTTATCTTTAAGTTTTTACAAATTGTTTAATAACCTGATAATTTTGCATTTATTTAATTCATAAAATAAATATTAATGCATAACCTCTATATTGTTCCCTGCAGTCTTCAATCAAGAACTGTCAAACGGTTATAAACAGCTGTTTTGGTTTGTATTGTTTACATTTTATTCTCCATAAGCGTAATGTTAAATTTTTAGATTTTAAACTTAATATTACAGTAAAACACGAATTTTCCTGGACATTAGACCTATCTAGAACTTATTTTCTACTCGGAAATTAGTTATTTCCAAAATTTAAAGAAATTCCTCGGTGCCGTTTTCGAGATCTGTGTGCAAATATATATATATATATATATATATATATATATATATATATATATACAAACCTTGCTCGTATTATAGTATTGGATAGTAAGTGTATTAATACTAGGACTCTTAGATGTTGCATTAATGAATTAAAGTCTTATTAAGTTAAAGTTTTTTAATTGAGTAATGTCTCAGCACTGTTTTTTTTATATACTGGAAGAGTAATGAAGAAGTAATGCAAAATACTCATTGTGCTGCTGTGTTATATACTGACCAGACTTGCGTGCTGGAGGCTCGGGTGTGTCTGGGTGCTGGGGCGAAGGTGATGCCTGAGGCGTAGTCTCGCTAGATGGCAGCAGTGTTGGGGAAACTGCCTCGCCCTGGCTGTCCTCGGCCCGCTGGGTTGACAGCAACTCACTGTTGCTGGCACCTGAGTCTTCCAATCTGAAAAATGATTCTGTTTACTAAATGTGAACCATGTAAAATGGTAAACAATAACATAAATGGTACACCAAATAAATTTAATAAATTTAAACCAAAAATTGAATCTCAACAACGGCATACTTGACCGACTTCATATTAGGACTTGATTCCAATATGATTTTTAGCGTATACCACCGTCGCAGCAGACCTGCATACTCAGCGAATTTCCAAATCAATAATATAATAATAATATATGACAAGTTTTATGAAAATCTTTTATAAAAAAAGTTTAAAAAGTTTTTTTGTGTAAGGTCATGTTGGCTATTACCTTGGTCATACCTATCATTGTATATAATATCTATATTGTTGTTTTTCAATAAGCCCAAACCATAAAATATGTAATAAAATTTTTAAATTATAAAAAACTTTAAAAAGTGTTTACAGGTATTATTGCAGTAACACCAAAACTAAAAATTTCAAAAAGTTTTTTAAGTGGTATGTTGAACTTAATGATTATAAACAGCATAAAGGGCTTTGAATACAAGGGTAGTTAACAATAAAAATTGCAAAATTAAAATGTTTTATACTTAAATACCCCCGTCGCAGCAGGCCTGCGTACTCAGCGAATTTCAAAATCAATAATATAATAATAATAATATATGACAATTTTTATAAAAATATGGCCATAAACATGAGAATTATTTGCCTATTCTCCATTAGATTAACATGGGAAAGAGTGTGCAGGTTAGCTGCTGTGAGGAACACTGAAAGAAGTCATTTCTACCATGAATAATTTTTATCTTAACATTTATACCAACTTTCATCAACATCTGTCCATAAATAAAGGAGTTTGCCTATTCCCTATATGATTAATATGGGAGAAGAGTATGCAGGTTTGCTGCCATGATAAACACATAAACTATGATTTTTAAACATAAATGGATAGATCTCAACCACATGAAGCTAAATATCAAGTTTTATCCAAAAATATTGATTAATATGGGAAATATTAATTTTTCCCTATCCTCCATAAGATTAACATTGGAGCCCCACAATACAACGTACTGTGTTTAGATTTTTTAATATCTCGGTAACCGTTGGAGATAGAGAAAAACTTTAAGGAACTTAATTGTGTAGTTTTTTAAGCTGATTTCGATGGTGATATATAAAATAAGAAATTTTTTTAAAAATTACATCTGAAAAACGTAAAAACCCCATTTTGGGGTACAAAACCCCCCCAAACTACCCGTTCCCATTAACCGATATGTCTAGTTTACGAACTCGTCCAAGTATTTGTAGGAATACACGTCTCTACCAAATTTGGTCTCGATCGGACTATTTTTACGAGAGTTATCGTGTTCACAGACACACACACACACACACACATACACACACACACACACACACATATATATATATATATATAAATTTTAACGACTATTGTTTTTGGACTCTGGGCACCTAAAGACGAAAAAATTACATGGTCTCGGGCTTAAGTCTTACCATGAGACCTACGGTAATAGCTTCTTCCCTATGGGAAATTTGCTAAAAAAGATTTTTTCCTAAAATTTGAAAGTTGTTTGTTATGGTGTTTCTGCAATAGCGATTCAATTGAGTAAAAAATAACTTTCAAAATATACAAAATGCAATATGGGTCAAATTGCCAAATTGCGAGCAGATGAAGGTTATGTAAATGAACATTTTTGAGTGGTTTTTTGGGTGATGTGACCTAACACTATTACTAAGTTTCAAGTAAAACCATTGAGAAATAAAGCGCAAATTAATTCATATTCTCTGTAAGAATAACATTGGACACTCTCAGACAATGTACTGTGTTAACTTTTATCTGGAACTGTTAATTGTAGACTAATGATACAGTGCAACTCGGTTATTGCGGCCTCGGCCATAACGTCAACTCGGATATAACGTCATTTATTTTTAGGTCCGGCCAAACTATATGTATTTACATAGGAAAAAACCTCGGATATATCGTCAGTAAATTCTCAAACCTCGTTATTTTAATTGACAAATACAATATTGAAAAATAATGGCAAGTGTTAAGAGAAAGGTTTTGCTGAAGAAAAGGTGTGAGTTATAAGAGCGTGTGAGGAGGGACGTAAGATAGCAGACGTGTGTTCGGGCTTGTTTTTTAAAATCGAACCAACAGTTGAATTCACCAAGCCGAACTTCATTGCAATATTTTCAAATTCGATTTTTTATATAGTAGAGTAGTCAGTCAGTCAGAAACATAAACTTACGTAGTATTTCAAATTACCTTCATTAAATGTCTTAATTTCATGTAAAAAATGTGTTTCCCTATTTTTCCTCGGTTTTAAATTAAAATTATGTAACCTCTTTTATAGCGTCACTCTGATATATTGTCATTAATTGTGTGATCCCTTCAATGACGTTACGGTTATAACCAAGTTCCACTGTATAAAATACTAAGTACCTGGTGACCGAGCTTTGCTCGGATAGAATAAGACATGTTTTTACAAGTTAATTAGCAAAATTAAAACAAATTTACTGCCCAATGAAAACATTTATGTGGTTGAAATAAAACCGATTTAATACACCATAATTAATATAGCACTGAAGAAAAAGTATCGCCCCTGGTGGGAATGGAACTCGCGGCCTATAGTTCTTGAGGCCAACACGCTACAACTCGGCTACGACGTTAGTCAATTGAGCGATGCCGTTTAATGTCTTTTAGCCAAAGCCGATCATTTACTGTCTAATTATCCATATCGTTATTATTAGCCTGTGATCAACTGATTTTGTTATAAACGGAATGAGGATTGAAAAGCAAAAGAGAAATTTAATTTACATAAATTAATTGGTTTGTTACAGTGGCTTCAAGCAATACAACGAATACGTTTTCTATCAAAACACGGAAGATTTTGGAAATACTTTTTTCTGCTTTTATTTCGCACAGCTATCCTTAAGTTCCTTAAACCCTTAAATTTTTACAAATTGTTTAGTAACCTGATAATTTTGCATTTATTTAATTCATAAAATAAATATTAATGCATAACCTCTATATTGTTCCCCGCAGTCTTCAATCAAGAACTGTCAAACGGTTATAAACAGCTGTTTTGGTTTGTATTGTTTACATTTTATTCTCCATAAGCGTAATGTTAAATTTTTAGATTTTAAACCTAATATTACAAGAAAACACGAATTTTCCTGGACATTAGACCTATCTAGAACTTATTTTCTACTCGGAAATTAGTTATTTCCAAAATTTAAAGAAATTCCTCGGCGCCGTTTTCGAGATCCGTGTGCAAATATATATATATACAAACCTTGCTCGTACTATAGTATTGGATTTATTTGTCTTTTTGAGCTGGTTTCAATGTTGGTGAGCTGGCAGTAAAAATATTTTGCAAATTCATTCTGTCACCAGAAAATTTAAAAAATGTTTTATTGTCATTTAAAAGTCCATAACTTTTGAACCATTAACTTTATAAACACACAGGTAGTTTCGTATTACCTGAGACCTTAATAACTATAAACCATGAAATTTTAATCGAAATCGTTGGAGCGGATTTTGAGAAATTTGAACTTTTCACATTATTGAAGGGTTTTTAGTGCTATTCTACTCTTAAAAATAAAAAAAAATTTGGATATGTAACCAAAATTTACCCTTGTACCTTATTTTATAAAAATCGGACGATCAATGTCTCAAAGTTTGTACACAGACTGTCAGACATCAGTCTAGAACCTACTTTTTTTAATTCAGGGAACCTCAAATCGGATACATACGCTCTTAAATTGAATTTAAAATTTTTTCCAAAACTAATTGCTCCATATGCTATGTATAAGGGGAGAAAGTAAAAATAAATGGTATTAGTGGGCTGACACGTACTTTCTCCCTTGAGTAAATTTAAAAACCACAATCTGTCAGTTATAAAACTATCATAAGTTTATTTAAATATCATTAAATAATTTATTGCTTCAAAAATAACCATCCAATTTTCAAAAATAAAAACAAAAGAAACAAAGTTAATTAATTATTGTTAGAATTTTATGGGGAGAACCCTCCCCCGTAATAGGTCTACAAAGCTTTTTTGGAATGGTTTTGTTGGGTATTGTGACTTTTCTCAGCATACCAATTTTCATAAAAAACAATTCGGAAATAAGGAAAAAATTGATTTTTAATATTCTCTATAAGAATAACACTGGGTGCCCTCAGACAACGTATTGCATTTACCATGGACAGTAAATTTAACATTTCTCAAACCGTACGTCGTAGACAAATAATTCAAAAAACTAATTTGATTATATTTGCCTACAATGGCACGGATACCCCAGAGTTCATTTTAGCAGTAACAGGGGCTGCACTAAAACAACAATAAATTTGGGTCTGACTCAGGGAAATGATAAAATATGCATAAAATATAAAATTCTATATTAGAGCCACCTCATCATTGTCATGAGTCCTGTGGTATTAAAGTGAGTATGCACGTCACGAATTACCTGTAATGCAGGACGGCACATGGCAACGGTTCTTAAGACGTGCCTACACAGCAACGCTCGTAGAGGCCCATCAGCAGGACGCACCCAGACCGACCATCAACACAATGAATAATCTAATAAATTAATTTAGGAAAATCTGGTGTCTCTACACCGGCCACCAAGATATATTTCCTTAAATTTAACTAATAAATAATTATTATGTTCACTGGGTCGACCAGGTCTACACGGATCATCCACGCGAACGTGTTTAGTGCAGGTTCAGACTCGCCAATCTTGTCAGAACTCGTCGCTATCAGTAATTAATAATTATAATGTGTTGACATATGTATTCATAAAATAATCTATAAGCACTTATTACGATTACGGTACTTTATTATTACTGTACGGGTTGGCCTTAATAAAGGACCCTTAAACTCCTTTAAGAGCGTCTACTGGCAGGTCTTTACATTTGAGCAATTCTAGCCATTTTAATATATTAATAATTAAATATTTTAAATACTTAAATGTTTTAAGGAAGATATTTGGCGAAACTCACCCAAGTGTGGATCTCTCACCCAACACTAATATTCACAGGGCACTTTCACTTTTTGTAGGTATACACTCCTACAACCGACACACTATGTCACAAACAACGCACTCCTAAGATATTTGCCGCACCGCATATCAAGCTCAACTGTTCCACTCCCCTGGCCAGGATCTTCCAACCAAGCTTCACAATCCTAATCAGCCCGGTCAACGGTGGCAGGTGATACGGCCACAGCCTGCCGCTCGCAGCGTCGACAAAATCATGTCATCTTTACTAAAACGGCTCATTACATTCTAAAGCTGGTTTTACAGGTGGAGTCAAATTGTACTCTACCTTTAGTTTTATTTGCGGAAAACTTAAAAAACCCATGTTTTGGATTCAGGGGAGCCCAAAACAGATGTGTTCACTCTCAACTCAAATTCAAAAATTTTGACAAAAACAATACTTTCTCCATATACATAAGTATAATGAGAGAAAGTAAAAATATCTTATCCCAGGATTAATTCCTAGATTCACCCTTTCCTCCATACAGTATACAGTTCACTCTACAAAGTCCATCTACTTGTCGAAAAACTATCAAGCTTAAATAACATAGAATAAGTTCAGAAAGAGATAATTCCACAAAAAGGTATATGTAAATTTTTGCAACTATAGGTATAGGTAGGTCCTGAATGATAAAATATATTGAATTATTTTCATCTTCAGGTTTAATCTTTCACCAATCTATAATCTCATTTTACTAAAACTGCATAATCTATAGTATGATCGAGAGCATTTTATTGGTGTCATATTACCTGGCTAAAAACAGTCCTCAGAAGATAATAATTTGATTGAAAATAATAGCCTTGACCTAACACATCTTTGTGCCACGAGGTAAGGTCTACAAGGTTACCTGTAGACTGACAGGGCCCTTTTTAAGGTACTTAACAAATTCATTGGATTTGTTAATGTGACTTACTCTTTTGTTTTGTCATGGTTGTCTTCATGAGCATTTGTATCTTGCCTCCGATGCTTGCCATCTCTGGTTTTGTAGGCCTCAGCAGCATCTGATATGTGTTTGAACCACCTGAAACAAAAATACAAGGTGAATAATAGTTCAGTTACTTATTTACTTACTCTTACTCCCATGGCCATGGGTACCCAAGATGGTACTTGGCCTCACCAACGAGCTGCCTCCATTGCTGCCTGTCTCTTGCGGTTTCTTCTGTTGTTCCCATCTTGGCCATGTCTCTTTTGACTTCATCTTTCCAGCCCTTTTTGGCCTGCCTCTGGGTCTCCTTCCAATAGGGTTTCTATCCCATATGTTATATAACAAGCTTGGGTCCTCTCTTCTAATGACGTGGCCAGCCCATCTCAATCTTCTACTTCGGGCTTCTGCCACTATGTCTGGCTCTTTAAAAAGATTTCTAATAATAATAATAATAATAATAATAATAATAATAATAATAATAATAATAATAATAATAATAATAATAATAATAATTCAGTTATTGTATTAAAATGAAATGCTAATTAATTTTCCAATTTCCTATATGAAAAAGAGCTATTAACGTAGTCTTCTTGATAAGACCAATTTTTGTTTTGTTTTGGGGTCCCCAGATTCCAAAAATACCTTTTGTTTGAAACTTAATATACATATAAATGAGTATGTATACATGTATTAGTGTGTGCGCGCGCTTGTAATCATGATAACTCTCATAAAAATGGTCCAGTTGAAATGATATTTGCTACATACAAGTAAAGTTTAATTTGTGGGGTTAGATTTGAAAAGCAGACAACATTTAAATTAGCACCACTGGAATCAGCTAAAAAAACAAATAATTAAGTACAGTAATTAGAATATTTGCTCTATACCAACCAGTCACTGAGATTGGACTTGCCCCAAAATGGAGGATTTTTTAGGGGGAAATTAATTTGTTTAAACACAAGCCTCTTCAAGTAATACCTCATTTTACACATTTTTCAAAGAAAATTACTCTTAGAATTTTTTATTGGCAAACATTTAATTAAAGCGCTTAGTTTACGAACAAGTTATTACAGAGAACTGTAATACGACTTGCATCTATGTATCGCAAGGGCCTCGGTTGCCTCAGGTAGAGGTGGACCTCTGGCCACTGCCCAAGTGCAGGGAAGGGGGAGGGGGCAATTATACTAATTTGATAGTAGAACTGGTCAGTGAGGAATGTGAGTCTATTTCTGACAACCCGGGAGACGAGTCTGAAATTGCTCAACATGCACACCTCAGGCATTACACTGCAAACTCTCCAGTTTAAGGACAAACGGGCTGGAACAATTTATTCAATTATGTTTGCTGTTTGTAAACTAACATAAAATGTTACATTGTAACAATGTAACATTTTTAATATTAAATTTGATTTAAAAATACAATTCAACTATGAGTTGGGATTTAAAAAAAAATCATAATTACTTAGTCTTACAGGTCAAGATCATCACATAAATGACAATTAAAGTTGATAATAGTTTTCATAATTTATGGTATTGCTGGTCAATGAAGGATTTATTGATTTTCAACAAACTTATTTTTAAAATTTATGATGAACTTTAAATTACCTAATAACTGGGGGAGCAGTTAACGACATGATTGTCCACAATACACCAGTGATCGACTGATCTCCTTGAATTCTATCATTCTATTACTAGGGCCAAACTTCGGATAACATGACACATGGTGATGTTATTGAAAATGTTATTGGAGACTGGATCTGCACAAACATAAACACCCTGTCGGATCTATCAGACCACACATTAATTTAACTAGGCCTACCCCAATGAGCTTACTAGGTAGACATAGTTTTAGCGCAGATAACTCTAATATTTTTTAAATTCAGTGTGTAAATGTAAATGATGTGTTTAAAATAGTATCCTTGTTGTCTAACAAAACTAGTAAGGACCACTTTGGTTTCTCTAATAATCTCCTGAAAGAAACTGTTTCATGTTACCTTAATGCGTTAACTTGTCTTATTAATCAGTGTTTAACTCAGGGAATATTTCAACAATGTCTGAAAATAAGTAAGGTTCATCCAATTTACAAGAATAAAGGCTCTAAAAAAGATGTCAACAACTACAGACCGATTGCCATAGTACCAGTTTTCTCAAGGTTATTGAGTTAATAGTGGGTAAGTAGCTTATGAATCACTTTAAGATCTTAAATATATTGAGTGAAAAACAGTTTGGTTATAGGGAGGGTGTCTCAACAGTAACAGCCTTAGTAGAGCTTGTTGAGGACATTTTGAATTCCTTTGAATCGGGGGAACTTGCTGGGGCCGCATTTTGTGACCTCAGCAAGGCCTTTGATAGAGTTAATCATCAGTATTTGCTAGAAAAACTCAGTTTTTACAGTGTTAGGGGTAAGGAGTTGTGCTTTTTCCAAAGTTACCTGTCTGACAGATCACAATATGTATTTTGTAATGGATAAGCATCAGAGCCATTAGCAATAAAACAAGGAGTTCCGCAGGGTTCAGTGTTTGGACCACTGTTGTTTTTGGTTTTAGTCAATGACCTTGAATGTAATGTGACATCCAACATTTTTATGTATGCAGACGACACTACATTGACTGCTCGAAACAAAAAAAAAATTGGCAGAGATTGACATCCAGGAAAATTTGGAAAAGGTTAGTGGCTGGCTAGATGCCAATGATTTAGTTTTAAATAGAGACAAAACTACCACTATGTTTTTTGGCCTGAGGGATCTGACTGAGGAGGAGCGGGGAAAGACGGCAAAATTTCTTGGCGTCTGGTTGGACCCCTCTCTAACTTGGTCGGACCACTCCCAAAATTTGTGTAAGAGATTGGCTAGTGATATTTTTGCTTTAAGACGTCTCTGTGGTGTCGTCTCTCAACACATTATCAGATTAGCATATTTTGGATTATTCCATTCAAAAATGTCCTATGGCCTTATAGTATGGGGCGGAGCTCCAGCATCTAGAGATGTATTTATCTTGCAAAAACGGGCAGTAAGAGTGGATGCTGGGGTAGATTTCAGAGAACACTGCAGACCATTGTTTATTAGTTTAAAATTTTTAACTATTTATTCAGTGTTTATATTACATAAATTAATGTACATGAAAAATAGAAGTATGCTAGCCTATAATGTCGAAAAGCACAACCATAATACTAGAAGTAAACATGATGTTCAGATTCCTTACGTTAGACTAAGTAAAACTATGAAAAAACCATCCGTCATTGGAACAAGGCTCTATAATAAGCTTCCCCTTTCAATACGAAATTTAGATACTAAGGGCTTTAAGTCTGCAATAACTCACTTTTTGTTAAAAAATGCTTTTTATTCAATTAATGAATTCTTAGAAGGCACTTGGATGCCTCATGATGTTGTGGTTTCACTTCATTGAACAGCGATTAAAGCTATGAAGCAGGCTCACACTCTTTTGTAAGGTAGTCTTAGTTTTTTTAAAATATAAATTGTATTTTATCAATTTAAAATATTTTGACGAATCCATTGTATTCTGTGAATATTTGACGGAAATAAAGATCTTATCTTATCACAGCGCAAACAATTACAATAAAACTAACATAAAACATGCCAACCCAGCCAAAAGAAATGTAAAGAACCTTTACAAACAGAACACTAAACATCTTCAAACTAAGACTCCAGGAACAAAACTGGGACAGCGTTTACCAAACAGAAAATGCAAATGAAGCCTATAACAACTTCCATACAATTGTGCAAATGATACTTGACAAAACCTGCCCCCTTAGAAAAACTAAGAAAAAAGAGAACAGAAGGAAACCCTAATGGGAAGATGAATGCACTAGACTTAAAAACCTATATACACAAGCCCTTGAAAAAGAACTGAAAAAGACTCGCTAAACAAATGACTCCAACAAGGTATCTTCACATCAAAATGATACCCAAAATATAAAAAAGGTCTAGTCACAGACACCAACAGCTATCGACCAATCTCCCTCATACCAACATTTTCAAACATTTTTGAAAAAATCGTACTTTAAAGGTTTTTTAGTCACCTGAAAGAAAATGAACTAATTACATGCCAACAACACGGCTTTCTTAAAGGCAGATCTACAACAACAGCACTAGTCCAGCTCATAGAACATATCATTGACCAACTACAACAACAGCACTAGTCCAGCTCATAGAACATATCATTGACCAACTAAAAGGAGGATGCTTAGTCACCAGCCTGTTTCTAGACTTTAGCAAGGCATTTGACTGCCTTAATCACAATCAGCTTCTCAACAAACTACAAGCTTTAGGCATTAAGGGTAAAACAGTGGTTCAGCATCTAACTTAACAACGATTTGCAAAAGGGCACAAAGCAGAAAGTACACATTGAAAGAGCCTCCATAAGAAGAGGAGTACCCCAGGGCTCAGTACTCGGTCCAATGCTATTCCTTCTTCCCACAAATGACCTCCCAGATCAACTTGGACACACTTGCAAAACTGCCATGTATGCAGACGACACAGTCATTACCATAGCAAGCAAATCAAAGGACACCCTGAAATTACATGCCAACACAACCATTAATAAAACTAAAGAATACTACAACAACAATGAACTAGCACCAAATGAAAGTAAAACTGTGCAAATTAACTATGCCACAAAAAACAAAGATGTAAATACTGTATAACTCTACAAGGCATACAAGCTGAATGCAGCACGAAGTATCTCGGTGTCATCATCAATTCAAAACTCACATGGCACCAACATGTTACAACTCTGTGCAAGAAACTATGCTCTGGTATCCATGTCATCAGAAGGATGATGCACATGATCTAAACACTGCAAAAACTGCCTATCATTCACTTTTCGAGAGTCACCTTCTATATGGCATAGTGGTATGGGGAGGAACCACCAACACTAACCTGGAGAGAGTACTAGTACATCCATTACACAAGACATGCCTTAAACTTCACCCTTCCAGGACACCGACTCAGCATGTATGAAAAGAAGCCATCCTACAGAGGAGCGCTGTTCTACAACCGTCTTTCAAACAACCTCGAGAAAGAACCAGTCAACAAACTAAAGAAAACCCTGACATAATGGCTACAGGACAGGCCCTACTACACAGAAAAAAAATTTCTACTAAACTAATTATAACTCAACGGAATCTGACGCATTGTACTGTTCTCAAAGAATATGTCAATAAAGTATATTGTCTATAGTCTATTGAGCAATTAATCAATTAACATTGAAAAATCGGTGATTTATGTGTTGAAAGTCTTGTGGTAATTACAACTCAAAACCAATACTGTACTAAAAGAAACACAGCAATCTTTATGATTATAAAGTGTGGGATGAAAAATCTGTTTTTCCTTGTGTAATTAGGGAGCAATAAATAAGTACTAAATTGCACTAATATTTAATCTGTATAAATCTAATATCTAATATAAATGGCTTCTTCTAGTGGCTTAGATAAGGTGTGAATTTGTAAGAAAGGATTAATGACAGTTGATTATTATGAGCGTGCAGGTATTCAGGTTATAGAAAAGGGCAATCAGAACAATTTTACAATTATCAAAGCACACTTCATGTAAGGATTTATTTATGAGCAACAAAATTCTCACCTTTTCTTCTATTTACATTCTTGGAACGTTGTTATTTCTCCAAAAAATTGTTCACACTTACGATATTTTTTCCTAAGCACAGTTATAAACAAGAAGCAAACCTAGAAATTTGCTTGGTACAATCTTGGTAAACCTTCTCAATCCACCTAGTTTTTTCAGAAACCTTCAAAATACTCTGCTATAAAAGTTGTTTACAGGCTGCCACTGTTTTCAAAAAATGGACACGATTATGGCATGTTTAGAAAGGAGGTAAGAATACAAAAAGTAAAAATATAATTTATAGTTAATTTTTTCCATGCATCGTAAATGAGGCATTTATTTTCCTACTACTTTATGATGTGATGAAATAACAATGAAGATTAAAACTCATGATCCATTATTATTTCAACCATATCTTGTGATTAAATAGTTACTCAATTTCACCTAATTAGTTAGCTAAACATTTCACATAAACATTAAACACATGATTGCTATGGGACATTGAATGGAAAGAAAAGAAAATGATAAGAAAGAAATAGATCACTGGAACTTGTCTCCTCAATCACTTTAGATAAATAATAAGTCAAGTTTTATAGCTCAATTAGTTAATTTGAGTTTTAATAACTCAATTATTTATATCAATTAACAGAATTCCAAAAAGAAAATTAGCTGTTATAAAAGGATATAAGATAAACCAGAGCCAGCAAAGTTATTAGAATTGGCCAAACACTTGAAGGATAATAATTTGAGTGTTTCATTAGTGATAAACGATTATATATTGATTCAGAAGCCTTTACAGACAGAGGTATGAAAATAAAATGCTTTTTTATCCGAAAACGTCACCCTGGAATGCTGGAAAAATTTTAAATGCTATTTAAAATACTGTAGTAGTTTATGCAACAATACTTGTATTATGAAGATCTTAAAGCCACAAATTGAGATTTATGTTAGAACACATTATTTTCAC
Organism: Nephotettix cincticeps; assembly: GCA_023375725.1. Classification (NCBI taxonomy): domain Eukaryota; kingdom Metazoa; phylum Arthropoda; class Insecta; order Hemiptera; family Cicadellidae; genus Nephotettix; species Nephotettix cincticeps. The sequence goes on along the minus strand of CM041786.1, from coordinate 60,217,183 downwards.
TTTTCCAATTTAAAAACTGGTTATATATTTTCATATGCAAATTATTTAGATTTGCAGGTACTGTAGTAGGTTGTTAATTACGTTATCTTTTGCATTTAATCTTCCAGTGTTAAATGAATGTCCTCACGGCTTAAATCACTCATTTTGTGAATGGTTCAAAATTCACATTTGAGGTAAGCCACTTAAACACACTATCTTTATGGATAAATCAGCTGATTTTGCATTTCTTTATAACCATAAGACATTAAACTTTCGTCAAATGCTTAAGTCTGATTGGTCTAGAACCTGTATTATTATGAGCTCAATTCCCTATTCCCTATTTCCCGTTTAATAATGAGCCTCTTAATGATAATATAAAACATATTTTTATCAAACTTATTGAATTATTTTCAGCATGAAACATCATTAACTAGTCAAAATAATTTTCCTAAGTTGGATAATTTTTCTAATATTATTTTAACTCTATTGAGGGTTATTGGTGGAGGCCACTATAGAACAATAATGTAACACTATGAACCGAGCTCCTATTTTAAATGTTTTTAGTTTTCAAACATCAACAAAAACTAAACAATAGGTTTGACTTACACGGAGGTTTGTTTATTGCGCAATTCACATTCCACACAAATGCCATTCTGTTCAGGATATGACTCACCTTCAATACGGCTAAAAATTTTATCTCTATGCATAGATTATTGGGACAAAGCCAAGTTTAGAGCGTGAATAAGCGTTGTTGATGGAAAACGATCGACCCTCGACCTGATTATAGATATATTGGGTAATGGGCGGCCGATGGGCGTTGTGGGCAACGTACCGGTAGTACACACAACCACACCGAACCGACTCAAAACAATAAATGATGTTCATCATTATACAGTTGCTATATTGAAGATTACTTGTTCAGTGCATGGATTACAATAATTCAACAGATGTGGTTTTAAGTCAGATTTTTACGAAGCAAGAAGATCATAATCACTACTTTAGTGCTACATATGTCATTGGAGTACGAGGAAAATGTGCATTACTGACTTTAAAATTCATAGCAAACTGAAAGCTATACGCTCAAACAACGCAACTACGGTACTGTACAAATATCAGAATGGGCGAGACGAATATAGCCCCTGACTGTGACTGACTCAAGGGGCCGCCGCCGCCGCGGTCGTCAACATCCAACACCGGTCCCGGCACTACTCAACTCACAACGATACAACTACGGTACTGTACAAATATCGGAGTAGTCGAGACGAATGAATATAGCCCCTGACTGTGACTGACTCAAGGGGCCGCCGCCGCCGCGGTCGTCAATATCCAACACCCGGTCCCAGCACTACTCAACTCACAACGATACAACTACGGTACTGTACAAATATCGGAGTAGTCGAGACGAATGAATATAGCCCCTGACTGTGACTGACTCAAGGGGCCGCCGCCGCCGCGGTCGTCAACATCCAACACCGGTCCCGGCACTACTCAACTCACAACGATACAACTACGGTACTGTACAAATATCGGAGTAGTCGAGACGAATGAATATAGCCCCTGACTGTGACTGACTCAAGGGGCCGCCGCCGCCGCGGTCGTCAACATCCAACACCGGTCCCGGCACTACTCAACTCACAACGATACAACTACGGTACTGTACAAATATCGGAGTAGTCGAGACGAATGAATATAGCCCCTGACTGTGACTGACTCAAGGGGCCGCCGCCGCCGCGGTCGTCAACATCCAACACGGTCCCGGCACTACTCAACTCACAACGATACAACTACGGTACTGTACAAATATCGGAGTAGTCGAGACGAATGAATATAGCCCCTGACTGTGACTGACTCAAGGGGCCGCCGCCGCCGCGGTCGTCAACATCCAACACCGGTCCCGGCACTACTCAACTCACAACGATACAACTACGGTACTGTACAAATATCGGAGTAGTCGAGACGAATGAATATAGCCCCTGACTGTGACTGACTCAAGGGGCCGCCGCCGCCGCGGTCGTCAACATCCAACACCGGTCCCGGCACTACTCAACTCACAACGATACAACTACGGTACTGTACAAATATCGGAGTAGTCGAGACGAATGAATATAGCCCCTGACTGTGACTGACTCAAGGGGCCGCCGCCGCCGCGGTCGTCAATATCCAACACCGGTCCCGGCACTACTCAACTCACAACGATACAACTACGGTACTGTACAAATATCGGAGTAGTCGAGACGAATGAATATAGCCCCTGACTGTGACTGACTCAAGGGGCCGCCGCCGCCGCGGTCGTCAACATCCAACACCGGTCCCGGCACTACTCAACTCACAAACGATACAACTACGGTACTGTACAAATATCGGAGTAGTCGAGACGAATGAATATAGCCCCTGACTGTGACTGACTCAAGGGGCCGCCGCCGCCGCGGTCGTCAACATCCAACACCGGTCCCGGCACTACTCAACTCACAACGATACAACTACGGTACTGTACAAATATCGGAGTAGTCGAGACGAATGAATATAGCCCCTGACTGTGACTGACTCAAGGGGCCGCCGCCGCCGCGGTCGTCAACATCCAACACCGGTCCCGGCACTACTCAACTCACAACGATACAACTACGGTACTGTACAAATATCGGAGTAGTCGAGACGAATGAATATAGCCCCTGACTGTGACTGACTCAAGGGGCCGCCGCCGCCGCGGTCGTCAACATCCAACACCGGTCCCGGCACTACTCAACTCACAACGATACAACTACGGTACTGTACAAATATCGGAGTAGTCGAGACGAATGAATATAGCCCCTGACTGTGACTGACTCAAGGGGCCGCCGCCGCCGCGGTCGTCAACTTCCAACATCTTATTACCAACCAAATTTATTTACCAGAACAGCTCGCGTTGTTTTCAAAAGGCCAAAAAATTTAAAAAACATGTTGGTGAGACCCAAAATTCAAAATCGCCGGCCTAAAGAATTAGGTAATTGTCATGTCTGTGACCCATGCTACAAGCCCCGTTGTGGCATTTGCAATATTATGTGTAATTCCACTGAATTTAAAAGCAGTGTTACTGACAAAGTTTACCCAATAGTTGGAAAGTCAAAGTGTGAAACCCACAATGTGATTTACCAACTATCTTGTGAACATTGTCCAAAAGACTATATTGGTCAAACATCGAATTCACTTCGAGTTCGTATGACTGGCCATCGTTTTGATGTGGTACATGAAGATCAAAGGAAACATATTTATAATCATGCTTCTCACCACAACCAAAATTATTTTGAAGGCTGCTATGATCTTAAAGCCCTTCACAAAATTAAAACACATCAAAATGCAAAAAGTGACCAACTAATTTTGAGAAATTCTGAATTGGCACACCAGTTGGTTCTAAAATCAAAATTTCCATCCGGTTTAAATTTAAGATAATTTGATAAAAACGATTTAACTAAATTGAAAATAACATTTTAAAAATTACATGTATAAACCTCTACATTTATTTATTTTAAAATGTACCAAATCATATGTTTCATATTTAAAATTTAAAATTTACTGTCAAGACAATCAATCACTTGTTAAATATTTAGTTAATGTTTATTATATTGTTTATTGTTTTCTCATTTCTATTTCCTCAAATGCTTGAAAACGTTTATATATTTATTAAACGAAAATTCGCATAACTTTTCATTTTTCATTTATTCTATCAAACCAGTTAAATTTCCACCAGTCCTGAAATATTACTAAAGACATAGTATTCTTCAGACAGGTTCTGAAGAAATATCAAAGAGAGTTTACCTCGTTGCCTGCGACTGCACACCATTGAACACGCTCTTGATCGCACTTCCGGGCGAGGTCGGGGGAGAAGTCATGATACCTAGTCCCATGGTCCTAGAACATGGTTCCAGTACTCAACTGAACCATGGTCCCGTGCGTCACAACACCTGTACTGTAGATGACTAACGCCCGCACTGCACCACCGCACCAGTCACTACTGTTCCATTACATCTGTTCCACCACTCAGATAACTGACACGACCTGTCGCTCTCTACCGTTTTGCCGATTTAATTTAAAAATTGATCATCTTAATCTCGTACATTTATATTTCGAATGAAAATGCACAACTTAGACGATGGAGTGTCTAAAAAAACTCTAATGTGAAATATTCATTATCAGTGATCCGAAGGCTCAAGATCTAATAAATCGAAAAATATTTATAGTTGCTATCCAATACGACATGAAATTGGATTAAGTTTTGTAGATACGTTAATAATAAAGGAATTTTGCGTGCTAGCCGCTGCTTTTACGGTACTGTATACAACCCGGCTACAATGAAAGGTGTGTGGTTAGAATTGACGCTGGTTTTCTTGACGAGGGTATGTTACTGAAGTCGTTGCTTCCTAATTGACTTACAAGGCTGGGTGAACAATCGGGGGGGACTCGATGTAAATCTACATCTACATAGGTCATACAGGTCATAGAAGAAGAAGAAATAAAATACTTTCATTTAAATATACTAAAATAATACTATAGTATCCTATATTTCGTTACTAGGACCTTGAGGGTCGTGAACATTTTATCTGAGGTTAAGGTCATCCGATCGAGGTGTAGCCGAAGTCAACAAATTAACGAGAATAAACTTTACTCTTTTGGACCGAGATAAGAAAAATATTTTCGTCTTACAGCAAAAAATCTAACAATGCATTAACTTTACATGTTACCTCATAAAACGGCTTCTACCGTTTTCTTTCTATTTTAAACCAATCGTTGATACAGAGTTATTATTAATTTATGAGCATTTATTAGGTGATTTTCTTTCCGTCATGAGACGGATAAACGTCTTTTTTTGACTTCACCGCATATATGTATTTTTTTGCTCAATATATATATATATATATATATATATATGTGTGTGTGTGTGTGTGTGTGTGTGTGTGTGTGTGTGTGTGTGTGTGTGAACACGATAACTCTCGTAAAAATGTTCCGATTGAGACCAAATTTGGTCAAGACGTGTATTCTTACATTTGCTCGGACGAGTTTGTAAACCAGACATATCGGTCAATCGGAACGGGTAGTTTGGGGGGGGGGTTTGTACTCAACAATTGGGGTTTTTGCGTTTTTCTTATGTAACTTAAAAAGTTTTTAAACTTTTATCTTCAACCATTAGTAGCTTAAAAAACTACACATTTTAGTTCCTTAAAGTTTTTCTCTATCTCCAACGTTTACCGAGATATTAAAAAATCTAACCACAGAAAGTTGTATTTTGGGGCTCCAATGGTAATCTTATGGAGGATAAGGAAAAATTAATATTTCACTTATCAATCAATATTTTTGGATGAAACTTGATATTTAGCTTCATGTGGTTGAGATCCATACATTTATGCTTAAAAATCATAGTTCATGTGTTTATCATGGCAGCTAACCTGCATACTCTTTTCACATGTTAATCATAAGGAAAATAGGAAAACTCCTTTATTTATGGATAGATGTTGGTGAAAGTTGGTATAAATTGCCAAAATAAAAATTGTTTATGCTATAAATGCCTACTTTCAGTGTTCCTCACAGCGGCAAACTTGCGTACTCTTTCCCATGTTAATCTTATGGAGAATAGGCAAATAACTAACTCATTATTTATCGATAAATATTGACAAAAACTTGACATTATTATATTACTTATTTGGAAATTCCCTGAGTACGCAGGTCTGCTGCGACTGGGGTATTCGTTCTGATCTCATCCTTACTATATTACGAATCAGGTCAATTTTTTCAATGTTTAAGATGTTGACTATTGACTAGAAATATCTATTCATAATCATTAATGGGTCCATTACCATTACTATGAGAGTCCAACAGGCAATAGAACAACATTATTCTCTAAAATACATTTTGAATACTGTAATTGACAAGATCGCACGCAGCACACTGGGGTGAGAAGAGCGAATTTCTTAGAACTTATATCATTCCCATCATAGTAATCTAAAAGTACTGAGTATGCGGGTTTGCTTCAATAAGTATATATATAAGTTATATATATAAAGGCTATAAACTAAGGAAAAACACATACCAAATGTTTTTGAAATTATGTTGATAACTAAGCGAGTTATACCAATTTATCTATCCTCCATAAGACTTACATGGGCAATGAGTTTGTAGGGTATCTAACGTAAGAGACATTAAAAATGGGATTATATGGATTTAATTATAAAACTTAACTAGATAGATTTGAATACAAATTTCGGAAGAATATTAAATTAAAAATGTTTTATTTTCCTGTGGGAAATTGGTTAGATTATGGATATGTCTAAAGGGAATGTTTTTACTTCATCTAAACAGCTGTTCTTATTTTTTTATATTAAAAATTCAAAACAATAGCTGTGATGGTTTCTACGGAAACCTGTTACATCTTTTCCATCTTAATAATCACCAACACCCTCACAGAGCTCTGACATATCCATGTCAATAAGTGAGTTATTGATTTTTAGTTATCCTCCATATGATTAACATTAGACAACGTACTGTGTTTACCATTTTGAAAATCTCAGTAACCAATTTACATAGAACCATGATTCAAAATACTAAATTGTGTGTTTTTGAGCTGAATCCATTGGTAAAATGAAAACATTATACATAAATAAACTATAGTCCCCATTTTTGGGATACAACCCCACCCCCAACGTGTAGGTAATGTAGCCCAATTGCGTTTCCCAACGAACTCATCCAATATATTACAGAAAGGAACAAATACGCCGTAATCGTGTCGACACAAAACGTGTTCAGGAGGTTTGAGTTATGAAGTTCTATCATGGTTCCGGTCTTAACTGTCACCATGCGGGTCATTTCAATGATCTAACCTACTCTAATCATAAGAATAGCTCACTTTTATGTAGGAAATTCGCTAATAATTCTAATCGTATTACATGACTCATAATTTTATCACTATAAAATTAGTACTCTTATACATTTTAAAGAGTATAATATAGTATCCGTCCTTAGATTTTTTTAAATTTTTTATAAACCGTAACCAGCAAGTTCAGTGTAGAGTTAAATTAATAAAATAAAAGTTATGTGGCTTGTTTTGATAAAATTTCGGCTCCAGTATTTTACTACAGTAAAGTGATCGCAGTGAGAGAAATATTAGTTGCCTATGCTCTATGTTGTAAGTCACATTAAACGATTCAGACGAACATAACAACAGCATAACAAGTCAGCACTACCTAATACAAGAGTACATAACAATATATCAATTAAAGAGAGGTACCTGGTGACTGAGCTTTGCTCGGATGGAATAAGGCATGTATTTTACAAGTTAATTAGCAAAATTAAAACACATTCATTACTCAACGAAAAAATTTATGTGGTTTAAATAAAACCGATCTAATAAACCATGATTAATATAACATAGACATCTCAACCTCCTGTTTTCTGACGTCAACGCTCTACCGCTGAGCTGTGGCGACGGCCAAGTTAATAATGTCGTTTAAGGTCTTTTAGCCAACCTCAATTGTTTTATCCGACCCTATACTATAATTATCCATAAAGTTAGTATTGGCCTGTGATCAACCGATTTTATTAGGAACGGAATGAGGATTGAAAAGCAAAAGAGAAATTTAATTTACACCAATTAAATGGTTTGTTACAGTGGCTTCAAGAAATACAATGAATACGTTTTCTATCAAAATACAGAAGATTTTGAAAAACTTTTCTCTGCTTTTATTTCAAACAGTTATTTTACCCTTTAGTTTTTACAAATTGTTTGGTAACCTGATAATTTTGCATTTATTACGTACATATAATAAATATTCATGCAAAACCTCTACTCACATATTGTTCACCACCATTATTAATTAACAACTGTCAAACGGTCATGAACAGATATTTTAATTTGTTATTGTTTACATTTGATTCTCCATAAGCGCAATGTTAATTTTTTAGATTTTAAACTTAATATTTCAAGAAAACCAGAATTTTCCTGGACATTAGACATATCTAGAACTTATTTTGTACTCCGAAATGAGTTATTACCAAAATTTAAAAAAAAATCGTTAGAGCCGTTATCGAGATCCGTGTGAAAAAATATATACAAACCTTGCTAATATTATAGTATTGGATCAGTAACAAACAACCACTCTCTAAGGGGGTTGTAGGCCTACAGTGTACAGAATATATTGAATGTGAATACGAAAAAAGTGTCCAATTAATGTATTTTATTGTTTGGATTCAATATAGTGTATGAATATAATTTATAATGGCTAGAATTAAAACTATTATCCAACTTATTCCAAATGTAGGATTGGTTTTAAAATCTTCTCTAATGGTAAGTTAAGATAAGATTAGTTAATCTACCAAAATCAATCAAAAAGCCCTGTGCACAGCCTTGCAGTTCAATATTTTGCTGTTTCATGTAGGTAGTACACCCAAAACAATCCAAATGCCCTGCGCATAACCTTGCAGATCAAGAAGTTTGGCAACATAAACGACTCCAGGGCGGCCTACGGCCGTCACTCACGGGTTATTCTGGGCTTGATGGTCACTAAACCAACGATATTGTGACACATACCTACCTCGCTCACCACCAAGCAAATATACTTCAAAGTATTTTACACTATTTGGGTCAATACTGTATGAACCCTGTCCCACTTCCCACAAAAATGATATGAGAATTTAAAATACTATACAACGAGTTTATTAATGGGATTTTTGTGTTAATATATATTTTGTGTAAATATGTTATTCATGAACAAATTAAAGCTGAAATAATAAAATGTCTCAAGAAGCTGCAATGATTATTATTACCAAACAAATAAATGATTAATTTAGTGAAAATAATTAACGAAATGAAAAAGTAATTTTCAATTTTAAAAAATTAATATTTTTGTAATGACAACTTTTTTTAAACAGTATTCTCAGTAAGTTCAAATAATTAAACAGATTTGGTATCCAGAGCCTTAATAAACCAAAGGTCAATCCGAGTAGAGCATGGTATTGAGTGTTGAGTGCGATGATTAGAAGCGCGCTGACACAACGGGGGTATGCGACCACAAACCAGCCTCTGACAGGTTATTGTGATAAAGGTTTCATTTGTACTAAAAGACGAGACGAGAACTTACATAATATTTAATTGCTGCTGGCATGAACACATAACCTGTTTATTAAAGTAGAATAGTAAACACAGAACTGAAAAGGGTATTTCAGAATTTGGAGAGTGAATTTTGAATATTTACAATGATTGGTCAAAGAAGACAATCCAAATTGTGTGATGACCTCGGGGGTGCTTGTAGCCGAGTAATACGGTACCTAGATAGCAACGGCCACGTCCCCCACTTCCTGTTCATACGATTCACATGGTGAAATATTACTTGTAAAATATTGTAATATATTTATATACAAGAAAATACAATTAATTGAATTGTGATATTTTCATATTGTATGTACCAACTATTAAACTCTAAAGGCTCATACGCGCAAACGAGAATATATATATATATATATATATATATATATATATATATATATATATATATATATATACATATTGTATCTTTCTACACCTCTCGGAATTTTTTACGATTTCATGGGGAACGGCCCATACCCCGGTCTGACGTCGGCCTGTTGTTAGGAAGCATCATAGAAAAATTAAAACACATTTATTACTCAATGAAAACATTTATGTGGATGGAACTCGCGGCCTATAGTTCTTGAGGCCGACATGCTACAACTCGGCTACGAGGTTAGTCAATTGAACGATGTCGTTTAACGTCTTTTCCAAAAGCCAAAGCCGATCATTTACTGTTTAATTACCCATACCGTTATTATTAGCCTGTGATCAACTGATTTTTTTATAAACGGAATGAGGATTGAAAAGCAAAAGAGAGATTTAATTTACATCAATTAATTAATTAGTTTGTTACAGTGGCTTCAAGCAATACAACGAATACGTTTTCTATCAAAACACGGAAGATTTTGGAAATACTTTTTCTGCTTTTATTTCGCACAGCTATGTTATCCTTAAGTTTTTACAAATTGTTTAGTAACCTGATAATTTTACATTTATTACATACATAAAATAAATATTTATGAAAAACCTCTATTCACATATTGTTCTTTGCCGTCTTCAATCAAGAACTGTCAAACGTTTATAAACAGCTGTTTTGGTTTGCATTGTTTACATTTGATTCTCCATAAGCGTAATGTTAAATTTTTAGATTTTAAACTTAATATTACAAGAAAACACGAATTTTCCTGGACATTAGACCTATCTAGAACTTATTTTCTACTCGGAAATTAGTTATTTCCAAAATTTAAAGAAAATCCTCGGCGCCGTTTTCGAGATCCGTGTGCAAATTTACATTTGATTCTCCATAAGCGTAATGTTAAATTTTTAGATTTTAAACTTAATATTACAGGAAAACACGAATTTTCCTGAATTGACCGATATGTCTGGTTTACGAACTCGTCCGAGCACTTGTTAGGAATACACTATTAAAGTTGGAACCCCATTTTTACGAGATTTATCGTGCACACACACATATATATATATATATATATATATATATATATATATATATATATATATACATATTGTATCTTTCTACACCTCTCGGAATTTTTTACGATTTCATGGGGAACGGCCCATACCCCGGTCTGACGTCGGCCTGTTGTTAGGAAGCATCATTAATTAATAGCCCAATGACAAAATGGTAACTGGGTCCAGATTCGACCCTTGCGGTATTCGATCCGGCGACCTTTAGTTTTGAAGGCAGGCACTATAACCACTCAGCCACCCAGCCAGTTATTAAATTTTTTTGTAGCTTGTTTAAGCAAAATAAACAATACCCCCGTCGCAGCAGACCTGCGTACTCAGCGAATTTCCAAATCAATAATATAATAATAATATTTGACAAGTTTTATAAAAATCTGTCAATAAATATGAGAATTATTTGCCTATTCTCCATATTTTTAAAATGGGAAAAGATTAAGCAGGTTTGCTGCTGTGAGGAACACTGAAAGTAAGCATTTCTACCATAAATAAAGGAGTTTGCCTATTCCCTATATGATTAATATGGGAAAAGAGTATGCAGGTTTGCTGCCATGATAAACACATAAACTATGGTTTTTAAGCATAAATGGATAGATCTCAACCAGATGAAGCTAAATATCAAGTTTTATCCAATAATATTCATTAATATGAGAAATATTAATTTTATTAATATGAGAAATATTAATTTTTCCTTATCCTCCATAAGATTAACATTGGAGCCCCACAATACAACGTACTGTGTTTAGATTTTTGAATATCTCGGTAATCGTTGGAGATAGAGAAAAACTTTAAGGAACTTCGCAAAAAACCCCATTTTGGGGTACAAAACCTCCCCAAACTACCCGTTCCCATTGACCGATATGTCTGGTTTACGAACTCGTCCGAGCACTTGTAGGAATACACGTCTCTACCAAATTTGGTCTTGATTGGACCATTTTTACGAGATTTATCGTGTTCACAGACACACACACACACATATATATATAATATATATATATATATACATATATACATACATATATATATATATATATATAAATTTTAACGACTATTGTTTTTTTAACTCTGGGCACCTAAAGAAGAAAAAATAACATGGTCCCGGGCCTATGTCTCACCATGAGACCTACGGTAATAGCTTCTTCCCTATGGGAAATTCACTAAAATATTCCTGTCGCGGCAGACCTACGCAGGTCTACTGCTCAGCGAATTTCCAAAACAATGATATAATGAGAATATATGATAAGTTTGATCAATATCTGTTGTTAAATATGAGAGTTATGTGCCCATTCATCATAATATAATAGTAATATTATATATCAAGTTTTATCAATATCGGTTGATAAAAATATGAGTTAGTTATTTACCTATTCTCCATAACATGGGGAAGAGTATGCAGGTTTGCTGCCGTGAGGAACATTGAAAGTAGGCATTTCTACGGTAAAAACATTTATTTTGACTATTTATACCAAGTTTCATAAACATCTGTCCATAAATAAAGGAGTTAGCCTACGCTCTATATGTGATTAACAAGATAAAAGAGTATGCAGGTTAGCTGTCATGATAAACAAGTAAACTATGATTATTAAGCATAAATGGACATATTTTAACAACATGAAGGTAAAAACCAAGTTAATTCCTAAAATATTGATTGATAAGTGACATACTAAGTTTTCCTCATCCTCCATAAGATTAACATTGGAGTCCCAAAATACAACATACCGTGTTTAGATTTTTCAATATCTCGGCAACCGTTGGAGATAGAGAAAAACTTTAAGGAACTAAATTGTGTAGTTTTTTAAGCTAATTCTAATGGTAAAAGATAAAATCGAAACATTTTTTAATTACGTATGAAACCTGCAAAAATCCAATTTTTACTTCCCCCAAACTACCCGTTCCGGTTGACCGATATGTTTGGGTTACGACCTCGTAATCAAAAATAACATGGTCCCGGGCTGAGGTCTTGCCATGAGACCTACCTACGGTTTCTTCCCTATGCGAAATTAATTAAAAGGAATAATATTTCATTGGAATATTTTATTCGTATTGTATTAGTATTAAGTATTGTGACTAATTGACCATTTAATATAAATGAAATGAATAAAAGTGAGAAAAACTATAAACAGGTAATTATACTTGCTTATTCAAAGTACCTCATTACATTAATTAAATATCGTGGAATAATTTTTGACAGAAAAAATAAAATTCAACCAAAAACCAATCACACAGGTACTTAACAATAAGATGATCAAATAATTAAATTTGTTAAAGGATAAATCTCTGTAAACTCTTTTAACTGCACTTGTATTAGAGGCGTCACTACGTGCACAGTCGCGGCGACACGACACACGCCAGACTGAGACTGACTCGGGACTCCAGGCCACAGCACCGCCCACCGACTGGCACACTTGGCCCGAGTTCCGAGGGGAATCCCTCCCGAGACTTCAGGTCCAGTACATGGCAACCGTGCGGGTAGCAGAGTTCAAGGTAGGCGGTCTATGACCTGATACCCCAAAAGCTCAATAAAATACGAGTTTAGGTAATGAGGAACTAATAGCATTTGGCGCGCTGAATTAGGATTAGTCCACATTGGTTCGCCGCCGTCCAAACCACAATATAAGTTCAAATAAAAAATCTTTCAATCCAAGACATATCAGCCATATATGTTAGTTGTGTAGTAAATTCCAACATTTCTCACATTCGACAATCTGGTGGCGCGGCCCTGATATTACGTTTATGTCTCCCGCCCGGACGCTGTTAACTCATGACGAAACAGCTCAAGACTACTGCAAAATATCGCTAAGTGTGCGTGTAGCATTTATTCATTTCATATTCATAAATTTCGTATGCATACTTTCAAATGACCCAGTTCCTCATTATTGTACCACAGTAAAAGGTAAGTAGTAAGTTAAGGTAAGTGTTATGTGGTTAATTGACATAAATGTAATTTTTGTAAATTTCCATTTACATTAAATTTTGTGTAAAATTGCATTAAATTTAAATTAATACATTAAGCTTAATGTATTTTTATATAGTATGTTTGTATTTGTAAGTCCAACAAACCTGGGGAGGTTGTAAAGCCTCCAGGATCAAGGTCAAGCTCCTCCCCCCTTTAGCCAAGTTCCCGTTATTGATAATTTGCACAACTACACAGTAATTTAATGTTCAAAATGTTAAACTTGTTAAGCCTTTTTACAACTTTTAAAGAAAACCTTTTCTTAAATGTTTTCAGTATAGTTATATTTCAGTTGAACTTCGATCACCTGATGGTGAACCTTTCACTCGTTTCGTGCTGATAAACGCATGTATAGTGTTAAGGATAAATAATATAACTACTAATGAATAATTACCCATAATTATAAAATATTACATGTATTGTTAATTGTGTTCTTATATATAGAATTGTTTTTAGCAAAAACATTTAAGAAATGGATGTGAGAATTTGTATAAATGTTTCTTTTAAGCTAAACACGCTAATTCCTTCAGCATACAATGAAACCATTAGCAAATGTATGAAACATGTTTGCTTATTATTTTTACAGCAATTGGCTAAAAGGATATCTACCAGTGAGTTTTGAAACAAATAAGGTAATTTTAAACTGTCTTTAACCAACGAACAGTACATAAAACATGCAACATGAACAGTATGCTTCAAAACTAAATCGGTTGACAATTTTCTATTATGCATAACGACTATAAACATTTTTTTGAAATGTTTTTAATTGAACTTTTTTAATGTTGTGTAAACTAAACAGGTAGTTTTTTTGTGCACCAAACTCAAAAAGTGCATTACTCGGTTAGTAGGTCTTGGCCTCGCCTTCAATGGACTTCTCTCGTGGCGCTTAGTGTAAATAAAACAACAAATACGAAATTACATACAATCCAGCTGATTCAGGATTCTAAAGAACACAAAAATACTCGTGGTGAAGGGTATGTTGATGAGGCTAATAAACACAAGTCAAGAGGAGAGAGGAGAAAGGGGGGAGTGCTCATCGCAGTAAGTGCTGTTGACTGTAGCTTCAACCAGCTGGGACGCCTGCATTCGTAAGGCGACCTCCCGCAAATCACCAATGTGGCAATACATTCCGCAGGCGCTATAGGTATGATCATTAATATCGCGCTACTATTCCCTAACTGTTTCAAATTATATTCTATTATATTCTACGATGTACATTTAGTAAACAAAATGTGAGTTGCGCGTACAAGGGGAAACTTTTCATATTTACTAAACAATGTAAATACTTAAGTAACTTAATGGAAAATAAGACTTGATTTTGATATTAAAGTACCCTAAATTACCTACGACTAATGCATATGTATTGTAGCCCAGAAATAGGTTTCAACAATTCCATAATGTTATAAAAATACATAATACCATTTTCACTCATGGTGAAAAAATAATCGTGGCGTTTCCCCCCATGAATTATCCATAAAATGCAAGACGATACGCATCTTTATACATAAAAGTCCAAATAGTGATGTGGAACTTTTAACAAAAATTATGTTCTCCACTATTCTTTACTCAATAATAAATTAAACAAGTTAATATGTTAAAGGAGGGAAGTTGGGATATCAAAATAATATGAAATTAAAGTATTAAATTAATAATTTTGTTTTGGGAAAAATGTCTTCAGCATGTGATTAAACAATGTCTCTAGATAACCACTACAACTTTCATTTAACACCGAAACTATTGTTTTACAACTATCGGTTAACCAGTAATATGCTATTAATGAAGTGACAAACCGTAGCTTATAGAGTCAAACGTAAAATCCCGTGCTCATCAACCCGATTTTTTAGTATCGGCTTAATTACCTGTTATTATTATTAGTTTAAAGCCTGGATTATCGCTGAACCCGAGCTCGTGAAATGGTCATTGACCGTAAGCTGACCAACCATTGTATCAATCCGTTTGTAATCGACTGCATATCTCCCCCCCCCCAACAATACAAACCGCAGGGGACGCGTTGAAACCTAGCGGACACAGGGGGCAGCCTCCATCCTCCTTAGGTCATCGGGTATGTCCCCCAGCCTCAAGACTGGGGTAGTACAGTGATGTAGACCCCATACGTAACTTGACAGCTACAAGTTTGTTTACGACAGTACGAATGGAACCTTCGAATAATATTTCCAGAATCTCTACTTAATCGGTTTTAGGGATGTTATCCATCAGCATCTACGATACTATGCAAATACTGCAATACAGTAGATTTAAATGTTCCCTTAAATTTGTTTTTATTTTTTAGTCTATGTAAATAAAATTAGAGTTTTATCAGTACATTGCTCAGAGTTAATCATTTTTTAGTTATTTTTACGTTTCGTGTGTAGAGAAGCCGAAGAGCCTTATCTTAATTTGTGTCTGATTGTCAGTGACGCTCCGGGAGGCATTATACGCCGTCCGAATTAATAACAATAAAACTTATTTCATGGATTTTATAAATTCCAGAGAAGGTTTTTCAAAGCTTGAAATTGTCCACCGCCCCTTAAAAAATAAATCACGATAGTTTAAAACCCAACTTTTTACGCGATATTAGTCGCATTTTGCTTTCACTTATCCTAATAACCTAATACCAGCGCGGTTTATAACCAGCAGTTTGTTCATCGATGAGTGCTGATATGTTAATATTACCACCGCTGTCGCGAGTACTTCATTAGTTATGAGTTTAATGAGAGGACCTAATGTTGTTGTGGCTTATAACCAACAGTTTGTTCATCGATGAGTGCTGATATGTTAATATTACCACCGCTGTCGCGAGTACGTCATTAGTTATGAGTTTAATGAGAGGACCTAATGTTGTTGTGGCTTATAACCAACAGTTTGTTCATCGATGAGTGCTGATAAGTTAATATTACCACCGCTGTCACGAGTATGTCATTAGTTATGAGTTTAATGAGAGGACCTAATGTTGTTGTGGCTTATAACCAACAGTTTGTTCATCGATGAGTGCTGATATGTTAATATTACTACCGCTGTCACGAGTATGTCATTAGTTATGAGTTTAATGAGAGGACCTAATGTTGTTGTGGCTTATAACCAACAGTTTGTTCATCGATGAGTGCTGATATGTTAATATTACCACCGCTGTCGCGAGTACGTCATTAGTTATGAGTTTAATGAGAGGACCTAATGTTGTTGTGGCTTATAACCAACAGTTTGTTCATCGATGAGTGCTGATATGTTAATATTACCACCGCTGTCGCGAGTATGTCGTTAGTTATGAGTTTAATGAGAGGACCTAATGTTGTTGTGACTTATAACCAACAGTTTGTTCATCGATGAGTGCTGATAAGTTAATATTACCACCGCTGTCGCGAGTATGTCATTAGTTATGAGTTTAATGAGAGGACCTAATGTTGTTGTGGCTTATAACCAACAGTTTGTTCATCGATGAGTGCTGATATGTTAATATTCTACCGCTGTCGCGAGTACGTCATTAGTTATGTATTTAATGAGAGGACCTAATGTTGTTGTGACTTATAACCAACAGTTTGTTCATCGATGAGTGCTGATAAGTTAATATTACCACCGCTGTCGCGAGTACGTCATTAGTTATGTATTTAATGAGAGGACCTAATGTTGTTGTGACTTATAACCAACAGTTTGTTCATCGATGAGTGCTGATAAGTTAATATTACCACCGCTGTCGCGAGTACGTCATTAGTTATGAGTTTAATGAGAGGACCTAATGTTGTTGTGGCTTATAACCAACAGTTTGTTCATCGATGAGTGCTGATAAGTTAATATTACCACCGCTATCACGAGTATGTCGTTAGTTATGAGTTTAATAAGAGGACCTAATGTTGTTGTGGCTTATAACCAACAGTTTGTTCATCGATAAGTGCTGATACGTTAATATTACTACCGCTGTCACGAGTATGTCATTAGTTATGAGTTTAATGAGAGGACCTAATGTTGTTGTGGCTTATAACCAACAGTTTGTTCATCGATAAGTGCTGATACGTTAATATTACTACCGCTGTCACGAGTATGTCATTAGTTATGAGTTTAATGAGAGGACCTAATGTTGTTGTGGCTTATAACCAACAGTTTGTTCATCGATGAGAGCTGATATGTTAATATTACAACCGCTGTCGCGAGTATGTCGTTAGTTATGAGTTTAATGAGAGGACCTAATGTTGTTGTGGCTTATAACCAACAGTTTGTTCATCGATGAGTGCTGATATGTTAATATTACCACCGCTGTCGCGAGTACGTCATTAGTTATGAGTTTAATGAGAGGACCTAATGTTGTTGTGGCTTATAACCAACAGTTTGTTCATCGATGAGTGCTGATATGTTAATATTACCACCGCTGTCGCGAGTACGTCATTAGTTATGAGTTTAATGAGAGGACCTAATGTTGTTGTGGCTTATAACCAACAGTTTGTTCATCGATGAGTGCTGATATGTTAATATTACCACCGCTGTCGCGAGTATGTCATTAGTTATGAGTTTAATGAGAGGACCTAATGTTGTTGTGGCTTTATAACCAACAGTTTGTTCTACGATGAGTGCTGATATGTTAATATTACCACCGCTGTCGCGAGTACGTCATTAGTTATGAGTTTAATGAGAGTACCTAATGTTGTTGTGGCTTATAACCAACAGTTTGTTCATCGATGAGTGTTGATATGTTAATATTACCACCGCTGTCACGAGTATGTCATTAGTTATGAGTTTAATGAGAGGACCTAATGTTGTATTATATATAAATTTTAACGACTATTGTTTTTGGACTCTGGGCACCTAAAGACGAAAAATAACATGGTCCCGGGCTTAAGTCTTACCATGAGACCTACGGTAATAGCTTCTTCCCTATGGGAAATTCGCTAAAAATGATCCGTACGAGACAAAATTTGGTAGAGACGTGTATTCCTACATTTGCTCGGACGAGTTCGTAAACCAGACATATCGGTCAATCGTAACGGGTAGTTTCGGGGATTTTGTCCCCCAAAAATGGGTCTTTTTAGCGAATACTCTAATTAAAAAAAAAATACAAAAATACAAAAAAATACTCTAATTTATCAACAGGTATTGATTGATCAATTTATCATATACTTGTATTATTATTGCCATATTATTGAGGTGGAAATTCGCTGAGCACGCAAGTGTGCTGGGACGGGGATATTAATTTTTCATTATCCTCCATAATATTAGCATTGGGGCCCCCTAATTCCATTGTACTGTTTTTCGATTTTTTAACATCTCGGAAACTGTTAGAGATAGACCAACACTTTAATGAACTAAATTGTGTAGTTCTTGAGGTGATTCTAATGGTGAAAGATAAAATTATATGGGAACAACGCAAAAACCCCATTTCGGGGTACAAAACCCCCCCAAATTGCCTGTTCCGATTGACCGATATGTCTGGATTACGAACTCGTTCAAGCAAATGTAGGAATACACATTTCTACCAAATTTGGTCTTAATCGGAACATATAAAAACACACACACACACACACACACACACATATATATATATATATATAAATTTTAACGACTATTGTTTTTGGTCCCTGGGCACCTAAAGATGAAAAATAACATGGTCTCGGGCTTAAGTCTTGCCATGAGACTTACGGTAATAGCTTCTTCCTTATGGAAAAATCGGTAAAATGAATAACTCTGAGCAATGTAACAAAACTCCAATTTTATTTATATAGATAGTCAAAAAAAGTCATTTAAAAGCCAAACACTTCTGAGCAGTTTTTTTTAAAGGCATACGGGTGTTGTGTTATTTTATTTTGGATTTCAAGCCTGAATAATCATGAAATTTTAACAAAAATCATGATATCCATTTTTCATAAATGAAGTTTTTTACGTATTCAGAGGTGAACTACCCTTAAAAACACCTGGAGTTATTTTGGGTATACACAAACATCCTACAAAATTTCATCCAAATCTAAACAACGGTGTAGGCTTTGTCTATGTTGATAGCAGAGTTCCTGGTGACCGAGCTTTGCTCGGATAGAATAAGACACGTTTTTATAAGTTAATTAGCAAAATTAAAACAAATTTACTGCTCAATGAAAACATTTATGTGGTTTAAATAGAACCGTTTTCATACCCCTTAGTTAATATGGCATAAATACTGAACAAAAATATAGCCCTCGGGTGAGGATCGATCACGAGACTTTACGTACGTGAGGCCTGAGCGCTACTAAGAGAGCTACGGCGTCGGCCAAGTTGTCGTCGTCGTTTAAAAGTTTTTGGCCAACCTAAATTGTTTTAGCTAATCTTATACTGAATTAAAAAACAGTTTGTTATTATTATCCTATGATCAACTGATTTTGCTAGAAAAGGAATGAGGATTGAAAAGCAAAAGATAAATATAATTTACACCAATTAATTGGTTTGTTACAGTGGCTTCAAGCAATAGAATGAATACGTTTTCTTTCAAAACACAAAAGATTTTGGAAATAATTTTCTCTGTTTTTATTTCGCACAGTTATTTTACCCTTTAATTTTTACAAATTGTTTAGTAATTTGATAATTTTTCATTTATTACATACATAAAATAAATATGCAAAACCTCTATTCACATATTGTTTGCCACCATCTTCAACCAACAACTGTCAAACGGTTATAAACAGCTGTTTTGATTTGTATTGTTTACATTTGATTCTCCATAAGCGTAATGTTAAATTTTTACATTTTAAACTTAATATTACAAGAAAACAAGAATTTTCCTGGACATTAGACCTATCTAGAACTTATTTTCTACTCAGAAATTAGTTATTTCCAAAATTTAAAGAAAATCCTTAGTGCCGTTTTCGAGATCCGTGTGATATATATATTTATATACATATATATTTGATCTATATAGTTCACTTTGTATATATATATATTATATATATACATACAAACCTTGCTCGTATTATAGTATTGGATAGACATAACAGATATATATCCTTTTGAAAATAACTTTCTTTGGTTTTAGGGGACCCCAAAATTCAAATTGGATTTTTAACAAAAAAAAATTTTCCTTATACGATCGTGTAGGTGGCAGAAGGTAAGAGACTACTTTATCATTACTTTAACGACTCACCAAACTCCGAATATGAAGATAGAAAGTGTACTTACCTGCAAACAAAACAAAAACATTGTCATTAATAATAGAATTTGTTGGTTTGTGGTATTTACTTACTTAATATGTTGGATAACTCTTATCTCAGGTGGGTGTCGTTACTTATATATATCGTACTATGAGTAGAAGTGGCACAAGTAAAAAATATTTATTTTTCAGGAGAACAGAAAAAAGTCAATGATGCTTAAAATGTAAATACTCCTCAAACATTAAACAAAATTAGATAATATGTTTAGGTTTGATGCATCAGCGCATGAAAGCGCATGGAACAATACTGACCCACTTTAAATGCAATAGAGAGATACATATCAAATAAATAAAATAATTATACATATATCTTTCAGTTGTGCCACTTTACCTCGTCAAAAGTGTTGATTGTTGGCGCTTTTACGGGTATTGTTTATACTAAAACACCTTTTATATTAAAAAAAACGTTATTGAACTAAAACATAAATGGGAATAATTAAAATAAACCATTATAAAATACGAATACTAAGTAATACGATTTTGCTTGGTGTAAATGTAAAGGGCAAACTAGTTATCCTCTCGTCGTTATTACTGTATGTTGTTTCTCTCAGTACAATAACTAGTCCGTCTTACAACAGTCTGATCTCTGAAAATAGTTATACAAGTCTTCAAATAGTCCGTCATGGAATAGTTTACCTTATTTATTGGCAGTGTTAGAATGTTATTACTGTATGTTGTTTCTCTCAGTACAATAACTAGTCCGTCTTACAACAGTCTGATCTCTGAAAATAGTTATAC
Organism: Nephotettix cincticeps; assembly: GCA_023375725.1. NCBI lineage: Eukaryota > Metazoa > Arthropoda > Insecta > Hemiptera > Cicadellidae > Nephotettix > Nephotettix cincticeps. The sequence continues at coordinate 60,195,826 of CM041786.1, read as the reverse complement.
AAGTCTTCAAATAGTCCGTCATGGAATAGTTTACCTTATTTATTGGCAGTGTTAGAATGTTATTACTGTATGTTGTTTCTCTCAGTACAATAACTAGTCCGTCTTACAACAGTCTGATCTCTGAAAATAGTTATACAAGTCTTCAAATAGTCCGTCATGGAATAGTTTACCTTATTTATTGGCAGTGTTAGAATGTTATTACTGTATGTTGTTTCTCTCAGTACAATAACTAGTCCGTCTTACAACAGTCTGATCTCTGAAAATAGTTATACAAGTCTTCAAATAGTCCGTCATGGAATAGTTTACCTTATTTATTGGCAGTGTTAGAATGTTATTACTGTATGTTGTTTCTCTCAGTACAATAACTAGTCCGTCTTAAAACAGTCTGATCTCTGAAAATAGTTATACAAGTCTTCAAATAGTCCGTCATGGAATAGTTTACCTTAATTATTGGCAGTGTTAGAATTCTCAACTAACCTAGAGATTTAAATAAAAGTCTTTTTAATACTGACGTACAAAGTTAGTTTATACAAGGCTAAGTATATCATTCTTTTTCCTGTCACCCACTTAAATACGATAAGCTTGTGTAAGAACTACATCTTATGTAATACGTGTTGGGTGCTTCCTTTTTACTTTGAAAATTTTATTTTATGTATTCTTCATCAGAATAATGATTTTCGTACACGATGCATGTAGGGTTTTATTCTCACCTCCTTATTATGTGAGCCTTTGTCATTTTGAAGTTTTGCAGTTCCTCACTCTCTGTCTCTTCACTTGACTTCTTTTCTCCCGTTTTAGGTATAGAGTTAGTAAACCCGCAATCAGTATAAAGTTATTTACAATTATAAAACACTATTGTGTGTAATGTCTCGTAACATTAAATTAGAATCTATCATAGAAAAAAGGAACACAACTAAAAATTGTGGTATTAGAATCTCTTATTTAGGACAAATTTATAAACGAAAATTGGCAAAAGTAAAAGAAGATTTAAAATCTTCCTCTCAACGATTTAAATAGAGGCACACATCTCTTAATTATTATAGAGCAAACAGGCGCAATATTCTTAATGTAGTAAATAATTAAACATGAATAGTAGCGAATCTAAACAAGTGTCAGGTTAATCAAGTCATTACTGGCGTGATACGCACGGTTTAGCTGGAAAACAGGCAAATGTTAAAAAATGTCAGCCCATATCTAATAAAAAGAGTAAACTAACCTTGTCATAAAAAGAGGCACAACTGAAAAAATGCCACTGTTCTTCTGTGAAGTTTGCAAAAACACAGTAAACAGAAAACAGACACTAACGCTGCCAAGCGGAAACCAGCTGAGATAGAAGGAAACCGCTGGTGTCGCAGCAAGATTAGAGCGTTTTCAAAGTGGCATAGCTCAAAATCGATGAAGTTTGAGTTGTGTCATAGTGCAATATATATATTGAGATTTTAAATGATAATTCTCTGAATATGAATGACAATTTATTTAGGTATTTACATATTCTTGTAGTTGTTGAAAGGGACTAACAATGGTGTTACATATTATTTGGGAGACTGAACGTGTATACGAGTACAGTACGTGTTCCAGAACCTGAGTGTACCATGACTAGTCAGTCGGCCATGTGTTGCGTATCTGGTCTGCAGACTGCTGACGCTAGCAGGCCGCAGCACAGAGATCACACTGTTCGCCGTACATGGTCACTGGTAGCGGGACCCGGGACGTACACTACAGTAAGTGTTTAAGATCCTGAGCGTAGCATAGCATGACGAACATTATTTTTCCTTCCTATTGATTAAGGACAACGTGGCAAAGGGCTTTTATTTTACTTTCACCATAAACACTGATTGATCACTATTACGACTTCACTTTAGGTTGAATAGCGAGTCAAAATGTTAAGCCAAAGTCGTAAGAGTTGTTCGTTAAAGTTGGTAACAAACGTCTATGGCTGGTAATACTCATCAATTGTAAAAAATATATGCTTTAATTAGTCGGTATACGCCAATTTGGATGAGAAAATAATCCCAATGGCAATTTAATGTAAACCGTAATATTTTAGTTTGCATGATTGCGCGCAGAAGCAAATTTGAATAGACTATTATTTAACCTCCTTAATTTTTAAAATGGCGATTGTTTACAGTTTTTCAATTAAATTAGCAGAATAATCATTGATTCAATAAAGATTTTACAGGTCATGTATTGTTAAATAATAATTAAATATTCAACGGCACTTTCTTCTATGGATAAGCAAGAAATAGCTATTTGTGTAACAAGAGCGCAAACGATGTCATATCGCACGATATGCTCATACGGCAGCAATCAGCTGACGCTTCGTGGGCGGCCATGACAGTTTGCACTCGTATTACACACAAGATCTTTTCTACAATGAAAAGACAATTATTATTTAGGTTATGTTTGATTTTCTCGTTGGAATAAATGTTAACTTAACTTTTAGGTTCCGGTAACCGCAGATTCATTACGAAAAACCGGAAGTTGCGTCTACTGTATATTAATTGAGTAAACGCTTAGCGCATGCTATTGGTTGGTTTCATCAAAGACAATAATTTATAAAATTGTCTGTGGTTTCATATGGATTTGGAGCGTTCCGCGCATGTGATTAGCCGGTTACTTAATCGCCCTAGGAAGAAGGATAGGAGATCATATTCTTCCTAGGGCGGATATTTACTGCTTATACGTTCTGCCAACAGTGCGAAATGTGTCTGTTATCGCGCGGTTGTAGGAAAATGCTATTTTTTTGCTGTTGGTTCGCAGTAGTTTACTATGAGTTACAGTAGCTGCAGCTTTGCCTGGAAACCTGCTAAAAGGAACCTACTGCCACCGCCCAAGATGTCTGACTCATAACGAGCCACCGTTAAAATTGCAATTTCTTGTTTATCCGTAAGCGGTTTTCGTTGAAAAAGTACCGTTGTATGTGTTTAGAATATTTAAAAATTGTATGCCTTGTAAAACCTTTATTTTATGGTTATTTTGTTTTGCCTTCAAACATTTGAAAGGTCGTCATTTCAGTAGGTTAAATGTCCCCCCTTTTTTACTTCTTTACACAATAAATGTGCACGAAAAAATTTGGTTTCGTTAGATTGAATAGTTCTTATAATAAGTTTATAGTACTGTAAAGTATGGCGTCCAATGGCTATACAAAGGATATTTCGACAAATATTTAAATGTTTTGTTGGAAATGTTTTTGTGTTGGAAATGTTTTGTTTGTTTTCGCGAGTATAATAAGCCCTAGTTTGAACACTCTAGCACTAGCTTTAGAGAACACTATAAATGCATCACTGAAGGCACTGTCATCTGGAAGCTAAAGTATATGTTATTTGATTTACCAAAGCGACACTTCGTGAAATTAAAGATCGGCTCGGTTGGTCCAGACTCCGCTTGGGCTTAGAAGGGAGGGGGGCAAAAATCCAATCATTTCGCTCCATTGGACAAATCGAGAGGTGAATCGCTTTCACCTTAATGAAATCAGTTTCCGAGAGCAATGACTAGTGCGGCACAGAGCAAGTTGTTGTATCAAAGACAATACAATGAGAATGGTTCATTAGTTTTGACGTCAAAAGCAGGCTTCACTATTGTCCACAACATTGGAGGAAGAATCTTTCTTTACATTTATTTATCTAATTTTCTTATGGAACTCAGGTTCTAATTTTTAATCTGATCTAAGCATTACCATCTAATTCTAAATATACGAACTGCATAGTCTTATTATCATTCATACAATTTTTTACTTACTCCCCTTATACATAATATCTGATGAACATAGGATTGTTTTCGTCAACATTTTTGAATTTGAGTTGAAAAGGGATCTATCCGTTTTGAGGCTCACTAAATCCAAAAAAGTGGTTTTAGGACTGATGTACTTTTTACGTACCGTTCTCTAGACAACACTGACCATTAGATTTTTTATATTAGGCACACGGGTGTACTTTATTATAGTATTAAGAATCCGTTTCTTTCTTATTTCTTAAAGGTTTTTTATGAAACTTGGTATGCACTTTAAGGTAACTTCACCCACAAACCCACTCAAAAACTTGGTATTGCCCGAGGACGGAATGACGCCCAAAGTTAATTAAGTTTAAGTTATTAATTAAGTTAAGACGTTAAGTTAATGATAAGAATCTTCATTAACTTAACTTATTTTCTCTTGTTTTTAGTTTAAGGAATTGGGAGGTTATTTGATGAAACAATAAATTTTTAAGATATATTAAGCTAAACTTTAAAGAATATGATTTTATTAAAGGTTGAAGTTTTGTAATTTACTTAAGGGAGAAGGTATACGACGTTCCACTGACACCGTTTATTAATTTATAAACTTATAATAACTTAAATATTCTTAATTTATTTTCAGAAACAAAACAAAATACAATTTCGGAAATAGTAATGATTAGTGTAACTCAATAATCATGCCAAATCTTTTTCAATTAATTAATTGCTGAAAACGAACTTCGGCTTAATATAAGGGAAACAGCATTAAGGTAGTTGTTGTGGACGCCCTTCAAATAAACTGACACAGCATCCAGCTGAGTCGAATGCCAATCAACCGGGACCGGGACGCCTTGGCCTGGAGTCTGTGTCGCGGGTACTGTAACTGGACTGTACGACTATTGGTAGTTATACAATTTAGTAACAATAAGTGGACAGAAAGAACAGCATAGAACGTTTGAGAGCTCTAAAGAGTTACGAAGATGTCTTATACGAGTATATATTTTATATTACGTTGTATTTTGGGGCTCCAATGTTAATCTTATGGAAGAAAATGCAAAATTAATATTTCTCCTATCAATCAATATTTTTGGATGAAACTTGATATTTAGCTTCATGCGGTTGAGATCCATCCATTTATGCTTAAAAATCATAGTTCATGTGTTTATCATAGCAGCCAACCAGCACACTCTTTCCCATGTTAATCTCAAGGAGAATAGGCAAGTAATTCTCAAATATATAAAAGAATATTAATAAAACTTGTCATATTATTATTATTATTATTATTATTATTATTATATTATTGCTTTGGAAATTCACTGAGTACGCAGGTCTGCTGCAACGGGGGTATTTTCTGATGCTGGAAAAAATGTATAGTTTTAAGGTTATTTGCGGATATTCTAATATAACTTGTGTCAAAACTGTGAAGCCAATCTAAGGCTCCTATTATACGCGGCCACTCTAGTGGCTCGCGACCGCGACTGGCAGTCGCTAGCGGAAGCCACCGGAGTGGCTAGGGGTGGCGACAAGGTGTGGCGAGGTCGTGCGACTTGACAAACTGGCTTGGTTGTCACTTGTCAGTGTGAATCATGTTGTCGTCAAGTGAAGAAGACGAACTATTTTTACTATTGTTACTTAATCGTCGTAAACGCAGGCGAAACAGAAGTATTGGTGTCCATAAATTACTAAAAGGAAGACCTTCAAAAGGAGTTTTTTACTCACTTTATGAAGATCTTAGAGAAGATGACAAAAAGTATTTTTGGATATATTCGTATGTCAAAAAACTCTTTAGACGAACTTTTAGAAAAAGTAGAAGCCGACTTATCTATAACCTTCAAGAACGTCAATAATTTCATTCCAGCAAAGGAGAGGCTTGCACTTGCCTTAAAGTAAATAAATAGTTTTAATATATGAATAAAAAAATAATATTATAAGGTTGCTTAACAGGCCTACCTGTATGACCGTAATTGATTGTAACTGTCAAGTCACTTTAAAATTGAAATAAGTTAAAAACAAATATACACATGATATAATATATCATATAATATATTGAAAACTGATACATATATTATATGTATCAGTTTTCAACAATCACTGAATTATGTGTTTTGGGGGTCACGCTCATTTCACACTCCTGGGTCAGGGTTTACGCCATGATGCGAATAGGCCCTTAATTTGAAAATCAATTGAAGTTTTTTGATATTCTATCAAGTTTGTCTATGTGCTTGAACTGTGGTTAGAAAATAAACACTGAGAATTTTTTACATTTATTATGACTCACAGACTTAACTTAATAAAATGACAAAGAATAATTATTGATTAAGTCTATTACATAGATTAATGGACAAACCCAATACTTAACAAAATTGTAAAAGCATAAAATGCCCATAAGGACACTTGATCATCTGGAGTTAGAGCATTTTCATTAAATTACAAGAGTAAAAATTGAAGCATAATAATTTTATTAAGGCCTATATCAGAATCCCTTATGAATACTATAACAAAAATCATCATATTTGTATAAAAATACATAATTTATAGTAGTTATATGCAAGAACAATAACATTTTAACAACTGGCGCTAGCCAATTAGTTAAATGCTGTGCTTATTTACCTAGAAAACCCTATGAATAGCGCTGTGGCTCGCGACAGTGGCTGCGCATAATAGTCTCCATATGTCAACATGGCCCGCTAGCCGCGCGACAGTCGTCCGCGCTCGCCACCAGTAGCGGGGGTGAGCGACTCGAGTGGCCAGTCGCGGCGACTGTCGCGTCCCTCGCCACAGCAGTCGCGTCGCTTAATAAGCTCCATTATGATAACATGGCCCTCTACTGGCCACTCGCCACTAGAGTCGCCGCGCATAATAGGGCTCTAAGCCAACCGGCTACTGAACAACAATAGCGACAGATTAAGCCAGAACGAGAAGGAAATTAATGTAACAAAGCCATAGCCGGCCGGAGTGATGAAATAATGTCTGGGGGCTGGCTTTGCCCGAGCCTAATGCTACTGCCACTTTGACGGAAAACTAAATGTGTGGTAACAATGAGGCAATAACAGAATAAACCAATATTTTATCGTAAGCAATTTGATTTAACTTTCAAAATGGTTCGAACTCCATGAGGGATCATACTGGATGTAAGACTACAGACAGATACAAAACCTAGAAAAGAAATTGCAAATAGCTCACGATCTACATCGTTTCTGATAGATTTGCCGAATACGTCCAGTAATATTTAAAGAAAGGTTACATAGTCAAGTCTTAAATTATTATAGTTTAAAAACTTAAGAACGTGGTGTAGTAAACGAATGCTGGCACGAAGTCAAACGTTGCTGGATCGAAACCAGTGACCTACGACTCTTGTAAAATCATAAACGGTACCCTCTGGCTATCCTTTTTGACTAGGGCACCTCGCTGCCTTCTATTCACCATACAGGCCCTACCTGGGTGATGGGCGACGGACAGTTAGAGTAACGTAAGCACACTAAAATCACTAATTAAAGTTCACAACAGTTATTACACCTTTTAATTAGAGGAGCGGAAAGACCAATCATAAACCGGAAGTCCATATTTAGATGTCAAGGAATTAAAGAGCCGGGAAGATTACTTTGCATCCATCTGCCTTGCTCGCTGCAAACATGTGATGGGAAAATATGAGTCGTCCCTTCAAGTGTTCCAGAGAAAGGTTGGGTCCAAGGATTTTAATAAAAATGCTTTTCATGTACATAACACATTTATTGTTGCGCAAATATTCGGAGGCACGGTGTTCTGAAATTGTTCTAAGACAAAAAGTAATTAAAAACTATCTTGAGGAGCCTAGTTTTAATCCAGTTTTCATTTAAAAAAAATATCCACACTTCAGCTCAGCTCGGGCGCAAGATAATAGAGCCTCCTGTGCCTGAGAGATACAATAATTATGTATATATAAATTACAAAAAAAATCTAAATTTGTATAACTCACCCTTAATGTTAAAGAAACAGTCATCAAGAATAGAAAACAAATTACAGTTTCCCAGGATCAGTCTTAATGACAGAAATTCTGAAAGTATTTGATTTAAGGAGACTCGATTATATTGTTTTATCTATTTATTTAATGAATCAATTCTTAATTCCCCGGAACATGATTTGTATTACAGTAGTTCATATTCCATTCCCTTATACGCAATTTTATCATAAGCCTAACATGTATTTACTGTATAACATTTTCAACCGGTAAACACATGCAATAACTGCTCGTTCATCATTGAAACATGTTTTAGATAACAAATATTTAATAACAGTAAAGAACCTTATATTGTTGCTAACGTTCGGAAAGAATTTAAGAAAACTGACTTATACAACACACCAGAATAATTTGACCAAACGTCGTTAGACATAGTCTATAGGTACCTCATACAGTTGACAATATACCAACGCTTCCAAGACAAAGCAAGAGTGTGTTAATGTATTAGATGGTAGGCGTAGATATTTTATTAACTGAATGTTGAATGTTTACGGACGGCGATCGAGAAAACAATTTGGACAACCGAAAAACATGAACCTGCCGGACACCGGCCATCATAAAACAGTGATTCAACTAGGCAAAAAACTAGAAAACCCGTGAGTTGAGTCCACGAATAATACGCCAAGAGAACTTGGAAAGGAAATTGCAAGTTTTAAAGCTCATTGAAAATTGTGAGAGGCTGCAATTACGGGACCATGACAGCTTACGTCACGTTTTTGATGAGTGCAGACTCACAAGAGCGTGACACCGGGTCACGTGACAATTCCCGCGATGCGTGACACGGTCTCACAATCAAGCTGCATCCCATCTAATCATATGGTTTATAGTCTACAATCTCTCAGGGACCTTGCTGTTCAATGTCAAGTTTTTTAACTGCACTTTTTATTCTTCAACGCAAAACTACTACGATCATTGGTCAGGTGTAACGAATGTACAATACTAGCTTATAGGGGTGGTGAAAAGTCCCGAAGTGGCTTAAATTTTTATTATTAATTATCCCTCAAGAGTATAAATTTGCAAATTGAATTGGCATTTATAATAATATTTTTGTTAGCTTATTACCGACTGTTTACCTAAGTTTAGGGACAACCATCGAGGAGTTAATACGAAATCTTAAAATAGAAGCATTGTACTCTGATTAAAATTACATTTCATTTGATGTAAATATCAATCTATGCTTCTATTTAAGATTCCTCGTGTAACTCGTGTGTACTTTTATACTCCATCATTTTAATCTTGTAGGATAATTAAATAGTAAAAATATTAGGCCGTTCACATCATATCATGAACATACCTTACTCCATTTTCCGTCTGTCGGTGTGTACAGTATTTTTTTTTACATAACTTTCTCTAACTTCAGAACCAAGTACCAACTTTATACTTCGCAAATCGGAGCGAGATAGACCATAATTTCACAGTACGTATTTTAATTGTGTTGACCTCAGGAACAAAATCCAAGAGTTTTTCGGTGTATTTCAGGTATACAGTTATACATTCTACTGTACATACTCTATACAGTGTATACTAACTATATACAGTAGCAGTTTAACATTTAACTTTTACATTTAACTGAAGGATTTTAATATTTTTAATATAAAATACTTAAATATGTAACGTTACTAACAATCACCATCCTTTTTATGTATTTCAATTTTTAACGGCAAAGTTACGTTGCAGAGATGTCTGCAACGTACTATACTGTATGCAACTACGCGCGCACGCGAGTGTGTGTCCATAATGTAAAATTATCAAAGGCCTGCCAACCCGGTGCAAGATGTAGTCTGTCTTATTTTTTCATAAAAAAAAGGTTTCAATGTTTTTCCAAATAATTTCACTCATTTCTTACACATATTTTAACTTAAAATACCTGGATAGGCCACCATTTCAGAAAGGTAATAATTATTTTATTATATTTCATATTTGCCAGCGAATCTAAACCTAATTACTCTATTATCATTTGTTCATCGCAGCAAAATGCGACGGGTGCCGCAAGTGTAAGCTATGATATAAAACATATAGTAACTGAAAAATGTAAAATTACACTTCAAATGAGATAACTCATAACAACTATGTTGACATTAATGTTTACAGTAACGTTAGCATTTTTCCTTTTCTTCTTACACTTATCCAGGAACACGCTATGTATATGTAATGCAATTCAGAGTCACTCAACAAGAGTGACTGTAATATGATATAAGCTGAAGGCCAACAAACTGGTTTAGATAGAATTGGACGTACACAATGCAAAGAACGATAAGAGATCACATCGTTTGACAGTCCCGGGCAATATGCTGTCTGCGAATTCCGAAGAGATTCGTTATGTCACTTTATGAGAGATGTGAGGAGGTGACCAACTAAATGTCATTTGAACTTGTTTAAAATTCAGTTAAATATTTTAAAGGTTAAAAAATAGTTTTATGTAATGATGTTTAACTAATTAAGATTGGAATAAGTGTCATTAACTAATAATAATAAAATAAGAAATAAATAAGATTAGAATAATTCAAGTTAATTGCATGTAGTTAATTTGCATGATATTTTGAACTTTAATATTAACCGTTTTGAGCTATGTAAAAACAAGAAAATATTTTGATACTATTAAATATGGTATCAAAACTTGTTCTAAATTATAAATTAAAACGTTTTATTGATTGGAGATAGGAGATCTGTCTAGGTTCCCAAGAGTAGCATATCCTCATTACAGAGAATTACTCATTAAAGAACGCCACTCACGCTGTGTAATGAAAACGAGCTGCAGATGCAGGATAATACATCACAATCAATAATGGTTAGTGCAATCAATATACGTATGTAAACAGCATAGACCCCATATCAAATTAATGACTTGAGTGCGTGTGACCTCCTAAACATAAAACAAGTAAAATACCCCCGTCGCAGCAGACCTGCGTACTCAGCGAATTTCCAAATCAATAATATAATAATAATAATATATGACAAGTTTGGTCAAAATCTGTCCATAAACATGAGAATTTTTGCCTATTCTCCATAAGATTAAAATAGGAAAGAGTGAGTAGGTTTGCTGCTGTGAGGAACACTGAAAGTAGCCATTTATACCATCAAAAATTTTATTTTTAACATTTATACCAACTTTCATCTACATCTGTCCATAAATAAAGGAGTTTGCCTAATCTCCATATGATTAACATGGGAAAAGAGTATGCAGGTTTGCTGCCATGATAAACACATAAACTATGATTTCTAAGCATAAACAGGTGGGTATCAACAACATGATGGTAAATACCAAGTTTAATATAAAAATATTGATTGATATGGGAAATATTAATTTTTCCTTATCTTCCATAAGATTAACATTGGAGCCTCAAAAATACAACGTACTGTGTTTAGATTTTTTTATATCTCGGTAACCGTTGGAGATAGAGAAAAACTTTAAGGAGCTTAATTGTGCAGTTTTTTAAGCTGATTCCAATGGTGAAATATAAAATTAGAAATTTTTAGAAATTACATGTGAAAAACGCAAAAAACCCCATTTTGGGGTACAAAACCCCCCAAACTACCCGTTCCCATTGACCGATATGTCTGGTTTACGAACTCGTCCGAGCATTTGTAAGAATACACGTCTCTACCAAATTTGGTCTCGATCGGACCTTTTTTACGAGAGTTATTGTGTTCACAGACACACACACACACACACACACACACACACACACACACACACACACACACACATATATATATATATATATATATATATATATATATATAAATTTTAACGACTATTGTTTTTGGTCTCTGGGCACCTAAAGAAGAAAAAATAACATGGTCTCGGGCTTAACTCTTGCCATGAGACCTACGGTAATAGCTTCTTCCCTATGGGAAATTCGCTAAAACATATCTTTAATCAAACAGTAAACAATTATTTAGCATAAAAATACTTTACTTTAAAGAGAAAAACTAATCAACAAAAATAACCAACCAAGCAGGAAAAATATTGGCTGTAATTAGTTAAAAAGACCATATTTTTATACAGCAATAAAACACATTTCTTTTCAATTAATTATAGGAGTAAGTAAGAAAAATTGTTTTGGTGAGAAATGTAACTTTTCAGTTAGAGGTTAAATACAAGTATCAATGACTTATTTAAGTCTGACAATGAAAGGGACACATATGGGGCCCGAAATTATACGAGGTCCGAAAAAACGGAGCAATCTTGACTCACAATGAACAGAACATGCAACGTCTACGAAGCCTATGCCTATGCCTCTGACGTCGGGGTATCAAAAATTTGGGTTTTGGGTCCAAAAGTTGTCGGAGGTTTTTACGTTGAAACATTTTTCCCTCTGCGATTTAATATTGATAATAATAAAGGATACCATATTTACCGTCGTCAATTCTTTTACAGTTTTGATGCAAACAAATATGCCATTTCAATGATTGGATTGCCTATTTGGAATAATAGTTATAGTAGTGGTCCAAGCAACTCACGTTCATATTGAAGTATTAAAAATACCCCCGTCGCAGCAGATCTGCGTACTCAGAGAATTTCCAAATCAATAATATAATAATAATAATAAAATATGACAAGTTTTATAAAAATCTGTTTATAAACATGAGAATTATTTGCCTATTTTCCATAAGATTAACATGGGAAAGAGTGTGCAGGTTAGCTGCTGTGAGGAACACTGAAAGTAGTTATTTCTACCATAAATAATTTTTATTTTAACCAATTATACCAAGTTTCATCAACATCTGTCCATAAATAAAGGAGTTTGCCTATTCCCTATATGATTAATATAAGAAAAGAGTATGTAGGTTTGCTGCCATGATAAACACATAAACTATGATTTTTAAGCATAAAAGGATAGATCTCAACCACTTGAAGCTAAATATCAAGTTTCATAAAAAATATTGATTAATATGGGAAATATTAATTTTTCCTTATCCTCCATAAGATTACCATTGGAGCCCCAAAATACAACTTTCTGTGGTTAGATTTTTTAATATCTCGGTAACCGTTTGAGATAGAGAAAAACTTAAAGGAACTAAAATGTGTAGTTTTTTAAGCTACTAATGGTTGAAGATAAAAGTTTAAAAACTTTTTAAGTTACATAAGAAAAACGCAAAAACCCCAATTACCCCAATTTGGGGGGGTACAAAACCCCCCCAAATTACCCGTTCCCATTGACCGATATGTCTGGTTTACGAACTCGTCCGAGCATTTGTAGGAATACACGTCTCTACCAAATTTGGTCTGGATCGGACCATTTTTACGAGAGTTATCGTGTTAACAGACACACACACACACATATATATATCAATTTTAACGACTATTTTTTTTGGACTCTGGTCACCTAAAGACGAAAAAATAACATGGTCCCGGGCTTAAGTCTTAACATGAGACCTACGGTAATAGCTTCTTCCCTATGGGAAATTTGCTAATACATATATATATATATATACATATTAACGACTATTGTTTTTGGTCTCTAGGCACCTGAAGAAGAAAAAAATAACATGGTCCCGGGCTTAAGTCTTACCATGAGACCTACGGTAATCGCTTCTTCCCTATGGGAAATTCGCTAAAAGGTCGAACTCTCAATGGAGTTAAGATTCATCCAATCAGTTGTTTTTCACTACGTCCCATACTACTCCTAACGAACCACGTATCCAATGATGTTACGTTATAAAAATCATGAATTACCATGAAATAAATACAAACAATGACAAACAGTATGCTCAGTTTACATACTGAGGTTGACCCAAGATTTTCGTTTCGGGCTGTAAGCACAGTATTTTACACGAGTCAGATTTTGTAATTTTAATCCCCTGTCAAGGGCAAGTGACCAACTATTTCATGTTCATTTTTCGTGCTAATAACAAAACTTGGCCAAAACCTGGTTGTTTAGTCTCGCTATTCTGGCTATTCTGCGCACAATCAAGACAAAAAACAAACTCTCCTTGGCCTCAAGTTGCTGGATTTAATTCCAGTATTAAGGTGTCGACAAAAAAAGAATATTCCAAGGCTTATATTGATGGAAGATAAAGACAGTTTAACACATGGTATACAGGTTTAAAACTCCAGAATGATGCTGCAAATCTAGAAGCTAGCTAAAAATAGTTAAAGAAAGTAAATTCACAAAGCTGAAATAAATTTCCTCCTATATGTACATGAGACCTCGGTTCAAAAGTTCACGTCTAACCTCTAATATGGAAACACGGTCTACCACCAATAACAGTATATAGTTCGCGTTCAATACACGTCTATAATTTCAATACAACACGAACACAAATATACATTTATCATCGCGTTCAAAAAATACGTCTAATGCTTCTAAAAACACAACACACCACCGATATAACATATATCAATCGCGTTAAAAACACGTCTAAATGCTTCCTCCACATGGCCAACACGGTCAACACACCACCGATACAACAGTATCCACGCGTTCAAGAAACCACGTCTAAATGCTTTCCACAACTAGAACACGGTCAACACACCACGATACAAAATACATCAAGGCCCTCGCGTCAAAAAACACGTCTAAATGCTTCCTACACCACCGCCCCACCAACACGTAACACACCGATATACAGTATATCAATCGCGTTCAAGAACCACGTCTAAATGTTCTACAGCACCAACACAGTACACACACCACCAATACAACAGTATATCAAGGGCCCTCGCGTTCAAGAAACACGTCTAAATGCTTCTAGAAACACGAATACACACACGATAAACATTTATCAAGTCGCGTTCAAAAAACCACGTCTAAATGCTTCCTCCACACCAGGTACCAACACGAACACACCACCGATAAACATATATCAAGGGCCCTCGCGTTCAAGTTCACGTCTAATGCTTCCTGTACAACACGGAACACACCACCGATACAACATAATCAAGGGCCCTCGCGTTCAAAAAACACGTCTAATGCTTCCTCCACACCACCAAAAAATCAACCGATACAACAATCAAGGCCCTCGCGTTCAAGCCACGTCTAAATGCTTCCTACACCAGCACCAACACGGTCACACCACCGATAAAACAGTATCAAGGGCCCTCGCGTTCAAAAACCACGTCTAAATGCTTCCTACACAGACACACTCAACACAACCGATAACAGTATATCAAGGGCCCTCGCGTTCAAGAAACCACGTCTAAATGCTTCCTCCACACCACCGCCCCACCAACACGGAATACACACCACCGATACAACAGTACATCAAGAGCCCTCGCGTTCAAGAAACCACGTCTAAATGCTTCCTCCACACCACCGCCCCACCAACACGGAATAACCACCACCGATACAACAGTACATCAAGAGCCCTCGCGTTCAAGAAACCACGTCTAAATGCTTCACCACCCGTCCCCACCAACACGGAATACACACCTCCGATACAACATTATATCAAGGGCCCTCGCGTTCAAGAAACCACGTCTAAATGCTTCCTGCACACCACCGCCCCACCAACACGTTCAACACACCACCGATACAACAGTACATCAAGAGCCCTCGCGTTCAAGAAACCACGTCTAAATGCTTCCTCCACACCACCACCCCCGCCAACACGTTCAACACACCACCGATACAACATTATATCAAGGGCCCTCGCGTTCAAGAAACCACGTCTAAATGCTTCCTCCACACCACCGCCCCACCAACACGGAATACACACCACCGATACAACATTATATCAAGGGCCCTCGCGTTCAAGAAACCACGTCTAAATGCTTCCTGCACACCACCGCCCCCGCCA
Organism: Nephotettix cincticeps; assembly: GCA_023375725.1. Classification (NCBI taxonomy): domain Eukaryota; kingdom Metazoa; phylum Arthropoda; class Insecta; order Hemiptera; family Cicadellidae; genus Nephotettix; species Nephotettix cincticeps. Next base: position 60,180,375 of record CM041786.1, on the reverse strand, counting down.
ACACGTTCAACACACCACCAAGACAACATTATATCAAGGGCCCTCGCGTTCAAAAAATCACGTCTAAATGCTTTCTCCACACCAACACCCCCGCCAACACGGTCATCACACCACCGATACAACAGTACATCAAGAGCCCTCGCGCTCAAAAAATCACGTCTAAATGCTTCCTCCACACGACCACCTCGGCCAACACGTTCAACACACCACCGATACAACAGTACATCAAGGGCCCTCGCGTTCAAGAAACCACGTCTAAATGCTTCCTCCACACCACCACCCCTGCCAACACGGTCAACACACCACCGATACAACATTATATCAAGGGCCCTCGCGTTCAAGAACCCATGTCTAAATGCTTCCTCCACACCACCGCCCCCGCCAACACGGAATACACACCACCGATACAACATTATATCAAGGGCCCTCGCGTTCAAGAAACCACGTCTAAATGCTTCCTCCACACCACCGCCCCACCAACACGTTCAACACACCACCGATACAACAGTACATCAAGAGCCCTCGCGTTCAAAAAACACGTCTAAATGCTTCCTCCACACCACCACCCCCGCCAACACGGTCAACACACCACCGATACAACATTATATCAAGGGCCCTCGCGTTCAAGAAACCACGTCTAAATGCTTCCTCCACACCACCGCCCCACCAACACGGTCAACACACCACCGATACAACATTATATCAAGGGCCCTCGCGTTCAAGAAACCACGTCTAAATGCTTCCTCCACACCACTGCCCCCGCCAACACGGTCAACACACCACCGATACAACATTATATCAAGGGCCCACGCGTTCAAGAACCCATGTCTAAATGCTTCCTCCACACCACCGCCCCCGCCAACACGGTCAACACACCACCGATACAACATTATATCAAGGGCCCTCGCGTTCAAGAACCCATGTCTAAATGCTTCCTCCATACCACCACCCCCGCCAACACGTTCAACACACCACCGATACAACAGTATATCAAGGGCCCTCGCGTTCAAAAGTTCACGTCTAACCGCTTCCTGAACACCACCGCCCTCCCACAACACGGTCAACACACCACCGATATAACAGTATATCAAGGGCCCTCGCGTTCAAAAAATCACGTCTAAATGCTTCCTCCACACCACCAGCCCCCGCCAACACGGAATACACACCTCCGATACAACAGTACATCAAGAGCCCTCGCGTTCAAGAAACCACGTCTAAATGCTTCCTCCACACCACCGCCCCACCAACACGTTCAACACACCACCGATACAACAGTATATCAAGGGCCCTCGCGTTCAAAAGTTCACGTCTAACCGCTTCCTGAACACCACCGCCCTCCCACAACACGGTCAACACACCACCGATATAACAGTATATCAAGGGCCCTCGCGTTCAAAAAATCACGTCTAAATGCTTCCTCCACACCACCGCCCCACCAACACGTTCAACACACCACCGATACAACAGTATATCAAGGGCCCTCGCGTTCAAGAACCCATGTCTAAATGCTTCCTCCACACCACTGCCCCCGCCAACACGGTCAACACACCACCGATACAACATTATATCAAGGGCCCACGCGTTCAAGAAACCACGTCTAAATGCTTCCTCCACAACACTACCCCCGCCAACACGAACAACACACCACCGATACAACAATACATCAAGAGCCCTCGCACTCAAAAAATCACGTCTAAATGCTTCCTCCACACCACCGCCCCACCAACACGTTCAACACACCACCGATATAACAGTATATCAAGGGCCCTCGCGTTCAAGAAACCACGTCTAAATGCTTCCTCCACACCACTGCCCCCGCCAACACGGTCAACACACCACCGATACAACATTATATCAAGGGCCCACGCGTTCAAGAAACCACGTCTAAATGCTTCCTCCACACCACCGCCCCACCAACACGGTCAACACACCACCGATACAACATTATATCAAGGGCCCACGCGTTCAAGAAACCACGTCTAAATGCTTCCTCCACAACACTACCCCCGCCAACACGGTCAACACACCACCGATACAACAGTACATCAAGAGCCCTCGCGCTCAAAAAATCACGTCTAAATGCTTCCTCCACACGACCACCTCGGCCAACACGTTCAACACACCACCGATACAACAGTACATCAAGAGCCCTAGCGTTCAAAAAACACGTCTAAATGCTTTCTCCACACCACCACCCCTGCCAACACGGTCAACACACCACCGATACAACATTATATCAAGGGCCCTCGCGTTCAAGAACCCATGTCTAAATGCTTCCTCCACACCACCGCCCCCGCCAACACGGTCAACACACCACCGATACAACATTATATCAAGGGCCCTCGCGTTCAAGAACCCATGTCTAAATGCTTTCTCCACACCACCGCCCCCGCCAACACGTTCAACACACCACCGATACAACATTATATCAAGGGACCTCGCGTTCAAGAACCCATGTCTAAATGCTTTCTCCACACCACCGCCCCCGCCAACACGTTCAACACACCACCGATACAACATTATATCAAGGGCCCACGCGTTCAAGAAACCACGTCTAAATGCTTCCTCCACACCACCACCCCCGCCAACACGTTCAACACACCACCGATACAACATTATATCAAGGGACCTCGCGTTCAAGAACCCATGTCTAAATGCTTTCTCCACACCACCGCCCCCGCCAACACGTTCAACACACCACCGATACAACATTATATCAAGGGACCTCGCGTTCAAGAACCCATGTCTAAATGCTTCCTCCATACCACCACCCCCGCCAAAACGTTCAACACACCACCGATACAACAGTACATCAAGAGCCCTAGCGTTAAAAAAAACACGTCTAAATGCTTTCTCCACACCAACACCCCCGCCAACACGGTCAACACACCACCGATACAACAGTACATCAAGAGCCCTATCGTTAAAAAAAACACGTCTAAATGCTTTCTCCACACCAACACCCCCGCCAACACGTTCAACACACCACCGATACAACAGTGCATCAAGAGCCCTAGCGTTAAAAAAAACACGTCTAAATGCTTTCTCCACACCAACACCCCCGCCAACACGTTCAACACACCACCGATACAACAGTACATCAAGAGCCCTAGCGTTAAAAAAACACGTCTAAATGCTTTCTCCACACCACCACCCCCGCCAACACGTTCAACACACTACCGATACAACAGTACATCAAGAGCCCTCGGGTTCAAGAAACCACGTCTAAATGCTTCCTCCACACAACCACCCCCGCCAACACGCTCAACACACCACCGATATAACAGTACATCAAGAGTCCTAGCGTTCAAAAAACACGTCAAAATGCTTTCTCCACACCAACACCCCCGCCAACACGGTCAACACACCACCGATATAACAGTATATCAAGGGTCCTCGCGTTCAAAAAATAACGTCTAAATGCTTCCTCCACACCACCACCCCCACCAACATGTTCAACACACCACCGATACAACAGTACATCAAGAGCCCTAGCGTTCAAAAAAACACGTCTAAATGCTTTCTCCACACCACCACCCCCGCCAACACGTTCAACACACCACCGATACAACAGTACATCAAGAGCCCTAGCGTTCAAAAAAACACGTCTAAATGCTTTCTCCACACCACCACCCCCGCCAACACGGTCAACACACCACCGATACAACAGTACATCAAGAGCCCTAGCGTTCAAAAAAACAAATCTAAATGCTTTCTCCACACCACCACCCCCGCCAACACGTTCAACACACCACCGATACAACAGTACATCAAGAGCCCTAGCGTTCAAAAAAACAAATCTAAATGCTTTCTCCACACCACCACCCCCGCCAACACGTTCAACACACCACCGATACAACATTATGTCAAGGGCCCTCGGGTTCAAGAAACCACGTCTAAATGCTTCCTGCACATCACCGCCCCCGCCAACACGGTCAACACACCACCGATACAACATTATATCAAGGGCCCTCGCGTTCAAAAAATAACGTCTAAATGCTTCCTCCACACCACCGCCCCCGCCAACACGTTCAACACACCACCGATACAACATTATGTCAAGGGCTCTTGGGTTCAAGAAACCACGTCTAAATGCTTCCTCCACACCACCAGCCCCGCCAACACGGTCAACACACCACCGATACAACATTATGTCAAGGGCCCTCGGGTTCAAGAAACCACGTCTAAATGCTTCCTCCACACCACCAGCCCCGCCAACACGGTCAACACACCACCGATACAACATTATATCAAGGGTCCTCGCGTTCAAAAAATAACGTCTAAATGCTTCCTCCACACCACCACCCCCGCCAACACGGTCAACACACCACCGATACAACATTATATCAAGGGCCCTCGCGTTCAAGAAACCACGTCTAAATGCTTCCTCCACACCACCAGCCCCGCTAACACGGTCAACACACAACCGATACAACATTATGTCAAGGGCCTTCGGGTTCAAGAAACCACGTCTAAATGCTTCCTCCACAACACCACCCCCGCCAACACGGTCAACACACCACCGATACAACATTATGTCAAGTGCCCTCGGGTTCAAAAAGTCACGTTAGACGTGAACTTTTTGAACGCGAGGGCTCTATATATACTGTTGTATTGGTGATGTGTTTACCGTGTTGGTGGGGGCGGAGTTGTGGAGGAATCAGCCTCCACATCTCCGCCCCCACCAACATGTTTTAGGCGTAGAATACAATATGATTTTGATATTATGCTCCAATGCAATGTCACAATGTTTTTATGACAAATATTCAAAATTATTTTTATTGGATACTAGCTACTTGGATACTAAGTAACCCGTTCTTCGCACGGGTAAAAAAGGCTGAGAGGTGTAGGCTCTACAGATACATTTAAGTTATTGATAACTAATTCTTTATTGTTTACAAAATGACAAAACACGTGTCTAAGTATATATCTACACATGACAAAGTAACATATGTCAAATATTGGGAGAGGATAAGCATTAACGTAATAGAGGCAGGCATCGGGAGAAAATTAAAAATCTACCATTCCACTATTTCAAACTAATAATTCACTAATTTCGATTCAGCAGTTTATGTGTAAAAATTAATTTTATTTCTTTTTCTTACAGAAGTGTCAAAATGTAAAGTAAACGGATGTTGACATTAAAAACTGTAAACATTGAATCCCAGGGTATTTACAGCAACCATGTCTTCTGCTTCTCGAACTGTCAAATTTTAGTGTTCACAGCTGTTGACATTCAAGTAATTTTATGTTTTCATTTTCTAAAAATGTAAACATTGAAACTTAGGACGTTCACAGGGCGTAGCCCGAGAGGATTTTAAGGAAATGAGTATGCCTATGTGTTGCATGAGTTTAAGATCTGTCTTTGTGTAAAATTTCAAACTGTATGGTTCAGTATTTTTTGCGTTCACTTGCCACAACAAACCCACAAACACACAAACCCACAAACAAACATACAGAAACCACCTCTTCCTTATAATATTATAGATTATTTTCACAGACAAGTAAAATACTTAACCTGCTTGTTTGGCTCAATATCGAGTGACCTTGTGTGTTTAATTGCCAAGGTAATAGGTTAGTGATAGCGATTGTTGTATAAATAAGTCACGCCCGTGCAGCAATGACGTGCTAGCAACCTGGCACCTATACAATGTGTTCTTGTAACGCCATCCGTATAGCCATTCCTTCTAATTATTCTAAGAGGATCGATGTTTCAGAGATGTTTTATATGCTTAAAAAAATAAACCTACTTCCTATTTCAATGTCAATGAATAATAATTATGAAATTAATGAAACTATTTTGCAATTATTTATGATAAAATTATATGTATATATATGTATGTATATATATATATACACACATATATATATATTTATTTATTTAATAATATATAATCCTTAAACTATGAATAACTAAGCAACGAAATTTAAGTGATCGTGAGTGATAACAAGTAGCTTGATTTATCATCTATAAACAATTTTAAATTTAAGTCGTTTAAAAATGTTATAAACCACTTCCCAAAAACCCCTAAAAAAATATGTGGCTAAGGCGACATAAACCTTACAAGAATCACAGACCAATTATTAATCACAAAACTGACACATCCTCAATAGATAATTTCGGTATTCCAATCAAGAAGATAAGCCAAAATGAATCTAGAAATTAAAAACTAATTTAAGAAGCACGTGTTAGAACCCATGGAATAAATTTTTAACATTTCAAACCAGATAACTGTACATTCGTAGGAAGATTAAATTGCTTTTCAGTAAAAAAGATTAGGGGTCTCTACAGCCAAGATATGGTAACCTGTGGCGACGTTTCGCGATACCAGCTGCCACTCGGGCCCAAGGTTACATACCAGACATACAATAATACATTTAATATTATAACAAAACTACTTTTGTGGAACGAAAATTAAGTAACAAGGTTACTTGTGCGTTCTTTATGCGGGCCACTAATTGTTAACACAACCTATTGTTCACACTGTTCGCATTGTTACACTTCATTATTTATACGCCACAATGGATTAGCCTCCGGTTCCAACATCTTTATTACAGGTAATAGCATTCTTTTTTTAAAATAATTTACATTTATACCTCATTTCAATAAAACGAATATTATTTCTAACTTCAGCATATAACTTTAAATCTGCTAATATGAGAGGTCAACTGACAACGTGCATTTCATTCTGGCCTTTCCAACAAAATCCAGTTTGTCCATAAGGAACCCATTTTTTCATTTTTCTTGTGAATTTTACAGTGTGATGCGATGAATTTTGACTGATTACAAGTTAGAAAGGGCCAGTTGGTCTTATCTTTAACTGAATTTCAAAATAAAATTTCAAATTTTCAGAGTAAAGACAGTTTTTACAGATCCATACTTCTACTATGATGTAAATGGTAATTTTTGGAGATGTAACTTTTTACAGATACGTAAAGCTGATGATATGAAATACCTTGGTTTAGTCATTGGCTTTAAATTATCATGGAATCCTTACATTCAGAAATTAAAAAGTGAACTGTATGGACAAACAATTTTGTTTGTACTACATCCTGTAGTATTTACTACTACTGTTTTTACTTAGGAATAAGTAAATTCTGTATTGTGAATTATGTCCCAAAAATATTTTAATAGGTATTTATCATGCTTCGGTTGGTTCTGGAATTAGCTATGGCCGGTTTTGTTGGGGGTGATACATATTTGTCATCCCTGCATCAGACTTTGTGGCCAAAGTAGCAAAAACTCATTCCTGTAGTTCTTTGATATTATTGTTTTAATATTATAATAAATATATTGGCAATAATTAATCATCTAATGTTACCGTACTGGTATGTTCTGTGAAATGGATATTCTTGTCTCTTTAATTATTTAGTGTTAACCGTGCACTTTACGTTTTGTTCTAAGATAAATGAGTTCTAAGCTGTAATTTTTGTTTTACTTTTACTTGTATTTCAATATTAATCAGGGATTTTCTTACACGTGACTCTCGGTTAACTTGTTGTGAAGAAGGTTACATTCTTGTTCAAAAGTGTGAAATGTTTTCTAGTCATTGGAAAATACGTTAAATGTAATTGTAAAGAGTAGCATTTATTTATTTCATTCTATTTTACATGAATTAACTAAAAGTAAGCTTAGTATAGTTGATGACGCGAGACTGCGCACTGCCACACTGGCACACTGCAACCTGGACGGCCGACGGAGTCAGCGAATCATTCGGGTTAATCGAACGCCAAATATTTACAAAAGCTGACGGACCATCTACGGCGCGGCGCAGAGCAGCCACAACAGTTGACCATTGACCACAATACTTTTATAACCTGATTATTTCAATCCAGCTTACCGATCATGGACCTATCAACTTTATTTATTCATCTAAAACCTTTGTGTTTAAGATATGTAGATTACCAAACTTGAGCTCTCATCACCACTAGAGCTTTTCAGAAGGACTATTGATCATGCAGGTACATCTGTTCAACAGCTAGTTAACTGCTTGTATGGAAAATGATATGAGAGATAAAATTAACCGGCATTAATATATTAAAATAAGAAGAAGAAAACTTATTTGTGAAAACTAATATTTGTTCACTGTAGATTTAGAAATCGGGCAGCTTATAATTTATAAAAATCAGGTGAGAAGGTAACGTGGTGGAAGGGGTTGAATAAAATGGCGTTGCATTAACGTAGCGCTCATTCCGCGAAACGCAACAAGTTACATAGACAGATAGAAACTTAACGTATTCATACAAACAATACTTATGAATTGATTTATACTCTAAATGAAAAGACCAGTTTACACTTTTGCCTTTTTAAAATTATGAATATGTTTACAACAAGCATCTACAAAGATTTTAAAATAAGGACCATATCTTAAACAAAGTTACTTCGATTTTAATTACGTCGAAAACTGGCAAACGTAAGTGTCAAAAACTGCAATTGAAAATAGATAATGATTAATTATAAAATTAATAATTTGAGTAACCATTTGACCGGAGTGACGTCGGTGGTGCCGCTGCCGTTGACGTCTGCCTCGGCAGGGTACATGATGGATTCGCCTGACGTTGGTCTCGCAAGCTAATAACGTCACCGTCAATGTTGTTAACAATTATGTTCGCTTTTACTTGTGACTATTTAATTACGTAAGCTTAGTAATTACGTAGGGCCTAGGCTTATTAGCGAGTTATCTAGTAGCTAAAATTTAGTAGTAGTGAGCTTAGTATTAGCTTAGCAAACAAAACCGATATGATTTTGTATTTCGAACTAATAAATGCATTAGGTAAGTGAAAATGCTATTTTATACTTAATATATCCATCCGGTTGGGTAGTAGCGCATACAAGCCACACACCTACTTGCCTACTTTCAAAAACCTGATAAATACAGACTAAAAAAACTAAAATATAAGTATTAAATTTCTGAAAGAATCGACGAGCTATCGTGTCATTCATGTGTAGAGGGAATACTGCAGTTATAAAAGACAACTCTTGTACACAAAAGCCAGTCTGCATCATCACAAGCTATCCTGTCATTCATTTGTAGAAGGAATACTGCAGTTATTAAAGTCAACTCGTGTACATAAGAGCCAGTCCGCATCATCACAAGCTATCCTGTCATTCATTTGTAGAAGGAATACTGCAGTTATTAAAGTCAACTCGTGTACACAAAAGCCAGTTCGCATCATCACAAGCTATCCTGTCATTCATTTGTAGAAGGAATACTGCAGTTATTAAAGTCAACTCGTGTACACAAAAGCCAGTTCGCATCATCACAAGCTATCCTGTCATTCATTTGTAGAAGGAATACTGCAGTTATAAAAGACAACTCGTGTACACAAAAGCCAGTCCGCATCATCACAAGCTATCCTGTCATTCATTTGTAGAATGAATACTGCAGTTATAAAAGTCAACTCGTGTACACAAAAGCCAGTCCACATCATCACAAGCTATCCTGTCATTCATTTGTAGAAGGAATACTGCAGTTATAAAAGACAACTCGTGTACATAAGAGCCAGTCCGCATCATCATAAGCTATCCTGTCATTCATTTGTAGAAGGAATACTGCAGTTATAAAAGACAACTCATGTACACAAGAGCCAGTCCGCACCATCACCAGCTATCCTGTCATTCATTTGTAGAAGGAATACTGCAGTTATAAAAGACAACTCTTGTACACAAGAGCCAGTCCGCATCATCATAAGCTATCCTGTCATTCATTTGTAGAAGGAATACTGCAGTTATAAAAGACAACTCTTGTACACAAAAGCCAGTCCGCAGAATCACCAGCTATCCTGTCATTCATTTGTAGAAGGAATACTGCAGTTATAAAAGACAACTCATGTACACAAGAGCCAGTCCGCAGCATCACCAGCTATCCTGTCATTCATTTGTAGAAGGAATACTGCAGTTATAAAAGACAACTCTTGTACACAAGAGCCAGTCCGCATCATCATAAGCTCTCCTGTCATTCATTTGTAGAAGGAATACTGCAGTTATAAAAGTCAACTCTTGTAAACGATTAGAAACTAATTGACTGTAATGTTAATGTTTTAACTATATTTCATTTAACTGGCAATATATTTGAATGTTAAAATCTTTCACTTTACGCTAATTTCTCCCAAACTGTAAGTATTGAGCGTATTGTCAGAAGTACACTATCAACTCAGAAAATAGGCATGTGTTGTATTACTAACATTATTAATGGTGAATGTAAAATACACGGAGTAAAATCAGCTATCAGGAGTAGTCAAATTCGTTCCCTTAAAAGACTTAAATTTTTCGGGATAAACATTTATTTTTCCAATAATTAAATAAAATACTTTATAGTTGTTTTTTTAAAATTATTTTCCATCTTTAGTTTGCGATAAGTAACAGGTATGTATTCGCAACAATTAATTATTGAGTAGAGAAATGCATGACCTAAACTTTTGTATCAATTTTAATTAAATTATAAAAAAGAACAATGAAAATTATTATTGAGTAAAGTTGTTGAAACTCAAACAAATGCAATGAAAAGTGGTGACGCTACGTAGTTATAAATGCGGGTTATGAGAATAAGTAAAATGTCTCTGGGGGTCGGGGTCGGGCACGGAGTAAGATATTACTTACGTAGATATTACCTCTACTTTTGACATCACTCCTACTTCAAGCCCTGATTCAAACCCCCCTTTCTTCCTTTCATTTCTGAGCTCTATATTACCATAACGTCCTACTGCCTTTCTACGAAAAATATGTTTAGATATTTTTTAATAATTATGCCATCTATAGTTAAAAATAAAACATAACGTCCAAATGCCTTCGTACGAAAAATATGTTTAAAATGTGTTTTAATATTAAATGCCGTCTAAAGTTATAATAAATATACTTAAAATTATAATAAATTATTTCCGATATTCTTCGGTTATCTTACAGTAAGCGAATAAATAAAAATAATGACTTAATACGGTTATTCCTTATTAAATTTTCAGACAGAGGCAGAAATGTATTTGTTTTAAATAGAAAATAATCCTGTAGCAGCAGATCTGCGTGCTCAGCGACTTCCTATTGATTTATGTTTTATTATTTTATTTTAGATTATATTTATTGATTTTAATTAAGTACTTGTGATACAAACTAAGCTTAATAATAGAGCCAAGTAAGGAAGTATGAAAAGGTTTTATATGCATTTTAGCGAATTATGACGCCTATTATTGTTTAAAACATGCTTGAGGGGGTTGTGCCATTAGTTCAAACAACGGGCACTGCAATTCTTGTTCAAAACTGGTTCGTATTGCAATTATTCAAAATAGTAGTTCCTAAAGGTATGTGTTGGTGTTGAGGTGGTGGTGTAGGTAGGCCTACCTTGATACGAGGCTGCCGCGTCGCTCGTGCTTGTACGGCTGATGTTCCGCAGAAGAGGGGTGGAGGCTGTTGGAGTAGTTCCTAAAGGTATGTGTTGGTGTTGAGGTGGTGGTGTAGGTAGGCCTACCTTGATACGAGGCTGCCGCGTCGCTCGTGCTTGTACGGCTGATGTTCCGCAGAAGAGGGGTGGAGGCTGTTGGAGTAGTTCCTAAAGGTATGTGTTGGTGTTGAGGTGGTGGTGTAGGTAGGCCTACCTTGATACGAGGCTGCCGCGTCGCTCGTGCTTGTACGGCTGATGTTCCGCAGAAGAGGGGTGGAGGCTGTTGGAGTAGTTCCAAAAGGTATGTGTTGGTGTTGAGGTGGTGGTGTAGGTAGGCCTACCTTGATACGAGGCTGCCGCGTCGCTCGTGCTTGTACGGCTGATGTTCCGCAGAAGAGGGGTGGAGGCTGTTGGAGTAGTTCCTAAAGGTATGTGTTGGTGTTGAGGTGGTGGTGTAGGTAGGCCTACCTTGATACGAGGCTGCCGCGTCGCTCGTGCTTGTACGGCTGTGTTCCGCAGAAGAGGGGTGGAGGCTGTTGGAGTAGTTCCTAAAGGTATGTGTTGGTGTTGAGGTGGTGGTGTAGGTAGGCCTACCTTGATACGAGGCTGCCGCGTCGCTCGTGCTTGTACGGCTGATGTTCCGCAGAAGAGGGGTGGAGGCTGTTGAAGTAGTTCCTAAAGGTATGTGTTGGTGTTGAGGTGGTGGTGTAGGTAGGCCTACCTTGATACGAGGCTGCCGCGTCGCTCGTGCTTGTACGGCTGATGTTCCGCAGAAGAGGGGTGGAGGCTGTTGGAGCTGCCGGCCGGGGGCGGCGTTGAAGGGGCGGCACTACTAGGGTTGGCACTACTGGGGGCGGCAAAGCTACCACGTCTCTCGCCCTTTAGACGCTCCAAAGGTGGAGATTTGTGGTCCAGGGTCAGCGACTTGCGCCTGTCCCTCAGCATCTCTACTAGCTACGTTAGTCTTTCCCTTTTCGCTATCTTCAGCTTTTTTCTATATTTTTCATCACAGCAATCTCATTTCTATTTTTTTATGAATTAGGTAATCGTTACCGTCACAGAACTTTACATCATCTCTGAGGAGTACGTGCGTTTGAAGAAAGCAATATTTTGCCCTAAATAAAAAGTTTTATCAGAACCAAATCATCGTCGATAGTTTAGCACATGGCGTTTCATTGGGAATGTACAACAAATGAACTCTAACTGTTATGCGATTCGTGTCCCGAGAACCTCGCTTTTATCTCATTTATGCGACACGATATTTTAGTAAACCTCATATGCTGTAATATTCAATAAACACGCTGCAGGGTCGAAGTTCATTTCAGGCGAATTGCATTTTTTCAGCTATTACGTTCGCTAAAGCAGCTCCGCAATAGAGATGCTAACCGTTCCGTATGAGTATTACCCTACGTCATAGATATCATGAGACATCGAAACATACTGTCAACAAGTGAATATTGCGGATGAGTTGCTAGGCAAGACGTATGGTTATTTTATCAACGTCCACTGCCAGGTCTGTTATTATATTTCCTTGGTGGTTATAGTTATTAGAAAAATGATTTGTTCCGGTTAAGGAAATTATTTCAAATTATGTTTAATTGTACCATTTCTGGTGTGTACTAGAGTAATATACAGGTCTAAGTCGCCGCTACTGTTTGGTTACACAAAAATTAATTGATTAGTGAAATTGCAATTTATAAGAAGCAATTTTTACTAAAATTGCTTCTCTCGTAAAAATTTATTAGGTAAAGTTCGATTATACATCGATCAAATCAATGTTTAAGCCGAAATACAATTACCTAATTTATTCGTGTAAGATTAAATTAGTCTTTGTTTTAAATTATATAAACCTGTTAACTAATACAAATAATAATTACGAGCAATCAAATATTTTATAGAGTGAAAATGGTGTTAAATGAGCTAACTAGAAAAAGTTGTCGAAGACAAAATATTTCTGATTTTTCATTATTTTCCATTATTTTTATTATAAACTAGCTGACCCGGCGAACTTCGTAACGCCTCACAGTAAACACATGTTAACTTTAAGATTTCCATGTTCTGAAGTCGAATAGCAATACGGCTTCATTGTGAAAGGTTATATATTCTGGGTCGCTGCATAGTGAATAACAATACTGAAACGATAAAACATATTAATATCATTCCCATAAAACAAATAAATCTGAGTGGATTAATTCACAATTTTCAAATCCAATCCAAACCCAAACGAAACCTAACTGTAATACGGCTTTTATAGGAAAGATATACAACAGCTGATTATTATAATAAACGTAATAATATAAACATTGTAATTATCATATAAACACATGACTTTAATTAATCAGACAGAAAATAAAAATATAAATACATAATCTCCTAAAACCGTTAACTATTAACGTGGTGATTAAAGCTGTTCATTTTTTACAGTACACATTTACTTCATAGTTTAACATTAATGAATGATTCAGATGGCATTGGATAGTAAAGCATACGGTATTGCTAATGGAAAGTAAACCAATCAGCTGTAGCTAAGAAATCAAATGTTTTCATTGTAGACAATTTGTAAACAAACTTACTCTCCATAAGGTAAACATAAGAAATTTAAAACGCCATAAAATGGAAACTTATGGGGTTTTCGAAAAATTTTTTTCACTAAAACCTTCCCGGACACATATAGAGCAACTTCCTAAAATTTCATGGCGATCGGATGAGTAGTTTGGCAACGCATAAAGGACAGACAGACAGACAGACATACATTCAATTTTATATATAGAGACTAACTGACCCGGCGAAATTCGTTACATCTAACAGTAAATACGTGTTAACTTGAAGATTGGCCATGTTCTGAAATCGAATAGCATTACGGCATCGTTGTGAAATATTAGATATTCTGAGCTGCGGGCTTGTTAATAACAATACTGAAACGATAAGACTGTATTAATAACATTCCCACAAAACAAATAAATCCCAGTGGATTGATTCACAACTATTCAATCCAACCTAATCCCAAACCAATACTAATTTCAATACGGATTTATCATTATTATTTATTATCTATATCTATAAAAGAGGATGTATGTATATATTTGTATGTTTGAACTTTATGCGCTCGGACACCGTTGGACGATTAGCCATGAAAAATGGTACACATGGATAAAATTTTGTGGATCATCAATTTTGTTGTAGCTCAATTGAGTTTCACCATTGAAACCCAAAAAGAATCCCATGATGTGTACCTGAGCTTTGTTTACATTGTAACTATTTTTTTTAACAGCTGATTGCTTTACTATATCTATTAGTTGAAGATATACTCGACAGATTGAAGCACTTGCATTTCGTTTATGATACTTAGATTATTTAAATGCCAACCTACCCAATTTTCTATTTTGTTTACATTTTGGTTTTAAGGTTATGCGAGTGACTAAACAGTTTACATTTTATATGCTTCTGCATATCCCCACAAACACATACAAAGACACACGGACAGACATCACTCTAAAAGCACTTTTTATTGAGGGGGATATCCACCAGAAACTCAAATTCAAAAATGCTGACGATAAAATCGTAGCGCCGCGGATAGTGTGCTGGGGACGGCCGGCCTGCCAACCACTGATAAGCCTCCAACACTATTAATAACAGTAATCCGGTCTGACCAACTGAAATTTGTAAATCCCGCCGTTCATTAGCCTTTTGTCATGGGAAATGCTGCAACTGTGTACAACCAAAAAGCATCACCGCCATCATCACACTTAACATTCACTCAATGATCTAGGGTCTTCACCGAGCATACATTTTTACCTAACTGTGTAATTTTACCCTGTTGTTAATTTTGAAAATCAATATCGCTAGGATTACATGTTAATTCATAATACATGTTAAGTCGGTTCACATCTATCAAAAGGATACATTCACAAGTCGAAGAGTTTTAAAAAGGAAAGGAAAAAAAGCCTATATGCGAGTTTCCATTTCAGTTTTACAAAGATATGAGATGTCGGAGATGAGCCTTGTTGGACATGGACCGGCGATGTTGTACAGTACAATCCGCTGCCACTGTCAACACTACAACACATGATAACGTGTAGATAACTGATGTACATTACGAGTATCACGTGATTAGAATTTACTGTTATAGAAAACAGTGAATGGTTCTAATTCCCAAGGAAAATAATCTGCAGCCTCAAAGCTTCACAAATATTGAAAATACTTTTGGCTTTCAACACTTAAAATAAACAGGACTTATTCAAAACCAACCCCACCGGCGCGCACTATTCCAAACAAAACATCATAATTCTCCCTGCTCAGTAATGTATTTGTAAATATGAGCCGATGTTTTCTAAGAGTTACGCACACCTATACACATAAGCCTCCCTCTAACTCGTTAAAAGTTGTAAATAAACTTGGATAAGTGAACATACGTCACAAGCTTATCAGATAGTAAACTTATCGGTGTTTTATCTCCGTTTCAACGATATACAAAACCCTAAAGTGCAGCAGAGATTCTTAGCAAAAACAATTAAATACGATTCGATAATTCTACACTTTTAGTAAAAGTCATATTTTAGTGCTTTAATGAACGGTAGTTGATCGTTCCAGTTAAGGTAAGCATTATTAATGTACAGTATTCGTATCTTAGCCTATACAATAATGATGATTAAATCCACACGAAAGATATTCCGGTATGTTCTTGTAAAAAATGAAATGAATGAATGAATAAATAAATGAATTAAACATTTGAATGAACATTCGAAGATATAATTTAAGATACGCCAAAACCGGGGACATTAGGTCATATGACGTTAGTTATGTCAAAGCGTGTGATAAAAATGTTTCCTACCTAATTGCTCAGAGGAAAAAAAACAAATTTATTCTGTCATCTATTTTTGTGCCTATTACATTATTATCGCTCATCAAGTAAAATATGGAGTAATACCCCCGTCACAGCAGGCCTGCGTACTCAGCGAATTTACAAATCAATAACATAATAATAATAATATATGACAAGTTTTATCATTATCTGTCAATAAATATGAGTATTATTATTATTCTTTTATTATTAGATTAGATTATGAAATGAAATGGCGACCATACCACAAGGTAGGTATTTAAAGCCAAGTATGAATGAGAACTGAGTGTAAAATGATTGTGGCGCGATCTTGTAGTCTTGTTACTGACTAAGGCTGACATGTTCCTTAGACAGAACTGTTAATTAATAGCCCAACAGCCGATGGGAACTAAGGGACCTATTCAGTTTAACGTGGAATCCGAACCACGACCTCTGAATTACGAATTGGTCTAATCATGTAGATGGTCTTTGCGGATTAACGCTCTATTCAATGGTGCGGACGTTAATCCACACAAAAGAACACTATATCCACCGACCATCACTCACAACTATCCACAATTCGTGAAGTAGCTGGATTACAGGATGTCGCCACCATCCCAGTCTATTATTTGCCTACTCTCCATAAGATTGACATGGGAAAGAGTATGCAGGTTTGCTGCAGTGAGGAACGCTGAACGTAGATGTTTCTAGCATAAACAATTTATATTTTTACCATTTTTATCAAATTTTATCAACATCTGTCCACAAATAAAGGAGTTTACCCAAACTCTATATGATTAACATGGGAAAAGAGTATGCAGGTTAGCTGCCATGATACAACACATAAACTACGATTTTTAAGCATAAATGTATGGATCTCAACCACATGAAGCTAAATATTAAGTTTCATCCAAAAATATTAGATATCAAGTGAAACATTAATTTTTCCTTATCCTCCATAAGATTAACATTGGAGCCCCAAAATACAACGTACTGTGTTTAGATTTTTCAATAACTCGGTAACCGTTGGAGAAAACCCCCTTAAGGAACTAAATTTTGTAGATTTTTGAGCTGATTCTACTGGTGAAGTATTAAATTTTAAATTTTTAAAAATTACAAGGGAAAATAAAAAAAAACATTTTTGGGGACAAAATCCCACCAAAATACCCGTTACGATTGACCGATATGTCTGGTTTACGAACTCGTCCAAGTAAATGTAGGAATACACGTCTTTTCCAAATTTGGTCTCGATCGGACCATTTTTACGAGAGTTATCGTGTTCACAGACACAGACACACACACACACACACACGCACACACACACACACACACACGCACGCACGCGTGTGGTGTGGAAGTATGTGGGTCGTGCCGTTTACAGTTAACATGCAGTTAGATGTAAACATTCGGTTGTTATTCCACCCGGCCACGACTAACCGTCTTGTTACTTCGACTAAATTGGAACTTCGTTTATTGCGTTCAGCAACCTGATGTGTAATCCCGCCGTTTACAATGAAGGTGTGGTGTGGTGTGGAAGCATGTGGCCCGTGATGTTTACAGTTTACGTGTAGTTAGTTTAAAACACTCTGTTGTTATTCCACCTGGCCACGACTAACCGTCTTGTTACTTCGGTTAAATTATAACTTCGTTACGTTCAGCAACCTGATGTGTAATCCCGCCGTTTACAATGAAGGTGTGGTGTGGTGTGGAAGCATGTGGCCCGTGATGTTTACAGTTTACGTGTAGTTAGTTTAAAACACTCTGTTGTTATTCCACCTGGCCACGACTAACCGTCTTGTTACTTCGGTTAAATTATAACTTCGTTACGTTCAGCAACCTGATGTGTAATCCCGCCGTTTACAATGAAGGTGTGGTGTGGTGTGGAAGCATGTGGCCCGTGATGTTTACAGTTTACGTGTAGTTAGTTTAAAACACTCTGTTGTTATTCCACCTGGCCACGACTAACCGTCTTGTTACTTCGGTTAAATTAGAACTTCGTTACGTTCAGCAACCTGATGTGTAATCCCGCCGTTTACAATGAAGGTGTGGTGAGGTGTGGAAGCATGTGGCCCGTGATGTTTACAGTTTACGTGTAGTTAGTTTAAAACACTCTGTTGTTATTCCACCCGGCCACGACTAACCGTCTTGTTACTTCGACTAAATTGGAACTTTGTTTATTGCGTTCAGCAACCTGATGCGTAATCCATCCGTTTGCATTTCGTCGTTTTAACAAGATATGGTAACATTCAGATTTATCTTTCTTTTTCAATTTACAGTACCAAAATTTAAAATATTTGAACGACCCCTCGTTGACTTGTAGTGGAAGTTATATCTTGAAAACAGTAACATAATATGTGAATTGAGATTGATTTTTAACCGGTGACATCATCATCGGTATCGTCCAAGACTATAGGGTACACT
The DNA here is from genome assembly GCA_023375725.1 of Nephotettix cincticeps. NCBI lineage: Eukaryota > Metazoa > Arthropoda > Insecta > Hemiptera > Cicadellidae > Nephotettix > Nephotettix cincticeps. The sequence continues at coordinate 60,161,763 of CM041786.1, read as the reverse complement.
ATGGCATAGTTGTTCACTCCCCTCCTATCTCAGCCCTTTATTATATGTTCGTGGTAATATGTTCGTTAGATATCACAAGTTATCATAAGTTTTTTTCTTTTTATAAATAGAAATATTCCATTTCCAAACAATAACTTTTAAATTCTGCCAAAAAATGTTTATAAACATCCTATTTTAACCATTTCACCTGATATGAGATGTAGAATTCGTAATTTCACCTAATTTTTTTTTTAATTCAAATAATTTTCAAATACATAATTAAAAATTGACATGTAAAAACCCTACAAACATTATATAGATCAAACAATAGAAAGGGTAAGCCATAAAATTGCAAACAGAACGTATGTTTAGCCTTTAAATTTAAATGGAAAAAAAACAATCGTTCGTTCTGGCGTTAAGCTCTTTACAATTAATTATTGAGTGTTGCAAGGTTTTAACGATGTCGTAATGCGACCAGTCCGATTTTGCAAGGTCATGTTATCAGTTCACGCAGAACCGCAGGGCGTGCTTCGGTCGAAGCACGCTCCGCGCCGTTGCGGCACACCTCAGTTTGCAGTAAACGGCTTTTCAGAAGTATACTAGGAAATTCTATTCGTCAATTTGTGAATTCTTTAAAACATTTAGAATAGTAGTTGTTTTTCCCAGGGCAATATTTGGAATTACGACCGATGAATTGTTATCTCTTGATCCATATGATTAATAATTGTTTTGACAGTCCTGTTTCCACAATTGCATTATTTAAAGTTTCAAGTCATTAACAACAATACAAAAAATCAACCTAAGGAAAAGGGCATCCAAGGGAAAGTGATATAAAGTTAAAATTTCCAATAGCTACATATCCTATATGTATATATGTATATTTATGCATATATGTGTGTATGAATGGAAACTGCCACCCGAACAATCACACCATATATAAATATGTATTGAATAATTTCAGTTATTGTTTTCGGCAGCACCCAAGCCAGTCCGACAGGGAAACCTCCCAAATGTTGGTTAGGCACTGGTACGACCTCTGGCTAGACGTGCGATTCGATAACGGCTTCCTCACATCCAGCCCAAGTGAGGGTTACGAGCGTAGAGGTAGACTAGTCGAAAGTCATAGATTCATAACACTCGCGAAAATATGTCGTTATAATAAGTACAAAACCTATGTAAAAATGCATGATTTATCACACATCTTTGGGACTGTAGACGTATTCATCTTCCAAGACAGAATAGGTCTCACGCGCTAGAAGCGGTTTCAATTTCAATTTTGATTCATCATCGGCCAGGCGCTCGGGGCGAACGACGTGCTTTGTACGATACAATGAGACGCCACCACTATCTACATTGTCTCCTCTGATGCGTCGTGGTTGCTGGGTACCTTGGTACTTCTGTCAAACACGTAATACGTAGTCCCTTGCAGTCATGACAATGTAGATCACTGTAATCTACATTGTCTCCTCTGTTGGGTTGTGGTTGCTGGGTACCTTGGTACTTCTGTGAAACTCGTATTACGTAGTCACTTGCAGTCACGACAATGTAGATCACTGTAATCTACATTGTCTCCTCTGTTGGGTTGTAGTTGCTGGGTACCTTGGTACTTCTGTCAAACACGTATTCCGTAGTCACTTGCAGTCACGACAATGTAGATCACTGTAATCTACATTGTCTCCTCTGTTGGGTTGTAGTTGCTGGGTACCTTGGTACTTCTGTGAAACTCGTATTACGTAGTCACTTGCAGTCACGACAATGTAGATCACTGTAATCTACATTGTCTCCTCTGTTGGGTTGTAGTTGCTGGGTATCTTGGTACTTCTATCAAACACGTACTACGTAGTCGCTTGCAGTCACGACAATGAAGATCACTGTAATCTACATTGTCTCCTCTGTTGAGTTGTGGTTGCTGGGTACCTTGGTACTTATGTCAAAAACGTATTACGCAGTCACTTTCAGTCAGGACAATGTAGATCACTGTAATCTACATTGTCTCCTCTGTTGGGTTGTGGTTGCTGGGTACCTTGGTACTTCTGTCACACACGTATTACGTAGTCACTTGCAGTCACGACAATGTAGATCACTGTCATCTACATTGTCTCCTCTGTTGGGTTGTGGTTGCTGGGTACCTTGGTACTTCTGTCAAACACGTATTACGTAGTCACTTTCAGTCACGACAATGTAGATCACTGTAATCTACATTGTCTCCTCTGTTGGGTTGTGGTTGCTGGGTACCTTGGTACTTCTGTCAAACACGTATTACGTAGTCACGACAATGTAGATTACAGTGATCTACATTTTCTCCTCTGTTGGGTTATGGTTGCTGGGTACCTTGGTACTTCTATCAAACACGTACTACGAAGTCACTTGCAGTCACGACAATGAAGATCACTGTCATCTACATTGTCTCCTCTGATGGTTTTTGGTAGCTGGGTACTTTCTGGGTAACTTGGTACTTACTGTCAAATAAGTAGTCACTTGTAGTTAAGAAAATGTAGGTAACTGTCATCTAAAATGTCTCCTCTGATGGAACTTTTCGAGATCGACCTTTTTCGCCCGAAGTATCGATTGGACAATGTTTAACATTGTTTCAGATTTCCTCTCCCTGAAGCATAGCTAACATCGTCGAGATGTGGTCAGGATGGATTGCTATGCCGATCGCCGATTGCCCATCTCCGCAGTGAGTGATACTTGCTGCGCAATACAAATACTGCGTGTCTACTATTTTGTATTTTGAATAATTGTACTTGTCATTGTTAGACAAATCTTCACATAATAAATTGCTTGTATTTTTCTGTATGCTACCTTAATTCCCTTTGATTAATATATTTGAAAATTTGTGGCATAATTGGTTTCCGTAGGTGATATTAAGGAATTTTTATTTAAAATTTCTGTAACCTGGGTGGGTTTCTTCTTGTATATAATTCTATCTACTACTTTTGGGCCATATCCATTTTCAAAAGCAATAAATTTAATTATACAAGTTTTGATAGTTTTCGGGGTACTGGATTGCTGTTGAGTCTGTGGATAAATGAACGAAAATCTGTCATCTTGTGAGATATAGGGTGGTGTGAAGTTGAATACCTTACTTGGCTGGACTGGGTGGGTATGCGGTAAATGCTGTAACTAATTTCATCGATATGGTTGAATCTAAATAGTACAATTTCATATCCTGTTGTATTTAATTTTTCCTAACCCTAATCTTAGGGTGTTCATTCAGGTAATTCTTATAAATATCAATTTGTGAAATATGATTTTATGATATTATTATTATGATTTTAAAATATAATTTATTTTATCTTTATATGTATATATATATATATATATATATAAAACTTTCTCCCATTTACCTCAAAATCACTTATAAATAACTCTGCTAATTTACTAAACAATGTTTAGCCCATCGCCAATCCCCCTTTTTGTACACAGTATCTTCCTTTGAATTCAAAATAGTTTTTCTTTACTATTTTTATAAATAGGTCAATTAGTACATCTATTAGATTACTACTTATTAGGTGCTCTTTTAAGATTTCGATAGATTTATCTACTGGTATATTTGTATACATAGTACATACATCAGTGAGTTTAAGACATTTTACACGTTTCAGGAAAGAGAAATTCTGACGTCCCTCAAGAATTAAAGTGTGTGAGTATAATTGTATGCTACTATGTAATTACATTGAAATATTATACACAATTCTGCTACATAACTTTAAATAAGACGAATCGATACTGATGATAGTCGGCACTGTCTGGTAAAAAAAGGATATAGGAAAAGTAAAAATCCTATTAATTGTAATCAACGTCTAGCAGTAGGAACATGAGTTCTTAAAATTTTATTGAGATTTGTCCAATAATAATAAAAGCTTGCGTTATGCTCAGTTACAGCTAAGAAAAAGTCCATTTAAAAATCAAATCCAATTAAGGTGTCAAATTTGTTAAGTTTAAAGGTCTCAATTATCATATTCCTTAATTACAAGTGAAGACTGTACTTTACTTGTGAAATATACACCCAAGTTCAAAAATAAAAAATGAACATAAAATGAAAAAAATGACGTGTCTGTTAAGCTTTTATCAACTACCAAAACCGCGCGTTTCTGACAGATGATTCCATTCTCACGCACTACGCTATTTTGACGCACACAGAATCATGAGTAGTATTGATCTTTTTCCCTTTGAGCTCTGAGATATTCTGAACGTTTCAGGGAAGAGAAATATAATTCCGACGTCTCTCAAGTATGAAAGTGTTCGAGTGCAATTGTATGCTGCTACTTACATTAAAATATTATACAGCAATTAATATACGCTTTTACACAATACTTAATACTTATAACATGATCTCAACCCGGTGCGTATTAAGTCTCTCCTTCCACAAAGTAACTCAAACAATATTATTTAATTTTTATTTCTTAATTATTAATTAATTATGACATTATAAATTTTCGATTATTTAATCATTTAACGTGATGAGGTATATTTTTTTGGATCTATAACTAATTCACAATTAAATTCTGTCTATACATAATTGGTAATAGGAATACACCATTAAAAGTTCTAGCTCCATTACAAACATTGTAAAACAATACTACTGTAGTAAAATTACAAAGGAAATTTGCAAAGTTTGGAAACCTGTTACAGAAAACAGCTTAGCGAGGACTTCGCTGGTTCGGCTCCTTAATTAGAAACATAAGAACTTAGGAATATTTAATGGCGATTATTCTGTAGTCATCTTTGGCAAGTAATAGGGATACCGACGGAAAATAACTCATTGAGTATAGGAAAAACTGTACCTCTATCGAATACATTCGTGGAAATAGGTACATAAGGCGGATGTGAACTAACAATTATTTTTAAATAAACACTTACCAAATGAATGGCATCCGCCCTTCAGGTGTCAAATTTGATTATAATTCCTTACAGGAACCGGTTTCGGTCTTTTAACAGACCATCTTCAGCCGATGAAACAGGTATCACAAAGTACAATAGATTTTCCAACGTCGGTGCTTGTTAAAATGAAACATTTCAAAAATCGTTTTTGCACAATCACAACACATATTTACAAATAATGAAAAAATAAATAAAGAACTATTTACACGATGAATCATATGATGAATCAGCTGTTAGTGTCCTGCATTACATTATTTAATAGCTGAAATGTTATTTTTCGGAGAACTCATCTATTGTACATTGTGATACCTGTTTCATCGGCTGAAGATGGTGTGTTAAAAGACCGAAACCGGTTCCTGTTAGGAATTATAATCAAATTTGACACCTGAAGGGCAGATGCCATTCATTTGGTAAGTGTTTATTTAACTATCTAGGTGTCTAGGCTTTCGAAATAATTACTATTAGTTTGCGAAAGGTTATTTTAGTATAATAATTATGAAATAACCATGGAAATAAATATAAGAAAGTGAAACGTGTATTTCTGTAGGTTATCTTAATTTGGATTGTATCATAAGTTATATGAAACAAAAATATAATCAAACTGAAGGATATGACAGCGGCTGAGGCTGGCGGTATGGAAGGCGGAGCGTCCTGCAGACTTCACACAGCCACATCGTCAGGACACGATGACAATGTATTCGTAACTAGGGCCTAATTTGTCACTTTCACATCAGTTTATTATTAGCGAATTTCCCATAGAGAAGAAGCTATTACCGTAGGTCTCATGGCGAGACTTAAGCCCGGGACCATGTTATTTTTCTTCTTTAGGTGCCCAGAGACCAAAAACAATAGTCGTTAATATATATATATATATATATATATATATATATATATATATATGTGTGTGTGTGTGTGTGTGTGTGTGTGTGTGTGAACACGATAACTCTCGTAAAAGTGGTCCGATCGAGACCAAATTAGGTAGAAACGGGTATTCCTGCAATAGCTCTGACGAGTTCGTAATCCAGTCATATCGGTCAATCGGATGGGGTAGTTTTGGGGGTTTTGTACCCTAAAAATGGGTTTTTTGCATTTTTCCCATGGAATTTTAATTTCAAATTGTATCTTTCATCATTAGAATCAGCTTAAAAACCTGCACAATTAAGTTTCTTAAAGTTTTTCTCTATCTCCAACGGTTACCGAGATATTAAAAAATCTAAACACAGTACGTTGTATTTTGGGGATCCAATGTCAATCTTATGGAAGATAAGGAAAAATTAATATTTCCCATATCAATCAATATTTTTATATTAAACTTGGTATTTACCATCATGTTGTTGATACCCACCTGTTTATGCTAAGAAATCATAGTTTATGTGTTTATCATGGCAGCAAACCTGCATACTCTTTTCCCATGTTAATCATATAGGGAATAGAAAACTCCTTTATTTAAGGACAGATGTTGATGAAAGTTGGTATAAATGTTAAATAAAAATAAAAATTATTTATGGTAGAAATGCCTACTTGCAGTGTTCCTCACAGCAGCAAACCTGCACACTCTTTCCCATGTTAATCTTATGGAGAATAGGGAAATAATTCTCATGTTTATGGACAGATTGTTAAACAAACTTGTCATATATTATTATTATCATATTATTGATTTGGAAATTCGCTGAGTATGCAGGTCTGCTGCGACGGGGGTATTTAATAATACTAGCTGTGATGTCATAAATGTACATAAAAAGACAACCACGTCCTCCACAGGAATAGTTGCAATCATTTTATCAAAGTAAAGGTCGTTTACACATCCAGGCTATATCTTGATAGGCTAAATAAAATTAGGCTACATTTTACAATTATCTATACAAATAAATAATCCCGTGGCAGCAGAGCTACGTACTCAGAGAATTTCCAATTCAATAATAATATATAACAGGATTGATCTATATAAATGAGTTTTCCTGTTCTCCATGAGATTAACATGGGAACTAGTATGCAGGTTTTATGCTGTGAGAAGTATACAAACTAAGATTTTTTAGCATAGATGTATGGATCCCAACAACATGAAACTAAATACCAAGATTCATCGGAAAAATATTGATTAATAACGGAAATCTTAATATTTCCTTATCTACGATAACATTGGAACCTCAAAATACAATATACTGTGTTTAGATTTTTGTAAATCTCTATAACCGTTGGAGATAGAGAAAAACTAAATTGTGCAGTTTTTTAACCGATTCCAATAGTAAAAAATAAAATTCGAAATTTAAAAAAATACATTTAAAAGTACAAAAACACAATTTTTGCGGTACACCCCCCCTCACTCCCCAAAAAATATCCCTTCCTATTAAACGATATGTATGGATTACAAACTCGTCAGGGTAAATGTAGGAATTCACATCTCTAAAGTCACTCAATAGTTGATCAATCCTAAACTCAAAAGTATTTTGTTTTTTTCTCATATTTAGACCTCAAACATAAGCAAGTCAGGTTTCGATAAACCATCTAAATATGTATACATAAATAAGTATAACAATGGAATTATTAAACAGGTATTATACGTACCCTGTAACTTATTAACACTTAAACGGTATACTAGTATTGTATAGGGAGAGTATAGAGATAGTGAAACCCTACAAAAGTGAAAGACAACGGATGTTTGGCACATTGCTATACTGTAGTAGGCCTACTAGGTTACTTCTTCACTTGGAAGTTGTTCTATTACGGTACGGTATTCAATTATTTACGAGGACAAGTCCAACATCAGACAGAGACTGATCGTGTTCCTGATCACTTTTAACCAATTCCGATATTCAATTTATAACGTCGTTCTGCTCTCTCTATATATTAAAAGTATTACTTAACGAATAAATTAGATTAACAATTTCTCCACGCCGTGTTAAAAAAATTAATTCTAACCAATCACATTTCCAAATAAAGATAATCCCGCTCATGATTTTGTTCCAGAAAGTTTACAAATATCCACTGTATATTTCGTTTGTACTGTCACAAAAAATGGTAAACATCCTTCACTCATTCTCGGCATTTAATAATTCCCTATTCACAACAGAGATTTCACCACAATAATTTTGTTCTAAATCCTAAATTGCACTCAGTTTTTGCGGTAGAATTTTATTGAACAGAGAATTCCCCTATCGGAGGTGGTGTAGGCCCTACAGATTCTGTTCGACGACTGTAACGACGCGGCGCTGGCGACGAGGTCTCGACTCCCGAGGTCCGTGCTGACCGGAGCGTCGCGAGTTACTAGGCAGTGGGCCAGTGTCGCGGTCGTAGGGCGCGGGGCGCGGGTGTCGAGGGCGGCCCCCTCCCACCAAACCTCGCATCGAGCCCGGGCCAGCTGCGCCGGCCGCACCATTGTATTTAGTTTATGTTTTGAAATTTTATACGGACATTCCCTACACCCCCCTAAACCTCGCAAAAAATCTTAGCGTTCAAAAATTTAAAAATTAGTCTATTTCTAAAACATTTCCGTCGCAGCAGACCTGCGTACTCGGCGAATTTGAAAATCAATAACAACATATAACAAGTTTGATCAATATCCGTAATAAATAAGAGAGTTTGCCTATTCTCCTATTCTATCTATTTTATTCTATCCTAATTTTAACATGGGAAAGAGTATGCAGATTTGCTGCTATAAGGAAAGCTGAAAGTAGGCATTTGAACAATAAAATATGATTATTTTGACCATAGACCAAGTTTAATAAATATCTCTCCATATATAAATGAGTTCGCCTACTCTCCCTAGGATTAACGTGGGAAAAGAATATGCAGGTTAGCTGCCATGAAAAACACATAAACTATGATTTTTAAGCATAAATGTATGGATCTCAACCGCACGAAGCTAAATATTGTTTCATCCAAAAATATTAGATATTAAGTGAAACATTAATTTTTCCTTATCCTCCATAAGATACGATTGGAGCCCCGAAATACAACGTACTGTGTTTAGATTGTTTATATCGCGGTAACCGTTGGAGATAGAGCAAAACTGTAAGGAAATAAATTGTGTGTTTTTTAAGCAGATTCTAATGGTGAAAGGTAAAATTTGAACATTTTTTTAACTGCTTCTGAAAAACGCAAAAAAATTTTTGACTACAAACTACCCGTTCCGATTGAGTGATGTAGATTACGAACTCGACCAGGAAAATGTAGGAATTCCAAAATTGGTCTTAATCGGACGATTTTGACGAGAGTTATCGTGTTCACGGACACAGACACACATACACTGTACATATTCAGTATAGTATTACAAATTTGGTAGAGACGTGTACTCTACCTAATTTGGTCTCGTTCGGACCATTTTTACGAGAGTTATCATGTTCATAGACACACAGACACACACGCTCACACACACACACACACACACACACACACACACACACACACACACACACACACACACACATACACAAATTATAACGACTATTGTTTTTGGCCTCTGGGTACCTGAAAAAATAACATGGTCCTGGGTCTTACCATACCTACCCCATAATAGCTACCTACCTACCTACGGTAATACCTACGGTAATAGCTTCTTCCCTATATGAAATTCGCTAAAAAGCCCTATCCAATACTATAATACGAGCAAGCTTTGTGTATATATATATTTGCACACGGATCTCAAAAACGACCCTAACGAATTTCTTTAAATTTGGAAATAAATAACTTCCGAGTGGAAAATAACTTGTAGATAGGCCTAATGTCCAGGAAAATTCCGGTTTTCTTATAGTATTAAGATTAATATCTAAACATACGCTTAACATTACGCTTATGGAGAATCAAACGTAAACAATACAAATCAAAACATCTGTTTATATAAAAAACTGTAATATAATAATAATATAAAATAACTGTACGAAATAAAAGAGAAAATAGAGAAAAGTATTTCCAAAATCTTTAGTGTTTTGATAGAAAACGTATTCATTGTATTGCTTGAAGCACCACTGTAACAAACCAATTAATTAGTGTAAATTAAATTTCTCTCTTGCTTTTCAATCCTCATTTCAATTCTAACAAAATCAGTTGATCACAGGCTTATAATAACTGTTTGGATATATAAATAAACAATATATGATCAGCTAAAATAATTGAGGTTTGCTAAAACGCCTTTAATGACGTCACTAACTGCCGAAGCCGCAGCTAGCGCTAAGGATTCACGTGCCGAAGGTGACGACCCCTATCCAGGGACAATACATTTTTGTTAATTGTTTGTTATATTGATTAAGATGTATTTAATCGGTTTTATTTAAAACACATAAATGTTTTTATTGAGTAATAAATGTGTTTAAATTTTGCTAATTAACATGTATGATAATTACAATAATATCTAATCTAATTATATAATATCTAATTATAATAATATCTTATTATATAATTAATATCTTTTTCTATCTGTGCACCATGCAGATGGAATAAAACACTTACACATATTCAAAAACAACACTGATTTGATAAATTATTATTTTAAAGGTAGCACTTATTATTTTTAAGGTAGAGAAAGGACAGACATATCATAGAAGCAATTCGCGTAGACGATGGTATTGTTTTTGGAAAGGACAATCAATTTGGGGTGGAACTGGATAAAGGAGTGATAGTTTATACATATCCCAAGACAAGTACTTTAAACAATGCCGCAAGAATATAACATGGCGGACTATAAATACTACGAGTAATTTGTTTAGTTTTAGTTTTACTTTATCTTTATTGTTTCTGCGGAAAAATAAAATTTTTTTTTACTTTTAAAAGTCCATAACTCTAAAACCCCGATGTTTAAAAAGATGTCATTCATCACTCTAAATCACTTTTTTGATTGAGGGGGCACTATAATGGATATATACAACAGAAACTGATTCAAAAATGCTGACGAAAACAATAATTTCTCCATATACCATCGTATACGGAGAGAAAGAAAAAGCGAATACGACAGGTCTGATCTATTAGTACGCAAACTACAAAATTCCCTAGAGGATAGGAGCTGTGAAGGTGGAAACAGGGGAGGGAAAAGAAGGAAATATAAACACCTTTGTCGAGCCTTGGGAATTAAACGCTGTCGATTCAAGACGTCACCTTATTGATTTGTCACAATTTTTACTTAAATTAATTATTTATTGTAAACTGATTTTTTACAGAAGAAAACAACTATTCATGATTTATTTCTTTAAAAAAAACTAGCTTTCGACAAAATCGTGAAGTTATAACCGTTACATGGCTACTTTTTATATATTAATATTTTAAACTGAGGTTTCTTAAACTTCAATGATAAATGCTTTGATATTGGGAGAAACCCAGAATTCTATCGATCCACCGCATTTTAGTAGCAAAGAGAAATTGGATTTCAATCCCAAGATCAATAACATTAGTGATTATAATATTATATTTTGACCACGATTGCTCGTCACTCGATAGTCTTAAAGAGACAATATTTTGACCACGTTGATCGTCACTCGATAGTTTTAAAGAGACAATATTTTGACCACGATTGCTCGTCACTCGATAGTCTTAAAGAGACAATATTTTGACCACGATTGCTCGTCACTCGATAGTCTTAAAGAGACAATATTTTGACCACGATTGCTCGTCACTCGATAGTCTTAAAGAGACAATATTTTGACCACGATTGCTCGTCACTCGATAGTTTTAAAGAGACAATATTTTGACCACGTTGATCGTCACTCGATAGTCTTAAAGAGACAATATTTTGACCACGATTGCTCGTCACTCGATAGTCTTAAAGAGACAATATTTTGACCACGATTGCTCGTCACTCGATGGTCTTAAAGAGACAATATTTTAACCACGATTGCTCGTCACTCGATAGTCTTAAAGAGACAATATTTTGACCACGATTGCTCGTCACTCGATAGTCTTAAAGAGACAATATTTTAACCACGATTGCTCGTCACTCGATAGTCTTAAAGAGACAATATTTTGACCACGATTGCTCGTCACTCGATAGTCTTAAAGAGACAGTTATATTTAAAATTTAAACTTTTAGTGATTACCAAATAAAATTCATTACTTTCTAATTACCATATAACAATATAATTTACAGGTGAAGGCCGATTTTGTTTAAAAATACCCTATTTAGATAACGACTGTTTTTATAATCGAAAGCACTGACAATCAGTATGGGACGTAGTTGATACTACGGCAATAGCTACTGTACGAAACAACAACCGACACATCCGTTTAGGCTAGACTGAGTGGGAGGATAATGGCTGTTTTCTGTTCAGTTGTCACGGCGTGCAACACCGAGCACCGTGAGAAACGTCTGGAAAACGCAAATACAGTATATCATTTTACTACAAAACCTTGCACAGCCTTTAAGCGAATTTCCCATGGGGAAGAAGCTATTACCGTAAGTCTCATGGTAATTAAGTCTTACGACTTAAGCCCGGGGATAATTTTTTCGTATTTAGGTACCCAGAGTCCAAAAACAATAGTCGTTAATAAATATATATATATATATAAATATATATATATATATATATATATATATATGTGTGTGTGTGTGTGTGTGTGTGTGTGTGTGTGTGTGTGTGTGTGTGTGTGTGTGTGTGTGTGGGAAGGTGTACAGAAGCCTAGAGACGAGACTATTGGTCTGCGTTTCATGAAATTAGGTATGTTGATAACAATCTACGGTATCTCGGAACTTGTTTGTATTTTTAAGGGTAATTTAACCCTAAAAAAGCAAAAAACACTTAAATTGAAAATTATGTGGTTTATAGTCTTGTTATGACAAACAATTACAAAATTACACCATCCAAATTTCTCTAAACATCGGGGTTTAAAATTTATTTATTATTACTTTCTAAAAGTAAAAAAGTCATTTATTTTTAATTTTATGCGAAAATAATAAAGGTAATTATTCGACTACCAATATTAAAATCAGCTTAAAAACTAAACAAATTAGTATCTTGAATCATTATTCTAGGACTAACGGTGCCAGAGAATAGATAAATTTTATGTCCGTGGTACACTCAAAACATCGTCTGAGAGCGGCCATTCTTATGGAGAATATTAAAATATCTATTTCTTCCTTATCACTCTAAAAAGTTTGGTATTATGGGGGTGAGTAGCCCCCTATTAAATTCAAACAATTAATTTAATTTTGTTTCTTATGTTCTAATTTTCATAAATTTGATGATTAAGTTTGAAACAATAAATTATTAAATTATATTTAGATACACATTAAAGAATATGATGGTTTTATTAAAGATTGTCGTTTGAATTGACTTAGGGAGAAATTATGTGTCAGTCTACTGATACCGTTTATTAAAATCTATATTCTATGGCACATTAAGTATTATATGTTTCTGCCATGGCAACAAACGTTATGCCTCTTTGTATAATATTAAGTTTTCGTCTCTCGATCGTCAAAATGGGTGGTACATCGGTTAAACATCTACCTACGAACATTAAGTAACGGTAATTTAATTTTCTGGTCAATAATTTAAATTTTTTACTATCGTAAAATTGATTGACTACGAGAAAGATGAGAGACGGAGAGGTCATATGTTTACAGGACAAGGCAGTCAGTCGGCGACCTTGACCTGATAACCTTATCAGACAGTGGAGATATATCAGCTGTTGATTAAATTATTAATCAAAATTACTTTGCGAGTCTTCCAAAATAACACCCAACTTTCTAGACAGAGTATGCTAGTTTTCTCATAAAATATTTGCACTCGTGTCCTTATTTTATGAAAAACTGCTGATCGTCAATGTCCAGTGTCATTCTTAGGTCAAATTTCCATTTAGATCTTGGTTAGAGACTAAATTAACTTTATACTCATATAATCAAGATAAATTTAAATAATTTCCTTTCGAATGTACAAAGACAGTAAATTGTACGTATGTTCAAACATCGCGGAATTACAGCTACCGAATTATTTCCATTTAAAATTGCGTGTTCTTTATACCATGTAATATACTATACTTGAAAATTCAATATCACAAATCATTTTGACAGGAAGGAAACGTATCTCTAGCAGAAGGTTCACAGCTGGTTTGCACCAAGTGAGCGCGAAGGTTTAGACTGGGCGAATCGTCGGTCCCGGTTGTTCAGTTCGGTAAGGTTTTGTTGTGCTAGGCTCTATAATTCGCGCTCGATGGATTACTTATAACTGACCTGGTGATCAGTTGGCAAGAGTGCTTAAGTGCTAGTAAGACAGGAATTCGGACTACGAACTGCGAGCGCACGATGGATTGTTTGTAACTGACCTGGTGATCAGTTGGAATGAGTGTTTCAGTGCTAGTATGTCCGGAGATCGGACTGCGAACTGCGAGCACACGCTGGATTGTTTATAACTGACCTGGTGATCAGTTGGAATGAGTGCTTGAGTGATAGTACGTCAGGAGTCCGGACTGCGAACTGCGAGCGCACGATGAATTGTTTATAACTGACCTGGTGATCAGTTGGCAAGAGTGCTTGAGTGCTAGTACGTAAGGAGTTCGGACTGCGAACTGCGAGCGCACGATGGATTGTTTATAACTGACCTGGTGATCAGTTGGTTTTGTATATTCACAAATAGATTAAATCAAGAAACCTTTATTACTCAAAACCTAGTGTTTACAAAACAAAACACAACTAAAACTATCAGCTGATCTTAATATGACATTCAACAATCAACAGATACACATCACCTCCCCGTCGAGTAAGGCACGGATTATGGAGGAAGATATTTAATTCTTAGTTGGTCAGCATGTTTTTTAAAAATGCGACCACCCGCTTCTATCTGCCAAATATTTCTTCCTAATCTCTTAAGGACTCTTCCACTTTTCCACACTGTTCTCCCGTTTTTCAACTCGGACCAATAGATCATTTGATTTCTTTTAAAATCTTTTAAGGGTTGTTTCCCGTTTCCTTCAGTCTTTCCCTCTCCCTCTTGTTGTTCTGGGCGAATTAAATCTAACTGGCAGCGCATCTTGCGTCAAAGGAAAAGTTCTGATGGTAAAATACCTGTGGTAAAGTGTGGTGTGATTCTGTACTTAAACAGAAAATTGTTAAGATCTGCTTCTACTCCTTTTGATGAGGCTTCTTGGGTTAACTTCCGAAGTGAATTTTTCATTGTGCCCACATATTTCTCCACTTGACCATTTGAAGTCGGATGATTTGCTGGTGTAGTTATATGTTTGATTCCAAGCTGATTACAAAAAGAAGTGAAACCTGCCGATGTGAAGCACGTCCCGTTGTCTGTGACTATCGTTCTCGGAATACCATACCGACATATCATGAGTTTCAACTGTCTAACCGTGGTTTCTGAGGTCATGGAGTTCACTTTGATTATTTCGACCCAGCCCGAATATGCATCTACAACCAATAAAAAAATGCTATTTAAGAACGGGCCTGCATAGTGAACATGTATCCTTGTCCATGGTTGGTTACAAACGGGCCAACTGTTCAAAAACTTAGTCTGAGGTTCACGAGGGGCGTACATGTTACACAATGTGCAAGTTTGAGACACACGCTCAATTGACTCACTTATGTTTGGCCACCAAACGTGTTCTCGAGCCAGTGATTTCATTTTGACGATGCCTTGGAAAGTGTCATGGAGATCTGAGAGGATTTTTCCTCTAAGTTTTGTTGGAATTACTGTCCTCACCCCCCACATGATGCAACCATCATGGATAGTCAGATCATTCTTCTTCATTTCATAAGGCTTAATTTCAGGTTTAACGTTAGTAGTTGGCCAACCATTCACAGTGAAGGCTTTTACCTCACGGAGAATTGGATCCTCTTCAGTCGCCTCTTTTATTTCCAACGAGGTTACTGGAAGAGAGTTTAAGCTCCCAGAAAAAATCAAACCAATAACTATATCCGTCATCGGATTCATCAAACACGTCAACTTCGCCGAGAGGTAGTCGGCTGAGGCAATCTACTTTCCCGAAATTTTTTGTTGGGACATATTCAGTCTTAAATGTGAAATTTGAAACATAAAGGGCCCATCTCTGGAGTCTGCATGAAGTAGAAATAGGTACACCTCTTGCTGATCCAAATATAGATAACAGTGGTCGGTGATCTGTTTGAATCAAGAACTTACAACCCCATAGGTACAACCGAAACTTTTTAAGAGCATACACAATCGCTAAGGCCTCTTTCTCAATTTGTGAATAGTTTTTCTCAGAGGAAGTAAGTGTTTTTGACGCAAAAGCTATGGGCTTGTCTGTTCCGTCTGGATGGATATCTGTTGAATATTGCGCATCCGATTCCTACAGAAGATGCATCTGCAGCGACGACAATTGGAAGCTTACTGTCATATAGCACCAACACTGGAGTAGAAGTTAACGCCGTCTTGATTTTTGAAATGGCTTCAGAACATTCAATTGTCCAGTTCGACTTTACATCCTTCTTTCTCAACGTATTGAGAGGTGTCAAATGTTAGCGAAATTTGGAATGAATCGTGAATAGAAGTTTGCCATTCCAATAAATGTCTCAAGTTGTTTTAAGTCTTGGGGTTCTTGCATGTCTAGAATAGGTTTTATTTTATCATCATTAGCTGAAATTCCTTCATTGGAAATAGTTAACCCTAAGTAATTGACTTTATCTTGTAGAAACTTACATTTGGCTCGATTGAGACAAAATCCTTCTTCTTGGATTCTTCTTAGCACTTCTTCCAATCTTTCTAGGTGTTCCTCATCACTAGTTCCTGTTACAATTACGTCGTCAAGAAGAAATGCAATGCCTTCTAGATTTTATAGCATCGAATACATTCTCTTTTGAAAAATCGCTGTTGCAGGTCCTACTCCAAAACATAACCTTTTGTATCGCATCAAACCAAAGATTGTATTGATCACAAGTAAGTTTTTGGACTCCTCTTCCATAGGGATTGAGAGATAAGCATCAGATAAGTCAAGCGTTGTGAACTTTTGTCCACCTACTAACTTTGAGAACAATTCATCATGTGTAGGGAGTGGAATTTTCTGTGGTTCTAACGCCTGATTCAGTCCAGTTGAAAAATCTGCACAAATCCGCAAATCTCCATTTGGTTTCCTGACAATCACAAAAGGCGCAGCCCATTCTGAATGGTCGATGGATGGATGGATTGTGAGGTTTCAGTGGGCTGAAGGCCCACTGCGGCTGTTATAGGACTACGTCCTCTTCAGCCATGAATGGTCGACTTCTTCGAGCACGCCATTGTTAATAAGACGGTTTAATTCATCTCGCACTTTGTCTCTTAGTGCTAGGGGAACGGGCCTAGCTTTTTTGAAAACTGGAACGGTATCTTTCTTCAAATAGAGCTTAGCAGGAGTTTTCGAACACTTGTTTTCCCCTGGTATAAACAAATTAGCATACTTTTCACAAAGATCATTCACCTTTTCCTCCGAATTTTTGATCTGAAGTGCACATTTATATTGATTTGAACTCAATTTCTGTAAATTAGAGAGAGATTCTGTATGTAGTTGTAGTTGACAAATCCAGTCTCTTCCTAAAATATTTTGGTTTACTCCGTGAGCCACAAAAAGTCTTAGATCTCTTTTTATATTCCTAAAGCTGACTTGCACATCAACTTCGCCCAGCAAGCCAACGCTTTGTCCATTGAAGGAAGTGAAACATTGTTTTGAGGGGCGCAGGATTGGTTTTTGTAACTTTTTCCACGTGTTCTCTGATATTAGTGAGGCACAGCTTCCTGTATCAAACTGCATTTCAATATATTTCCCATTTATCTGAATATAAAATTGTAAACGGGGAAAACTACCTGTTTGATGACTAACAGCAAGGACATCCTGTACTTCGCCAAAAACTGAATCTACATTCTTTGTTTCTTTGTCCTCCCTCAACATTTTGATATTCTTTTTCACTCGACAATTTATTGTTATGTGGTTTTTACTTTGGCAATCAATAGCACACAGGGTTCTTAATTCGGCAATATTTCTCTAAGTGTTTCCCGCCACAAACGAAACAAGGGCCTAACTGTAAAGTGTTACAATCATTATCCTTTTTGATCGGTGAAGATGAAGACGCTATCCGAATTGAAGCTAAAGTATTTGCTAGCTCTAAAACATCTGTGAGATAATCATAGTCCTTCTTCATTAGGGTTGATTTTATGTTTACGTCATCTACACCCATAACGAAGGCTGTGATTAAGGCTTGTTGGTAAAATTCAACTGGGAAATCACAATAATTACTATATTGTCGTAAGGTATTGGCAAAATCTGTCAAGGATTCTTCATTCTGTTTACAAGAAAAGAATTTGACTCTCTCAGCAATAGCTATTTTTTTGATCTTGTAATTCCCTGACAATATTTTAAACAGTTCCTCATAACTGTACTTTTCTAAAGACTTAGGTTTACATAGGTTTACCAGAGTTTGTAGTACATTAGTATCTAAACAACTTACAAACCATAAACGTTTAGTTGTTACATCTTGTACTCTTGCAAGTTGAAGATTGGTAACAAACTTAATGTGCCATACTTCTGGGTCCATGCATTCTGGGTTGAACTGCTCACATTTGAACCTCAAGTTGTCTTGCGACACTTGCTCTTCGACTACATCCACTTGGCGTCTCCTAGGCATTTTATCTTTAAATCCTCGTCGCCAGTTTTGTATATTCACAAACAGATTAAATCAAGAAACCTTTATTACTCAAAACCTAGTGTTTACGGACTGCGAACTGCGAGCGCACGATGGATTGGTTATTTTTGACTTTGCGCAGCATATTGATAGGCTTAGTCTTAAAAGGAAACCTATTACAGTAATCACATTTTAATGCGAATTTAATGGTTGAAGGTTCTGGAGTCATTCAATTGCTTTAGTTGTGTGAATTGGTAGAAATCTTCGCTAATTATTGTTTAGATGATCTTCATAAATTAAGTTAAAGACACAATCTTAGATCTCCAAAATGAGCTTTGATAAACTTTGATGAGGGACCACAAAGAGATGGGAAGTGCTTTTGGTGTTCTCTAAACAGAAAGATAAACGATGTCTTTGTACGTCGAAATGGCTAAATAAACAACCCGAAGCTTCATTTCAACTCATTTACTCATAAAAATAAAGAAAAGATACCCCCGTCGCAGCAGACCTGCGTACTCAGCGAATTTCCAAATCAATAATATAAAAATAATATATGACAAGTTTAAAAAAAATCTGTCGATAAACATGAGAATTATTTGCCTATTCTCCACAAGATTAACATGGCAAAGAGTGTGCAGGTTTGCTGCTGTGAGGAACACTGAAATTAGGCATTTCTACCATAAATAATTTTTATCTATATACCAACTTTCATCAACATCTGTCCATAAATAAAGGAGATTGCCTATTCCCTATATGACTATTATGGGAAAAGAGTATGTAGGTTTGCTGCCATGATAAACACATAAACTATGATTTTTAAGCATAAATGGATAGATCTCAACCACATTAAGCTAAATATCAAGTTTTATCCAAAAATATTCATTAATATGGGAAATATTAATTTTTCCCTATCCTCCATAAGATTAACATTGGAGACCCACAATACAACGTACTGTGTTTAGATTTTTTAATATCTCGGTAACCGTTGGAGATAGAGAAAAACTTTAAGGAACTTAATTGTGTAGTTTTTCAAGCTGATTCTAATGGTGAAATATAAAATCATAAACTTTTAAAAATTACATGTGAAATACGCAAAAAACCCAATTTTGGGGTACAAAACCCCCCCAAACTACCCGTTCCCATTGACCGATATGTCTGGTTTACGAACTCGTCCGAGCATTTGTAGGAATACACGTCTCTACCAAATTTGGACTTGATTGGACCATTTTTACGAGAGTTATCGTGTTCACAGACACACACACACACACACACACACACACACACACACACATATATATATATATATATATATATATATATACATATATACATATATATATATACATATATATATATATATATATATATATATACATATATATATATATATATATATATATAAATTTTAACGACTATTGTTTTTGGACTCTGGGCACCTAAAGAAGAAAAAATAACATGGTTCCGGGCTTAAGTCTCACCATGAGACCTACGGTAATAGCTTCTTCCCTATGGGAAATTCGCCAAAAATGGATAAAATCCACACATAAGCTCTTTCAATCGTTTGTCAAAGCCGTGCTTTTTATCTTCAATTTTAGCGCGAGTGGGGTTCGCAAGGTGATGATTCAAATTGACCATTTGTTGCTCGGAATTTACGTTGATTACAGAACTTGCTCAAATGTCACTGAACATTTAGACTCCTGGCCTTAAATGGAACTCGTTTATCTAGACTTAACTTTCAAATGATCGTTTAAACTCATACCATTATTGAATATAAATTAGCCTTACAATTTACTTTTCATTGCAAAGAAGAAAAGTAGGTATCACTGAGAAAACATTCGTCAGAACGTTGCAGGAAAAATGATTTAAGAAATACACTGTTGACGGTAAAAAATACTTAAGAAGAATAAACTCTTAAACAAGTTTTCATATAACTTTTTTATCATCATCAATTGCCAAAGTTCGTACAAATATCGATATATGTTGACATTTTCAAGAGTTAAATTCAAATGAAAGCCACTGTCATAACACATTGATCCAACTCAACGATCCTGATGGTTGACCATCATATTTTATTTACAGAATTTGGCGAGAGTCATAGTTTTCTCCTTTAGACTTAAAACATTCAATTATTGGGTTTTTATGACATTGAAAGAAGCTTAACTAAAATATGTTAATGCAAAATCTATAAAAGCGTATTCTTTTATTACAGATTATGACTTTTATTAGCTAATTTGTTTCAAACTTTAAACTACTAACTATGCCCTATATGGCGACATTTGACTGTGTGTTGTTTGACTTGTGCGAAGGGTGAAAATGATGACCACGCGTCGGAAAAACTATTACATATAATAAGACATTGGACTTGTGTACCAACGATGTAAATGGCGGCCAGAAGTAGGAATATCTAAGGAATATATGACGACATTGGACTGGTGTAACAACGGTGTAAATGGCGGCCAGGAGTAGGAATATCTATGGAATATATGACAACATTGGGCGGGTGTAACAACGGTGTAAATGGCGACCAGGAGTAGAAATACCTATGGAATATATGACATCATTGGGCGGGTGTAACAAAGGTGTAAATGGCGGCCAGGAGTAGGAATACCTATGAAATATATGACGACATTGGACGGGTGTAACAACGGTATAAATGGCGGCCAAGAGTAGAAATACCTATGGAATATATGACATCATTGGGCGGTTGTAACAACGGTGTAAATGGCGGCCAGAAGTAGGAATACCTATGGAATATATGACAACATTAGGCTGGTGTAACAACGGTGTAAATGGCGGCCAGGAGTAGGAATACCTATGGAGTATATGTCGATATTGGACTGGTGTAACAACGGTGTAAATGGCGGCCAAGAGTAGGAATACCTATGGAATATATGACAACATTGGGCGGGTGTAACAACGGTGTAAATGGCGGCCAGGAGTAGAAATACCTATGGAATATATGACATCATTGGGCGGGTGTAACAACGATGTAAATGGCGGCCAGGAGTAGAAATACCTATGGAATATATGACATCATTGGGCGGTTGTAACAACGGTGTAAATGGCGGCCAGAAGTAGGAATACCTATGGAATATATGACAACATTGGGCGGGTGTAACAACGGTGAAAATGGCGACCAGGAGTAGAAATACCTATGGAATATATGACATCATTGGGCGGGTGTAACAAAGGTGTAAATGGCGGCCAGGAGTAGGAATACCTATGAAATATATGACGACATTGGACGGGTGTAACAACGGTATAAATGGCGGCCAAGAGTAGGAATACCTATGTGGTATATGACGATATTGGACTGGTGTAACAACGGTGTAAATGGCGGCCAAGAGTAGGAATACCTATGGAATATATGACAACATTGGGCGGGTGTAACAACGGTGTAAATGGCGGCCAGGAGTAGAAATACCTATGGAATATATGACATCATTGGGCGGGTGTAACAACGATGTAAATGGCGGCCAGGAGTAGAAATACCTATGGAATATATGACATCATTGGGCGGTTGTAACAACGGTGTAAATGGCGGCCAGAAGTAGGAATACCTATGGAATATATGACATCATTGGGCGGGTGTAACAACGGTGTAAATGGCGGCCAGGAGTAGGAATACCTATGGAATATATGACATCATTGGGCGGGTGTAACAACGGTGTAAATGGCGGCCAGGAGTAGGAATACCTATGGAATATATGACGATATTGGGCGGGTGTAATAACGATGTAAATGGCGGCCAGGAGAAGAATACCTATGGAATATATGACGACATTGGACTGGTGTAACAACGGTGTAAATGGCGGCCAGGAGTAGGAATACCTATGGAATATATGACATCATTGGGCAGTTGTAACAAAGGTGTAAATGGCGGCCAGGAGTAGGAATACCTATGGAATATATGACATCATTGGGCGGTTGTAACAACGGTGTAAATGGCGTCCAGGAGTAGGAATACCTATGGAATATATGACGACATTGGACTGGTGTAACAAAGGTGTAAATGGCGGCCGTGAGTAGGAAAACCTATGGAATATATGTCATCATTGGGCGGTTGTAACAACGGTGTAAATGGCGGCCAGAAGTAGGAATACCTATGGAATATATGACGATATTATTAATAACGATGTAAATCGCCAGGAGTAGAAAATATGGAATATATGACAAATTGGGCTTAACAACTTAAATGAGTAGGAATACTATGGAATATTGACATATTGAATAAATTAAATGGCGGAAAGTAGAATACCTATGGAATATATGACACATTGGGCTGTAACAAGGTGTAAATGCGCCAAGTAGGAAATACCTATGGAATATATGACATCATTTTATCAACGTGTAAATGGCGGCCAGGAGTAAGATACCTATGGAATATATGACATCATTGGGCGTGTGTAATAACGATGTAAATGGCGGCCAAGAGTAGGAAACCTAGATATATTACATATTGGGCGGGTAATAACATGTAAATGGCGGCCAGAGTAGAATACCTATAAACATTTTAACAATTAAATGGCGGCCAGAGTAAAATAACATTGTAATGACTCAGCGCCCATTTACAAATGTTTCAAATGATTTTGATATAGATTTATTTTCTTTGTACAGATTTATTTTACGAATATATTTAAAAAATATTACATTTTAATTCTCTTGGCATATATTTTATGTTAATTTTATGGAAACAAATTTATCTATAGTTTATTAAAATAAATATTAGATAAGAATGTCAGTCATACTGAAAACTGATCTTGTTTAGTCTGTACTTACTTTTTATTGACATATTACTTTATAGAAAAATGTGAAAGAAAGAAAATTAACCTTTACAGGTGAAGTAAAGTGTTTTTGAGCTTAAAAGGTTATCACATAATATGAACAGTGCAGTATCCTGAAGATAATAATATTGAGGTAGGCATAAATATCAGATGTCGGATAGAATTCAACAATCACAGGAATCAATAAGATGAGTGTTAAGCCCGGTAGATGACGTAAACGGCGCTTACGTCATACCCCTCGCCCGCCCCTCCTACAGGCCAAACGCCTAAACCGAGCAATTTACAAGGATAAGATTATTCCCTTCATTGTAAACATCACATTATTGTGTCCATCAGGACCTTGGGAATTTCCGAAACAAGTAACTGTTTGCAATGTAACAATTATAATTTTTCTTTTAAAGTACAGTACTATTGCCAGTACTTAAAAAATGTAATCTACGACATTTCATCAATGACTCAAGTTGATCACAATAAACTGATTAATATTTAAATGACTTGGAGACAACAGAATTTTCACAATTTTTAACAATATGACAATTTTTATTTTCATCCTACAACAAAATTAATTAGGAAAATTCGCAAACTATGAATTTCGCAAAAACAAAATACTTAAGTAAAATTTGTCTATTTTATGTACTGGTAGTTGCATTCAGTTATTTTGACTTTTAATAGTAAGCAATTCATATATTACTGTTTGTAAACTATTTTTAATCTACATAAAGTATTTGATTCTCTCCTGAAACTAATGTGTAGTTCTATTTATAATTGATATACAAATGTGCTTCACACAGTTTAACTGCCAATACACATATTTCGTAAGATAAATCTGGTAAATACTTAAGCTAAAATTTAGAGGAGATTGTTCCATTTCCAGTTATTAAAAAATTTATTACACAGTTTGGCTTAGGGGTTTTGATTACAAAACAGTTTTGTACAAATTATTGTACAAAACTTTGTATAAAAATACCTATGTTGTTATTACTTATTATTATTATTATTATTATTATTATTATTATTAAGTTTATTCATTTTCTTACTCTAGAGTATCGCAAATATAATTGTTATGATCTTTAGGTTGTTACCGTTGTTGTTAAGTTTGCTAATGTATTTTCGTAATGAATTTTTTTATCAAATATGTATTCCCATCGCAAGTAATTATACCTTTAATTAGTAAATTAAGATAATATTACTGTTTAAAAAAATTAAGAAAAAATGAGATGCCTCTCAAATAGCCACCAGAGCTAGAGAGGTAAAAAAATAGCACTGCAGTGTACTACTTTGCGTTTGCGAAATCATTATTTTTATTATTGTTATTACCATAACTATTCCTATGACAATTAATGACATTGGCATTTTATTATGCATTACCCTATACTAGTGCTCCATCAATACCAACACAGTATTTGTACAAAACTTTGTATAAAAATACATATGTTGTTATTGCACTATTATTATTATCATAACTATTCTTATGACAATTAATGACATTGGCATTTTATTATGCATTACCCTACACTAGTGCTCCATCAATACCAACATGGTATTGAATGTATTACGACAAATAAAATAATTTTAATACTGTACTTTCGTTCAGATTGCACTATAACAATCAATTATTGTGGTTTAAAATACCTGTCTGTTGAGAGATCCTTGTGTAGTTTTTGTGACAACGTTTCGTGTTGCTGGAACACATACTCAGGTCTTGAATATCACCGTCAACTTACGTCACAGTAGTGTTTAGTGTAAAGTAAACAGTTGATGGTGATATTCAAGATCTGAAGATGTGTTCCAGCAACACGAAACGGCAGTAGTCACAAAAAATACACAAGGATCTCTCAACAGACAGGTATTTTAAACCACAATTTTGTCCTTCAAAGAGCCAGAGGCTATCCACAATGAAATCTATTATAAATAATAAAATCAAATAAATTTGGGAAGGTTATACTGTTGAATATATTAGAGCAGAGAAGACACCTTTAACGGCGGCGCGGCAATATGAAAGGTACATGTTAAAGATCAGGTGACAAATTTGTTACTTTGGAACTGAAACAAATATCTTCTTTGGTTTAGTATAGTTATAATATTTTACTTGGTTTAAGTATTTTTTTACTCCATTCGGTGAAATCTGCATTAATTAAATAAATATCTACATCAACAGTTCGGCGACCAGCTGACACGTTGCTAGGCAACGTCTAGATTGTTATTTAGAAATGTTTTGTTCTGTTTAGTTTGTGAGGTTATGTCAGTAAGATACATTCACACAACCTGTTTATTAATCCTCATTTTGGTGATGCCCCGACGCCGACAACCTTCACCGACATTAAATTGACAGCGCATTAATCAGCAAGCAACGTCCAGTTGGAGCAAGAGAATCGACCCGCTCACGTAAAACTTCCTCCTTTCTCCCGCGAGCACCCACAACGTTACCGACGAAGTGTCCAGATACCTTCACGTCGTTGGCCAACTCGATGTACAAGTGGCAAAAGAAATCGAGGATGTTATATGAACTCCGCCTGCCGACGTACCGTACACAACTCTAAAAACGGAACTAGTCAATCGTGTGGCCTTGTCCTAGCTGGCTTGTTTCACGGAGAAGAACTCGGCGATCGAACTCCATCGCAGCTCCTCCGATATCTCCGATCCTTATCTAACATTGTGTCCGACCAACTTCTTCACATACTCTGGACACAACGTCTACCTGTTCATGTTTAGGCGATTATACAGTCTCAAGCAGTTGACCCAACCGTCACTACAGACCAGCTTGCTACCATCGCTGACAAAATTATGGACGTGACAGCCACAGTTCCTGCCCACTTTAATCCCTTAGCATCAACCTCCTCCATCATGTCTGTTGCCAACCAATCATCAGAGTTCACCGCAACTCCGACATCGGCCGCCGTCTCGCTCTCGCTACCCACAATCCCGTGGTAAATCACGACCGCGTTCCAATAGAAACTCATCCGTTGAATCTTCCGGTTCCGACACTAGCGAATGCTGGTACCATAAAAAATTTGGCCGCAAGGCTAATAAATGCTTGTCCACTTGCACCTTCCCGTCAAACTCCAAAGGCAGCCGATACTAGCGGCGGTCGGTTGCCAAACTCCACTCAATCGCCGTGTTTTCACAATCGACAAGGTCAGTGGTAACAAGATACTCGCAGACTTCGGGTCCGACGTAAGCTGTTATCGTCGCAAGCTCCTTCCGGGTCGCCATCTTGACGCCTGTTATGATCTACAAGCTGCAAACGACTCATTCATCAAAACTTATGGCCCCGTGCTCTTCAATATGGACCTCGGACTTGCATATACACACCTGGCGCTTCATTGTTGCGGACGTATCTATTCCAACAATCGCCTAATAGATTCCAAGACTGGACTTTCTAAACGCTGTACTTATTGTACGTCTGAACAACCAAGCGTAAAACTCGTGCAGCCAGCAGTGTCTTCCACCTTCAACAGCATCCTGAACGAATTCCCTAACCTGACTCGCCCCAGAGTGATATGCCACGCGGTTAAGCACAGTACTCTTCATTACATCAAGACAACTCAGGGACCACCAGTTACCAGTCGCCTACGTCGCCTTGCTCCAGATCGCTTACGAATAGCTAAGAGAGAATTCGAAACTATGATAAAGGAAGGAATAGCGCGCCGTTCAGACGGACCTTGGTCCTCACCCCTTCACATGGCACCTAAGAAACCGGACAGCTGGCGTCCTTGTGGTGACTATCGGGCGCTCGACGCTAGAACAATCTCTGACAAGTATCTGGTGCGACATATCCATGATTTTGCCCATCATCTCCGTGGCTCAACGGATTGCTTGATGTGCGATTACGGATTGCTCGTAAACGCACAGAAGAGTACTCTCGGGGCTGATAAAGTTTCCTTCCTGGGCTACGAAATATCTGCGCAGGGCACACGGCCTCTTCCAGACCGCATCATAGACCTCCGTTCCTACGCCAGACCGTCTTTGTCTGACTTTGTTCACGGACGCAAGCGCTCATTCAGTAGGTGCTTGCCTTCAAAAGTTTGTCGACGGAGCTTGGCAGCCACTAGCACTGTTTTCTAAAAAGCTAAATCCTCGTGAATTACAATGGCGAGCCTACTACAGAGAACTGCACGCCGTCTACCTCGCTGTCCAGCATTTCCGACATATACTCGAGGCTCAACACTGCACTATTTTCACCGATCACAAACCACTAACATTCGCATTTCTGCAAGCCCGTGAAAAACTGCCACCAGTTCAGTTGAATCAGCTGTCCTTCATCGCTCAGTTCACCAGGGACATTCATCACATCAGCGGATCTGAAAACATTGTCACAGATGCAATGAGTCGCGTTGACTCCGTAACTGCAGCCAACTCCATCGATTTCGTCGCTCTTGCGGCCGCTCAAAAGGATGATGCAGAACTCCAAGATCTTCTCCAATGTGGCTCAACTCTAAACCTTGAGACAATCAGAGTTCCTGGCTCTGAAGTATCGCTGTATTGTGATACCGGAACGGGCCGACCTCGTCCTTACGTACCTGCCACTATGCTCCGCAAAGTGTTGGACGCATTACAAGGTCCCAGTCACCCTGCAACACGCACTACAGCTAAGCTCGTGTTTTAACGCTACATTTGGCCTCGAGTACAACAAGACTGCCGTTCCTGGACACGAACCTGTTTGGACTGCAAGCGAAACAAGATTTCCCGGCATGTGCACACCCCTACCGGAACTTTCGTCACGCCTTCTTCACGTTTCGAACACATTTACATTGACGTAATCGGTCCACTTAGCCACGCTAAAGGTTACCGATATTGTCTCACAGCCATCGACAGGTTTACCAGATGGCTGAAGTTAGGCCATTGTACACACATGACGCCGAAGAGGTCGCCGACGCTCTCGTGCGCTGCTGGATTTCTCGCTTTGGCGCTCCTGTTTGCAATACTACTGACCAAGGCAGACAATTTGAGTCTCAACTATTTCGGGCCCTAGGCAACTCCTTTGAAATTACAAGATGTTGTACCTGCAGCTACCACCCATGTGCCATGTGGGATGGTCGAAAACTTTCACCGTCAGCTGAAGAGCGCCCTCCGTTGTCATACCCATATGACATGGTTGGATGCCTTACCACTAGTCTTACTGGGTTTGCGCGGTGCCATAAAGGAAGACCTCAGTTCCAGCTACTCGTCATAACTTTCAGGTCCCATTCGTGTTCCAAGAGCTTTCATCTTGCGGGCACGTGTTTCTTAGGGATGACAGAGTTTGGAGTTCCCTGGAGCCACCCTTCACCGGCCCGCATCCTGTCATTGCAAGGGACGACAAAACAATGACGATCCTCATCAATGGCACTGAACGACGCATCAGTCTTGATCGGGTGAAGCCTGCTTTCATTGCCACTGATACAACACCCTCCTCCTACGTCCGCAGTGCTGCAAAATGGGTGAAGTTTCACCTCCTGGACCTCCGGTCTCCGCGGGGGGCTGTGCGGTGACCAGCTGACACGTTGCTAGGCAACGTCTAGATTGTTATTTAGAAATGTTTTATTTTGTTTAGTTTGTGAGGTTATGTCAGTAAAATACATTCACACAACCTGTTTATGTGTATTTATTACTCCTCAACAATATTAATTTAGATTTAATAAATGAAGTGGGGCACGTGGGATGTCTTTCTCTGTCATAAAGGTGCCCCATGATTTCATCAAATAAATATAAATTTATTGATCAATAAATTACATTTAAAATGAATAGTAATGGACAAAATATCTTTTTATTAATGGATAGAAAGTTAAAAGATTTAATCAGAGTGGTGGAAATTAAATTACTTAATTTAATTTTGTCTGCACAGAAATTCATTGCTAGATTTAGGAAGGGTACCGTGATACTGTTAATAGTAACAAGAAAGTGTGTACGTGGTTATGAGAATTCTTAAGTGGCAGTTTCAACGTCAATGATGACGACCAATGCAATAGCCCTTCATTGATTACAGGTGACATGAATGAAAATACTTATCCCTTGAGGTGAAATTATGACAGATGTTACATATGACGGTGTTATTTTCATACAATTACTTATTACCTACCATTAATTATTACCTTTATGAAATGATATAATATTAAAATGATATAAATATTACCTTTTGAAATGACGACTTATCCAGGTACAGTAAAAGGTCTCTTAACCGACCGCCCGCTGGATTAACCGACTACTTCCCAGAAAAAATAAAAAATAAAAAAATTCTGCCGCAGCAGCCGAAGTTTTAATGACGATTTAAAAAACTTTCAAATTAAAACAGGTTAGTCAATGTTTCTGTAGCAAGTCAGATTCAGTCAGTTTTAAGTGCTCTTAATATTTTGTGCGGCCAGTGTTTACTTTTCTGACTGTGTTAGAACTTTTACAGAGTTTTAACTAATTTTACAGTTTTTAATTTATGTAATATCGAAGTTTAGTGATTTCTGACACATGAAGAATCTATGCAGATCATAATTAAAGAGCTAGATGAGGGAGAAGCTCCTGGGGAGGAAGAAGATGACGTTCTCAAACGGAAGCTAGAAACGCATTACCGTTGGCCGTTGAACAGCGACAAACTTCTATCCCTGTTGACGTCATGTTTATATAATAGTGGAGAGACTATGCTTTCAAAATGGCAATTAAAGGCAAAAAAACGGAAGAAAATTGCTGACTATTTTGCTTAAGATGTATTTACTGTAATCAAGTTAAGTTTTAGCGAATTTCCCATAGGGAAGAAGCTATTACCGTAGGTCTCATGGTAAGACTTAAGCCCGGGACCATGTTATTTCTTCTTCTTTAGGTGCCTAGAGACCAAAAAAAATAGTCGTTAAAATTTTTATATATATATGTGTGTCTGTGAACACGGTAACTCTCGTAAAAGTGGTCCGATCGAGACCAAATTTGGTAGAGACGTGTATTCCTACAATTGCTTGGACGAGTTCGTAAACCAGACATAACGGTCAACGGGAATGGGTAGTTTCAGGGTGTTTTGTACCCCAAAATGGGGTTTTTTACGTTTTTCATATGTAATCAAAAAAATTTTTAGATTTAATCTTTCACCATTAAAATCAGCTTAAAAAACTACACAATTAAGTTTCTTAAAGTTTTTCTCTATCTCCAACAGTTACCGAGATATAAAAAAATCTAAACACAGTATGTTGTATTTTGAGGCTCCAATGTTAATCTTATGGAGGATAAGGAAAAATTAATATTCACTTTTTTTTCAATATCTTTGGATAAAAATTTATATTTAGCTTCATGTGGTTAAGGTTCATCCATTAATGCTTAAAAATCATAGTTTATGTGTTTATCATGGCAGCAAACCTGCATACTCTTTTCCCATGATAATCATATGGAGAATAGGCAAACTTCTTTATTTATGGACAGATGTTGATGAAAGTTGGTATACATGTTAAAAATAAAATTTTTTGAAGGTTTTTTTGGGTTTTTTTGGGCCTACTCTCAGTGTTCCTCACAGCAGCAAACCTGCACACTCTTTCCCATGTTAATCTTATGGAGAATAGGCAAATAATTCTCATGTTCATCGAGAGATTTTGACCACTTGACTTGTCGTATATTATTATTATTATATTATTGATTTGGAAATTCGCTGAGTACGCAGGTCTGCTGCGATGGGGGTATTTTTTTTACACTACAGTTACTTAAGGTTTTGTTCGTTTGTTCTACTTATTTAATGTTTGTGAGATTATAAAAATTAGTTAATAATACTGTATGTTACATACTACATATCCGAGCGAATTTTGCCTCTTAATTATGTTCTAATTATTATGAAGATGGTCTCTGAGAATAGAGGAAAAATAAACTGAGAAGAAATTCCCGGGTGTATCATAATATATAAAATATTATATATGCGTAGAGTATTTTTGAAATGGCACCAAAAATTGTTGTACTGTCACTGCATAAAAAGTTACTTTACTATATAATGCAGGATAACACAGTTATTGTTGCACTTGATCCCTCAGAATTATTTTGTTCTTCCTGGTAGCACAACCTATTGCTGGCAAACCTATTTATTCTTTTCCCATGTTATTCTTAAGTCAAACAATTGAATTTATATAACTTCCTTATTTTAACTTGTTACTAAGCTTAGTTTGTATCATCGTAACTAACTCATAAATGAATATAATTTTGCTTAGTATGCAGGATTGCTGCTTCAGGAATATTTATTCTTCCACTTGCTCCCTTCAGACAATATGTAATTTCTCTAGAAGATAAAATCTTTAGTTGGCCACAACCTCCTCTTTGTTCGTATTTAAACATTTAATATATGTAATTCCCAAGATGAAACCTTGGCAAATTTATTGCTGCTTAAATTTATAGTAAAGTTACTACTTGTTTCACTTATTAACCCTTCAACTCCCTTCCACGAATTGTGCACGTGATGCCCATCGCCGGTTGCCGTTCACTGCAGGCATTTGTCAGTACAGTAGAACCCCTCTAATCTGTCACCTTCGGGACCATGGTCGGAACGGAAAAAAGGTTGGATTACCCGAAAGATGTAATATTTATAGCAAATACAAGAGATGTTTTTACTCTGAGTTAAACAACAAATTAACTTAAAAACGTCTATATACCCTAGAATATGTATTAGTTCTAAAAGAAAAAAGAGAAACATATTATGTTCTATCAATTTGTTGGTTATGTAAACAACGTAACGACGAAATAGGCCGAATAAATGTTGTTGGCAACACTTTATATCATATTGTTCAAACTATGCACAAGCGGCGAATTTGTGAATGTGATAACAAAAATTAGTCTGTCATGTCATAATATTAAATAAAGAGTATACAATCAAAATGAAGCAGTGTACAGTATTATTTTTCCTACAAATACTGTTGCCAATGACCTTTGTTAAAAAATATCAAATGAACATTTAAGATTTTTTGTTGCTGAAATTATAATTTATTATTTAAAGGAATAATAACAAACCGCAATACGATATTTGGCGTAATTATCAATGACAATATGCATTGTATTTAAAAATACAACATCTTGTTCAACTTTATCGGTTACTGGAGTACATCAGGTAGTTAACGAATCGCCATAATCTTACCACATCCATGGACCAACCAATGACGTTCTTGTATTCTAATAGGTTATGTATTGCATAATTTTGTCATCTGCTTCAACACTTTCGTTCAATCAAAGATGTTCCGTGTCGCCTAGATAATCTCAAATGGAAAGGTTTGTTTTAATCTTTCAGTTTTAAAGTTCATTTTAGTTCAGCTTATTTTATACTGTCTATTTGAAAGTTTGGATATTGGATATCAGTCTTTACCAGGTACTTGTTCAGTACTTAAAACATCGTACCTGTTATTGTACATTATCACTTATGGCGATAAACATCGCACGAGATATGTGTAGTCTCTGAAGCCGAAGAGCAGAAGCGATAACAAATAATAAAAAAACGGCTAGACATTGCAATTCTGCTGTCTTTGAAAGGAGGAAAGCTAAAAAAATCTCAGCTGGAAGAGCAGACGATAACCACTTGGTTTGTTGTTTGTTTTCTATTGTCGGATGTAATGTGGAAAGGCAATGTTTTTATGTTAGTTTAACAGTGTTTTGAACTGAAATATAATTATTTCTTATGTAATTAGTTATTAAGTGTTTTGTTAGCAAAGTGTAGAGTCTTAATAGAATATTTTAAATGGAAAATTTGTTTCAAGAAGATATTTTATGCTAAACTGACACTGTGGGTACTCCCAAGAAATATGTTATAATTGGATGTTTTAAATAAAATATTAGTTTGTAATAGACTTAGATGATAACATTTCATTGAGGTTTGATAAACAGTTAAAGCTCAGGTTTGCTGGTAGTAGGTGGTCCAAATCCCAATATAATAATAACAGGGCGTGTTGGCATGGCTCTTAAAATTACGGGATTGAAGGCTTAATCATCATTTTATTATTAATTATTGCTGTTAGTTCACTTAAGGTCTCAAGTTGTATTAAGTTCACAAAGGGTTCCTCACTTGACCACAATCACTTCTTGTAATTGATTTGTATAAGGCTCATGTTGCACTAAAACCACAACCCATAAACAAGTGACACCTCTCCGATTGCAGACACTGCATATGTAATATATGTATAGGTGCTTCGTACAGAGAGATCAAAATACACAGGTACTCCTCTCCCATTGCAAACACTGCATATGTAGTGCCTTGTATGGGTGCTTTGTACAGAGAGATCAAAATACACAGGTACTCCTCTCCCATTGCAAACACTGCATATGTAGTGCCTTGTATGGGTGCTTTGTACAAGGAGATCAAAATATACAGGTACTCCTCTCCGATTGCAAACATTGCTTATGTAATTTATGTATGGATGTTTCGTACAGAGAGATCAACATACACCGGTACTCCTCTCCGATTGCAAACACTGCATATGTAGTGGCTTGTATGGATGCTTCGTACAAAGAGATCAACATACATCGGTACTCCTCTCCGATTGCAAACACTGCATATGTAGTGGCTTGTTTGGGTGCTTTGTACAGAGAGATCAACAAACACCGTTTCCTCTCTGATTGCAAACATTGCATATGTAATTTATGTATGGATGTTTCGTACAGAGAGATCAACATATACCGGTACTCCTCTCCGATTGCAAACACTGCATATGTAGTGGCTTATATGGATGCTTCGTACAAAGAGATCAACATACATCGGTACTCCTCTCCGATTGCAAACACTGCATATGTAGTGGCTTGTTTGGGTGCTTTGTACAGAGAGATCAACAAACACCGTTTCCTCTCTGATTGCAAACATTGCATATGTAATAACTTGTATCGGTGCTTCGTACAGAGAGATCAACATACACTGGTAATCCTCTCCCATTGCAAACATTGCGTATGTAGTGGCTTGAATGGGTGCTTCGTACAGAGAGATCAAAATACACAGGTGCGTGCGTGCGTGTGTGTGTATGTGTGTGTGTGTGAGAGAGAGAGTGAGATGTGATGTAGGTGGCAGCTCCAAGGCTGCCACTGTGGCAAATTAAAAACCATTTCAATGTGTTTTTTTTATACTTGTACAAGAATATTTTGCCACCTTTTCTGTAGCTGCCCACCTCATGCCAGATATTAATTATATAATTCACATATTAATTTATATAAGTCCAATGTTGTAATTATTATAGAATTTTTTCTTCAAATTTATTGCTAGTTTTCTAGATAACATGGTCCTTGATGTTAAATATTTGTTTTACTTATTAAGGCCATTATGTAAGCTATGTCATTGAAATAAATAATAAATAACTAAATACAAGAATGATATTAGAAAGAAATAATGAAACTACTTACAGTCTTTTTTCAGAAGAAGACGTTGCTACAAGGTCGTAAATTTGGGCTCCATTTTGTGCTGTGTTTACAAGAAAAAGCGCCTTCTTGTCTGAAACAAAAGGGAAATATGAGGGATAATTTATAAGACAACTTGTAATATATTATAATTTGGAGCCTGTTAACAAGAGGTATAAACTGGTCTCTGTTTTACATTTATAAGGGGGAAACTCAATTATATTCGGTATACTTGACGTAGTAAATTAGGTCAAATTTTGTAATCTATTTCTGACTCGGATATTTCAGACTCTGAATGGTCCGGACAGGTTCTTGGAAATGAGTCATCAGCGTGCGATCGTGTTTCTCATTGAAGAAATCGAGAGGATTGTATTTATTTCCAGCCTAACTACATATAAATAACATCAAAAACTTCAGTTCAGTTTACAATTATGTTTAATATGGGTCTTCAGTGAAGCGGGAAATGGTAACGCCGGTCTGGGAATTTTTACTCATGCGGATGGGAACACTGGAACTGCCAACAACTTAAGTCGAGCAACAGATCAGTGTGTCAGCTGTGAATGTAATGTTTATATGGAAATGGCATGATTATGCGTTCAAGAAAAGCAAAAAAATAATAGAAAATAACATTCTTTTAGTCTGTACAGTATTGTAGAGCCAAGATTTTTATTTTTCATAGGTTATAGTAAATACGTTCGAGATAATCTTATTAATATAAAGTTAGAGTTTTCTTTTTTCATACCGTAAAATAAATTTGCAAAGGTTCAATTTGCGCTGCTTTATAATTTCATGTTCATTCCTATTTATAGTGACGGACATTTAATTTACCAACGTCATGTGCAAAAACATATCATCCATTGTGTTGTAAACAAAAACCTTTAATGTTTAAGAAAGCACGCTTTAAAACCATCTTAAAATGTGATTTATATAGATACTGTATCTTATTTCAGGTTTTAATATATATATATATATATATATATATATATATATATATATATATGATATATGTATATGTATATATATATATATATATATATATATATATATATATATGCTAGATAATCCGGAATTTTTTAATCCAGATAGGGGTATGGTCCTGAGGTATCCGGACTAGAGAGTCGACTGAAAAAATATATAACACTTTTATTTTTAACTTTTGTGGTATAATTTTTAGAATTTCATCCATTGATATATTTATGATATTACATACTAGCCAAAGTACCCGTTCTTCTAACGGGTTAAAAAGGCTGAAAGGTGTAGGCTCTACTGATACATTTAAGTTATTGTTAATTAATTCTTCATTGTTTACAAAATGACAAAACACGAGTGTCTACAACATGACAAAGTAACATCTGTAAAATATTGGGAGAGAATAAGGATTAATGTAATAGAGACAGTCTTCGGAAAAAACTTAAAATCTACCATTCCACTATTTCAAATAATTTACTAATTTCGATCCAGCAGTTTATCTGAAAAATCAACTTTATTTCTTCTTCTTCCCGAACTGTCAAAATATAGTGCAAACGGATGGTGTCATTAGAAAATGTAAACATTGAAACCTAGGACGGTCACGGCAGCTCTTTCTTCTTCTTCTTCCCGAACTGTCAAATTTTAGTGTTCACAGCTGTTGACATTAAAGTAATTTTATGTTTTCATTCTTTGAAAATGTAAACATTGAAACTTAGGACGTTCACAGGGCGTAGCCTGAGAGGATTTTAAGGAAATGAGTATGCCTACGTGTTGCATGAGTTTAAGATCTACCTTTGTGTAAAATTTCAAACTGTTTGGTTCAGTATTTTTTGTGTTTACTTGCCACAACAAACACACCCACAAACAAACATACAGACACCACCTGTTCTTTATAATATTACAGATAAAGATAATATGCACTTACAATTAAAAAATAAATGGTATCAGTGGACTGACACATACTTTCTCCCTTAAGTCAATTTAAAAAAGACAATCTGTAATAAAACTATCATGCTCTTCTAAGTTTATCTAAATATCATTTAATCATTTATTGTTTCAAAAATAATCATCCCATTTCTGATTTGACCTTACGCTTCATACCTGGAAAACGGTTGGAAAATAAGGAAGAAATAGATTTTTTTATATTCTCCATAAGAATAACATTGGGGGCTTTAAGACAACTTACTGAATTTATCATGGACAGTAAATTTAACTTTTCTCTGGAACCGTTAGTCGTAGACAAATAATTTAAAATACTTACTTACTACTAAAATACTTTTTTTAGTTCTTTATGCTGGTTTCAATTGTGTCAGTAAAGTTATAATTTACTTCAATTGTTTTCGCTGAAAATTTAAAAATTTGATTTTGTTAACATTTAAAAGCCCCGTAACTTTTGAACCGTCATTTTTACAGACATGCGGGTGGTATCCAATTATTTAGTACTCTGTGCACTATAAAATATCCAATTTAATCAAAATCGTTAGAGTAGTTTTTGAGAAATTTGGATTTTTCAAGTTTTTTAAGGGTTTTAGGGGTGAACTACCCTTAAAATCGAAAATTAAAAAAAATGAAAATAACGCCTGGAGATATGGTGAATAAACATATACATGCCAAATTTCATCTAAATCGGACCAACGGGGTAGGCTGTGGATCTGTACACATCCAGACAAACACACACACACACACACTCGGACAGACATCATATCGAAACCCACTTTTTTGGATTCAGGGGGACCCTATAATGGATATATACACTCTCAACTCAAATTCGAAAATTTTGACGAAAACAATAATTTCTCCATATACTATGTATAAGGGGAGAAAGTAATAATCTTCGCAAAAGTAAAGCGGAGTTTAGCTGGCACAACGCGGCTTCTTAGCCACGGCCGCTCCACAGTGGCGCGTGGGCCCTGTATTCTAATTTTAAAAGTGCATTTCCTCCGTTATCCGTGGACGGATTTCGTTCACCAAAGTACTGTTTGATTTGAAATTAAAATTCCAATCTTTTTTGTATCTTGTAAAAATTTTATAATGTTATTGGTTATTCTGTTATTTTAATTTAAATATTTTTAACCGCCGCCATTTTGAAAATATAAAAAAAAATTAATGATACTTTGTAAATATTTTTCTCTTTAACCAATATATATGTGTGCAAAGTTTGGTTTCTGTATCTTAAATATTTCTTGATACATATAGTTTTTTGTAAAAAATAAAAATGACGGCTAGAGGCTAAACGAAGGATTTTTCGACAAATGGTTATAGGTGATTTTTTGTTTATTTTGATGAGTACTATCACCCCTCGAAGTTTGTGCCCGACTTTAATAAACACCCTGTATATATATATATATTTATTTATTTATGTAGATAAGAAACAAAAAGGGACCAAGGGTGAAAAAACCCTGCATTACTCCATAATCTACATCAACATCATCACTACATGTTCCATTTATCCAAAAATTGCTAATGTTGGTAAAAATATTGCTTAAACCACTGCAAAAAGTTTTCTTAATACGCCTATCAGCTCAAATCTTTTGAACAATTTAGCTCTTAAGTTAAGTTCTCTCTAAATAAGACTTCTCTAAATATGTTCTAGATAGATCTAATGTCTAGGAAAATTCCGGTTTTCTAATCACGTTGTACATTAATTGCGTCTTAGCTCATTGCCAATGCGGCAGACTCACGCGTTAAAGGTTGCGAGATCGATCCCCAACTGTGGCGAATGTATTGTTGTTTAGAGTTGATGCAGGTTAGTAAAAATATGTTTGCGTTCATTGTTAAACAAACAATTATTTTTTTTGTTTTTATTTCAAGAAAGCAACTAAAAACATTATGTTATGTTGCTGACATAATTAAAACAATAATTACCAAACCAAACAACACAAAACACTAAAAGTTTTCCAATATCCTAGACCTTACCGACAGCGTTTGGCCTGACGATGACCGTTGACACCTTAATGACAGGACTGAATGTGGAGCTGTAGAACTTGAGGACATACTTGTCATCTTGTTTCTGCAGCAGGATGATAACATCCTCCAGAAGCAGGACGTGGAGGTCTACGAGCTTCGGTCTGTTGGCTATCCTCCAGTTCAGAGGCCCCTCGTGTATCAGCCTATGCCTAGTCAGATCCAGGTTCTGCAAGTATTTGGGTCTAAATTTAATACCGTTTGTAGGTAGCTACATAAAAATATATCAAGCAATTAATTATTTTAAGTGCTAACTATTTCATGGAAAGCAAGAATTTAGATCATTAAATTAGTGTCATAAGTACTTTTCCACTGTTTTGACTATTATTAGGGGTGTGCGAAGGCTCAAATCATCATCGAGCTTTTTAAAGCTCGGCTCGGCTCGAGGCATTTTGAAAAAGCTTGAAATTCGAGCCCAGCTTTTGCCAAGTAAAAATACTCTTAATTTATGCCGTAATCTTAAATAACTCTGTTCATACAGTCGTTTTTACATCTGTGAGCGTGATGAATTCAGATAGAAGGAAGAAGTAATTTTGAGATGTCGTAATAAGAAGTGAAACAGACGACATTGTTCTCAATCAGATGAAACTTAACCAAGAAATCAGCTGTATCGCTGCCGACTCAAAATTATCTTGAGTAGTATACTTTCAGATGAATGTAGATTACGTGTAAATGGAGTAGTACGATCAGGCACTTATTGCATATAGAAAAAGTAGACCCATGTTTGATTGAGTATTTATCCTCTTTCAAACTAATTTTAGTATTCTTTGTAAGTACATTCAAAGAAAAATGCTAATAATCAAAATCGAGTAGTATTGAATAAAATCATAGTTAGTTAATAGTTTAGTTTTAATAATGGCTTCTTTTCGTCATCAACTGACAGCTTCCATTACCTTCCTTATGCAGCAAAAGATTAGATCCATAGTTTTTTAATAATATTTAAATTTATTCCAAAAAATAAACCTTGAGTATATGACGAATTATTTTCAATTGTTCATTACAATGGATATCTATCATATTAAATGTGCAGTACCTGGTGACCGAGCTTTGCTCTTATAGAATAAGAAATGTATTATAAAAATTAAAACACATTTATTACTCAATGAAAACATTTATGTGGGTTAAATAAAACCGATTTAATACACCATAATTAATATAGCACTGAACAAAAAGTATTGCTCCTGACAGGGATGGAACTCGCGACCTTCGGTTCACTAGGCCGACACGCTCCCGCTAGACTACGGTGTCTGCCAAATGAGCAATTTAGGGTTCCCGTTTAGGTCCGTCCGGGTGACCCGTTTAGGGTCTTTTAGCCAACCTCAATTGTTTTCGTGGATCATTTACTGTTTAATTATCTATACAGTTATTATTAGCCTGTGATCAACTGATTTTGTTAGAAACAGAATGAGGATTGAAAAGCAAAAGAGAAATTTCATTTACACCTATTAATTACGCACAGTTATGTTACCCTTAGGTTTTTACAAATTGTTTGGTAACCTGATAATTTTGCATTTATTACATACATAAAATAAATATTTATGAAAAACCTCTATTTACATATTGTTCACCACTATCTTCAATCAACAACTGTCAAACGGTTATAAACAGATGTTTTGGTTTGTTTTGTTTACATTTGATTCTCCATAAGCGTAATGTTAAATTTTTAGATTTTAGACTTAATATTACAAGAAAACAAGAATTTTCCTGGACATTAGACCTATCTAGAACTTATTTTCTACTCGGAAATTAGTTATTTCCAAAATTTAAATAAATTCCTTAGTGCCGTTTTCGAGATCCGTGTGCAAATATACAAACCTTGCTCTTATTATAGTATTGGATATATATATATATATATATATATATATATATATATATATATATAAACTTGCTCGTATTGTAGTATTGGATTAAATTTGAGATTCTCAGTTAAACCAGGTATAAGCTGTTAGTTACAAGAGATGAGGGGATGTGCGCAATTGTAACAAAAAATACGACCTTGAGCCTTGCTCAGGGGGAGGGAAGAGGGGTTTGTTGAAGTTTGGAACTGAATGTGAAACTTCACTATTTAATTTGATGGTCAAATACTTTCAGTTAAACATGTTTTACCTTTATTGCCAAAACTTAGGTGGTCAAATGATAGCAAACAATTGTATAGCACGAGAGTAAATAGGAAAGTTAGCTGTTTGGAATTGTCGGGTGATAATCAAGAGAATATCGATAACATTACTAAAATAATATCGGAATCGGCTCAATACAGGCCGTCCACAAAACCAAATTCTAATTTTAATAATAAACAAAAGTGGTTTGATTACGAATGTTTAGCTATGAGAAGGCGTAAATTCAAATTGTTAAATAATTATCGCAAGTCAAATTGTGAAAAAGTAAGGGCAGAATATTTAGTAGTCTGTAGGCAGTTCAAGTTTTTATGTAAAAATAAAGAGAAATTATTTTTAGAAAAGTTTATCATAGATTTACATAATAGAGCGGATGCAAAAAGTTTTTTCTCTGCTTTAAATAGTTTTAAGCGCAGAAGTGTAAAAGCTGTTGGAAATATCACCTCGGAGGAGTGGGTACGGTATTTTAAAATTTACTGAACCCGCCTTTGTTATCAGCAAGTATTAGCTATGCTCCACCATTGATAACAGATGTGAGATTAGACGCTGACTTTGATATGACGGAGTTCAAAACCATAATTGCACGATTAAAAGACAAAAAAGCACCTGGTCTCGATAGAGTGCCTTACGAGTTCTTTAAACATGCTCCAGATTCTCTTCTTTGTAAACTGTTAAACGTATATAATAGCATGTACAAAAGAGGAAAGGTGGCACAGAGTTTTAAAAAATCAATTGTATTTCCTCTACATGAGAAAGGAGATGATAATGTAGTTGCAAATTATAGAGGTCTATCTTTTATCGCCTGTGTATGTAAAATATTCACAAGTTTATAAAATTTTAGACTCAATGAATGGATGATGGTAAACAAAACAATAACGGAGTTTCAGGCTGGCTTCAGAAAAGGCTACTCTACCGTTCATAATATATTTAACTTAGCGTGTTTAGTAAATTTGAGATTATCCGTCAATAAACAAAAATTATTTTGCTTTTTCGTAGGTTTTACTGCAGCGTTCGATACAGTTGACAGAAATTCATTGATTTATAAACTATTTACATTAGGGGTCTCTTAGGGGAGCGCGCTGGTCTAGGGGCTTTGGTGCCCAAGGTCCCGGGTTCAAATCCCGCCAATCATCAATGGCTTTTCGCTATGTGATAATGCCGCAACCCACACAGGGGTGCGCAAAAAGCCGTTACGGCTGAGGTGCCTTGGGAGAAATCCGCCCCTTTCAGTAAAAAAAAAAAAAAAAAAAAAAAAAAGGGGTCTCTTCAAAATTTTCCAAATTGTTACAGGATATGTATGATGGCGGGAACGTTTCGGTGTGGTGTAAAAATGTGATAACAACAAGCTTTGAATCCAAAATTGGTTTAAAACCGGGGTGTGTACCTAGTCCTAATTTGTTTTCACGATTTATTAATGATTTGCTGAAATTTTTAGGGGCTGGTTGTATAGTAGGGGGAAGGAGGATCGTTTTAATGTACGCGGACGACGTTGTTTTGATAGCCCCAACAGCCACAGTGCTACAGCAAATGATCAACAAGTTAGAGACTTACTGTGATGATTGGAATCTCCAAGTGAATCTTAGTAAATCAAAAATTATGGTATTTCGTAAAGGTGGTCGATTGGCTCGTAACAATAAATGGTGGTATAAAAATATGCCTATTGAAATAGTAGACAACTACAAATATTTGGGTGTAATATTAACACCGACTTTTAGCTGGGATAAACATTTCGATAGTAAATGAGCCACTGCAAAACTAGCTATCAATGTTACATAAGGAGGCTTATTGAATAACAATAAAGTGTCGTTGGACTCAAAATTTGTTTGTTTTCATTCGGTAATAAAATCAATTTTGTGTTATGCAAGTCAGGTCTGGGGGTATTTGGATAGCGAAAAAGTGGAATCGGTTCAAAGATTATTTATTAAAAAACTGTTTCGATTGCCGAATAATACACCTAATTATTTTTTATATTTGGAGTCAGGGCTAAATAAACTAAATTTTTATACTATTTCCATAAATATAAAATTTTTATTAAAAGTATTAAATTTAGAAACTGACCGTTTGCCAAATTTTTTAGCAGAGAAGTTATAAAACAAAAGATTTATTGGTACTTTAGGAATTTGGATTTAGGAATGGAAATTATTAGGAAAAAAGTTTGGTTTGCCAAAAGATGAGTGAGGAGGGAGTGCGTGGTCAGGTTAAGGCACAGCTGATGAGCATTGCAGACGCGATGCGAAACAGCTGGAGGGCCGAGTGTTGTAGCAAGTTGTCCAATTTTTAAAGATTTGAGGCTGCTTTATTTAAGAAAATGTACTCTTGACAATAAAGAATTTTTAACGTACTTGAATGGAAGGGATTGGCGGGGGGCCCGTAGATGGGAGTTAATAAATGAATTTAATT
This sequence comes from Nephotettix cincticeps, assembly GCA_023375725.1. Classification (NCBI taxonomy): domain Eukaryota; kingdom Metazoa; phylum Arthropoda; class Insecta; order Hemiptera; family Cicadellidae; genus Nephotettix; species Nephotettix cincticeps. Next base: position 60,118,837 of record CM041786.1, on the reverse strand, counting down.
TTTAAGTTCAAAATTTTTTTACTTAATTTCTCAATCTCGTAGGTAAACCTCATGAGAGGATGCTCATCAGTATATTACCGGTATAGTAATTTAATTAATTGCATTCCAGTAGTTTTTATTTTTTGTTATTTATTAAATTTTATTTTGTAGAATAATTAAGTCAATTTATTGTTTTACTGTATTGTGTGGTGTATTGTTAAAACTAGAGTTATGCTACAGTTTGTTTCCAATTTCCTTGCATTTTTATAATCATTTTTATTCTTCTACATATTGTTTATGCTTAAGTAACTTGTTAAGGTTTTGTGAAATTATTTTAAAAATACAACAAGAATACTTTGCTTTGTTTAGTAAATTAATTTAGTTTAAATTTAATTTTGGTATGGAATAATTATTTGTTTATTTAAGTAGTGGAAAAATGATGCTACCAGTGGACTCGCCAACAGGACAGACGGTCTTATGACCATTGTTTTCTGTGCATAGCAATGTAACAAATATAAAGTAAAAGCAAAATATGTAAATAAAGCACTATTCTATTCTATTCTATTCTACTTTCAGTTAAACAATAGTCAAAACAGTTTGTTATTGAGTTGAGTGGTTTATAATAGATATATAATATATTTATACTATTCACAGTCATACATTATTTTTTTATAATTCTTGGTTTCATTTAAAGTCTTGTCAAGCTACCTACAAAAATTATTAGTTATTAAAATTCTTTCCATTTTACTCTTGTACTGATGCCTCACTTTTTTAGTGAACTTTGCTTTGTTGAACTTGAAAGTTATCAAACTAAATTATAAACTGTACAATATGGTGAATAGTCTTATATATTTTTAGATTTAATTTCAAGGTTTTATTGTCTTCAGTTATATGATTTTTGTCTAACAAGAAATTTTTCACGATGTAATGTTTCAGAATTCTTTGAATCACATTGTTATATCAAATAAAAAAATTGTTGCTCCATCGCACACCCTTATTCACATCAGGTGAAGGTTTAAAAAAGCTTGTCTAAAAAAAGCTCAAGTTTGGAAATTTTTTAAAAAGCTCAGCTCGACTCGAATTTAAAATTCCAGGCTCGCACACCCCTAACTATTATAATAAATCATTCTGCATACTGATAAAAAAAATATCCAGACAATCTATAATAAAATAAGGAATGGTTGATACTAAAATGTATCTATTCTCAACACCAAAACGTAAGAAATCACTTTTCAATAGTGATACTATTAATTTCTGTTCATAAAACATGAAGTGAATATAATATTTTATATCTTTTATGATGTTGATTTTTTTTATCACGTCAGTAGAATAAATAATAAGACAGATACCTTCTTAGTTGCCTTTTGAATCCTGGCGTAGTCCTTAATGGATGACACATGTTTTAACACCTATGGTGTCATTATGAAATCTTTTTTAAACTTAAAACTTGATTAAAGCGTGAAGGGTTATGTCATAATTAAAACACTAATAAATTTTTAGTCACAAAAACAACAAACAAAAAGGGTATTACTTGAGAAGTGTTCTATCACATGGATTTTGTCTTCATGCTATCATTATTACTGTTTCTGTTGGTTTTTTTTCAAAATTAACGAGACTTTCAAATAATTGTAGATTACTTTTTTCATTTAATAGATGTTGTGGCTTTGTAAATTTCATAATTTGTTAATGCTATCATTATTTGTCCTTTAATACGGACAGACGTATAATGAAATGACTTTATACTCAATCTTTGTGTAACTGTAATTTTTGTTGACTATGTATGTAGCAAAATTTGATTTTTGGGTATTTGTGGCATTAGATAAATGTTCTTTGAAACATATTTTTAATTGACGTCCAGATGGCCTAAGTAAAATTTATCACATCCTTGCATTACCCAAAATTCAAATTTTGCCTCCGACAGAGTCAACAACAATCACAGTTACACAAACATCCAATCTAATGTTATTTCATTACACATCTGTATTAAAGGACAAAAAATGGTAGCATTAGAGGATTATGAAGTTTACAAAGCTACAAAATTTCAGTCAAACATATAGTAAATGAAAAAAGTATTCTCCAATCAAATGCATAATTTGAAATACGCATTAATTTTTTAAACAACAAACAGAAACAGTAATAAGGGTAGCATGAAGACAAAGTCTCAACTAATTATTATAGTCCCACAGTTTTTTTGTGACTAAACATTTATAAGTCTTATGATTATGACATAACCCTTCCATCAGGTTTCAAGTTAAAAAAGAAATTTGATAATGACACCATAGGTGTTGGAACGTTCACGTCATCCATTAAGAACTACGCCAGGATTCACGGGGCAGCTACAAAGGTATGTAACCTATTCTTCGCTCTTCTGACTAGATAAAAAAAACATCATGAAAGATATCATATTTTGTATTCACTTCTTGTTTTATGTACAGAAATGATTAGTATCGCTACCCGGAATGCCAGTATAAAAATCTGGACAAATTGATAATCCGGACTACCTACGGTCCCAATTGGTTCGGATTTTTGACACTTTACTAATGTACTTTGTTTATTTTTGATTCCAAAATATAATCCATTTTCTGGGTAGTCCTCGTATAAAGTACAATCACAAATTATTTCATTTTTCACACTCACTCTGAACTCGACGGCCATGGGGTGGTCAACTTTGTCAAATGGAGCCTTATCGAGCCGTCGCTGGATCTCTGCCAGCCTGTACTGGTCCTCTGCCTCCTTCACTGCTGTGTTGACAAAGTTGAGGATCTCTCTACTGCGTTGCTCTGCGCGTGCCACCCTCACCATCTCCTCTGTCCCAGGACCTGTGTACTTCTCCAGATTCTTCAGCAGCAGCGGGTACTTGGTCAACCTGTCAAACACGATATGTCTTGTCTCAAAAAATAAAAGCAATACTAACGAAAAAGTAAACTACAAAGAGGACAAACAAAATCGTGGTATTGCATGCATTGATAAGTGTGACTTGAATCTGAAATAGAATAGATTTGAATAAAATAAAATTGCATTGCTCAAAAAACTTTTCAATTATCTTGGAGCTTGGAAATTAAAAAAGTTACTGCAATTTTGGTTAATCACCAAGACAAATACGTAGTGTAGAACAATAAGCAAAACAAAGTGCTGTACTTAGACGGCAAATACAGTGGAACCTCTCAAATTCAAGCTAATGGGTGATGGGTCAACAAAAAATTTAACAAAAAATATTAAATAATGTTTATAAAATATCTGAATGTAAAATTCATCTGGAAAGACCGCAAAACTGAAGAACTGCAAATTCTGGAAAACCCAGAATTTAAATTCCTTTCTTAAAAAATTTGTTTCTCACGGGAAGACCGAATGACGTAGAAAGGGGGGGTGATGGACTCTTCCACATTAAGGGGAAGTTGTACCAGGAGAGACCAGGCCAATAAAATTCAAGAAATTTCCTGCGAGAAAAACCAAATTCAGATATGATTGGTTTCTGCTGTTCATGGGCAGTAACCAAAAAGTTTCAAGACTTTAGTGCAAGGGGAAGAACGGGCAATAAGTCGCCACGAGGTAACGAGAATCGGCAAGAACTCACTCAACAAAAAATATCCACGGGAGACGGCCAGTTTAGTGGCACTATATGTATTCGAGAGAGATACCATAAAAAGCCAACACGGGAGACAGATAGTGTCATGCAACCAGACACATTCCATCATTCCGCAAGAAGTGTTAAATTAGAGTCCACAAGAACGTATATTCGGCAAAAAGTTTAGGGATGGGGAATGGACTGTTATTGAAAATTAACTCAGTACTTAAGAGTCGGTAAAAATTTAGCACGAGAACAAGGAGAGTCGTGGTGAGACAGACGTTTCGCCAACAAGATTGCGCAGTGTTCAAGACCGATTGATAACGGTTTCCCGAAGGCGTAGTATTAGATGATGCAACTCTATTGGCACGATAAGACACTTGTGCACACTAAACGAGATACACGGAACATTAAGGTGACTACTCCGAGGGTGCAGCAGAGTTGGGGGTTGTACTCACACATCACCACACACACACAAAGGTTAATTATAAAACTTAATATTATGACTGTGCCCTCTCTGTATATTTTTTGTAATCTCCTTCATGTAAAGCAAAACATCAACTCATTTTCCTCACAATCAGCCTGTCATATACACTTAACTAGAAATAGAAGTAACTTGTCAACTCCCCATGTTAGGTTAAGTAAAACCTTGAATTGTCATATGTACCTGCAATTGAAATTGTACAAGTTACCACTAGAATTAAGAAATTTAAACCTTGTTAAGTTCAAGTCAGCCATCTCCATACTCCTTAAAAATCACACCTTTTATTCTACCAAAGACTTTTTAGATTGTACAACTTTTAATGTTAATCTTTGACGACAACAGTAATTTTAAATATGTTGTATTTGTAAGTTTATACACTTATGATCTTATGTATTATTTCACATAATTTATTGTAATTTAGTGTATTCACGAAATTGACTTTGTCCTATTGCAAAGCTTTTTGCCTAACGGAATAAAGAATTGTCTATCTATCTATCTATAATGACGAGGTAACACCAGGGGACTATGTGGAAGTAAGGGAAACTTCACCACTCACCTCACAGGCAAGATTGTATTTTTTATAATTTTTAAAACCAGTAGTTATCAGTAAAGTGAATATTTATAGTTAAATTTTTTATTGATTTTTTTTAATGACAGTAATTAAATTGTTATAGAAGAAAACATTAGTTTAATTAATAAATTTGATAGTTGTAATTGAATAATGTGTGATCATTGCTTTACCTGATACAAAAAACCCCTGATAAAAGGAAAATAATCAAATTATAAATTAGTCAAATTTTATTTCCAAATTTTAATTAATAAAACAAATAACTAATCAACATGCCGGGTAACCGCAACATGGGGCTGAATCCTGTGGGATCTGAGACTGGAATCCAGAAAACCATTAATTACTGTAGTTAATTTTCAAATGATGTATGGTTTACAGTAAAAACAACATCCTTAAAAACTTTTGAGGTAAGGATAGAACAGTGAAATACTAGGTCTTAAACCGCATACAAACAAAAATATTGTTCCTCAAACAAAAATATTGTTATTAGAATTAAAGCCAAAAATACAACATAAGATTTAACTGTCTTTGTTTATGTTTAAAACTTATAGAATTTAACTCAAAATCAATAATGGTTTTTTAACAATTAAAAAAATTCTAGCAACAATATAAACTGATTACCAATACGCTAACTTTTTCAACCTGGAGAAAAGTTGTCTGACAAATATCAATGGCCACTGTTAATGCCAAATGATTCCAATGAAGCGAGAGTGATGATGAATAAGGGGCAGTACCAATGAAACTGTTGGTAACATTCCATAGAAGAATAACTGGTCAAATAATGGGCTTAGATCATCTACCAAACTATTTAATGGCGATAACATCACAGTTGAACTATGCAAAGTGATTGCTCTTTGTCCTATGAAACATGATTGAATTATTTTCCTTCACAATTACTTAGCTGTTTTTGGTTGTGTAGCAATTGTTTCCTACTTATATAAACATATACGATTTCTGATTCAAGTACTACAGGGTCAACCCAGACCATAAGAAGTTATGATTCACTAATCTAGAAAGGGTTTTATACAGTGTTGTTATTAACTGTATATATAAGGATAATCCATCAGCTGATACAGATCATAAAACTCCTAAATTGGAGTTCTGACTCATAATATGGTGGTATTGACCTGAACATGCCAGATGGAATGATGTCCTTGAGTTGCAACCTCCGACAGACGGGGTTCCCCTCCGCATCACTCAGGAAGCTGTTGAGCTTAGCATCTTTTCTGCGCTTTTCCTTGAGAGCTTCCAATGCGATCTGTTGCCGTTTACAGAATTCTGCCGCCGCTGTCTGGAAATGGTCTCCCTCTGGGCCCTCAAACTGAAAAATACATTTTATAACCAGATAAGGTAATAAATACATAACCGGATGAGGTAATAAGTAGGCCTATATTACCAGGCATTTTCGAGCTAAATATAAATTGCAGAAGTTTTTTAAAATACTTTATACAGTCGACTCTCTCTAATCCGGACACCTCGAGACCGAACTCCTGTCTGGATTTAAACAAATTCCGGACAATCCGGCAGTTATGTATATAAATAAATTATAAGCTGTATTAGCGTACAGCATCTACATAAATCACTTTTTAAGACAATTTTAAAGCGTACTTTCGCAAACATTTCAGGTTTTTGTTTCCAACTCACTGGATTGTAGTTTTTGTGACGTTGATTTTTAAATGTGTCACCATAAATAGGAATGAACATGAAATTATAAAGCACTGCAAAGTGAAGCTTTACAAATTTATTTTACAGTATGAAAAAACAGAACTCTAACTTTATATTAATAAGATTATCTCAAACGTATTCACTGTAACCTGAGATGAATAAAATCTTGACTTTACAATACTGAACATATTATTATAAATCCATCATTTTCTCCTGCTTTTTCGTCTAAACTGTTATCTTGAACGGATAATCACGACATTTCCTCATAAAAATTACAACCATAGCTGATGTGTTGCTCGATAGAGCAACTAACTGCAACTGCATAGAGCATCTGGCAACATTGTTACTAGTTCCAGTGCTGCCCTCTCATACGCATGTGTAAAAATTCCCACACCAAAGTTGCCATTTCCCACTTCACTGAAAATCCATATCGAACGCAATTGTAAACTGACGCAATGTTTGTAATGTTATTTATTTATATTTAGACCGGAAATAAACAAACATGTCCAATCCTGTCGATTTATGCCATGAGAAATGTGACCACACGCTGATGTCTCATTTCCAAGAACTAGTCCGGACCATCCGACACCCAAACCATCCGTGTCCGGACTAGAGGGAGTCGACTGTATACTAATTGACAGTTAAAAATTACTGCTCAAGAAGTTAGCCACTTAAATAAATATTTTATTAACTGAACACATTCAATTAATTAATTAATTAACAAACATAATCTGTCAATTTTTTTGTTTTGACTTTCAAAATTTGGTGAATTAGTATAATATTTTCACTAATATTTTTAGGTACAGTTAGGACCAAACTATGTAGGGTGATTTAATGGGGTTTTAGATTAACCAGGGTCATATTAGGCTGTTTGAATTGTTTTTTTAAATCATAAAACGAAACAGTAATGAATCTGCTAAGCTATGTGATATTTAGAATGTCTAAAATCTCACATATCAACCTTTTTATTAGCATAAATACAAACAAAAGAAAAATCTTTTGTAAGAGTAAACCTGAGACCTATGCCACTACTGATAACTGTCAATAGAAGAATAGATTTTACAAAATGCAACGTTTCACCTTTCGTCTTATATCCCTTCGAAATATAAACAAAGAAATTGCACACAGAACCTAAACGATTAAGGTGTAAGAAAGTGGCTGAATAACAAATGGAAAACTCACGTCAAAACCAGCAGGCAAACAAACATTTTTTTAACATGCAGAACTGACCCATGTTGCTTTGACACTAATATTAACACATGTCAAGTAATTCCAATAAAATGAATTCTTCCTTTTGATTTGCATTGAAGATGCCCCTTGAGGGCCATACATAAACTGGAACCAACAATGCATTTTACCTTCATAATCTATGACAAAACAATGTGAACAATAATTGCATGGATATTTTCAAGAGTTAATTCCATTTGTTGAACACGAAGGATAAAAGTTACTGAAAAAAATTGAAGCAGAAATAGTTGTAAAAATTTGTATTGCCTTGCAGATTCTATCAGAATCATTCCCGACCTCCCTCGATCCCCCAAATTGTCTCCCTGGATCTGACTTTGACTTTAGTACATAACTTTATTATACATAAAAAAGTAGTAAGCAAAGACTGAAGCTAAAAGTAAAATAGACGAAAAGAAGAGATAACAAATTTTAAGCCAAGCTTCTCATACCTTACTCAGTTTAAGTACTCTTTTTTAAACACCACTTACCATACTGTACAGAAGATCCCCAATCTCACTGATCACGGGACCTTCTTTCCGTTTGGCCTTCATACTGTTGTTGAACCTGGAGTGGATTTCCAGCATCTCCTCCAGGTTGCTGAACAACAGTTGTATCTGTTCCTGGGGCAGAACCTGCTGCTCCTTCATCGGCCTGTAGAAGACTCTATCCAGTACTTTCAGACCTCTCACATGTGACCTCTCCGTCATGAACAGTTCTGCAATCAGTCACAATAATGTCTTTGAAATCCACAAACTTCTGCAAAAAAATATTTCATTAACCCTAAAGTTTTTAATAAAAACTAGCTGACCCGGCGAACTTCGTAACGCCTAACAGTAAATACGTACTAACTTTTAGATTAGCCATGTTCTGAAGTCGAATAGCATTACGATTTCATTGTAAAAGGTTATATATTCTATGTCGCGGCATGGTGAATTACAATATTGAAACGATATGACATATTAATAACATTACCATAAAACAAATAAATCTGAGTGAACTAATTCACAATTTTCAAATCCAATCCAAACCAAAACTAAGTGCAATACGGCTTTTATAGGAAAGATATACAACAGTTGATTATTATGATAAACGAAATAATATAAACATTGTAATTATCATATAAACACGTGATTTTAATCAGACAGAAAATAAAAATATAAATACATAATCCCCCAAAACCGTTAACTATTAACGTGGTGAATAAAGCTGTTCATTTTTTACAGTACACATTTACTTCATAGTTTTTCATTAATGAATGATTCAGATGGCATTGGATAGTAAAGCTAATGGAAAGTAAACCAATCAGCTGTAGCTAAGAAATCAAATGTTTTCATTGTAGACATTTTGTAAACAAACTTACTCTCCATAAGGTTTAAAATTAGAAATTTAAAACGCCATAAAATGGAAACTTATGGGGTTTTCGAAAATATTTTGTCACTAAAACCTTCCCGGACACATGTAGAGCAACTTCCTAAAATTTCATTGCGATCGGATGAGTAGTTTGGCAACGCATAAAGGACATACATACAGACATACATTCAATTTTATATTTAGAGATGTGACTCTTCTAAATGGTCCTAAAATAAAGCTTTTCACACATATCCTTCCTTATCCATTGTTAAAAATCAAACTCAATGGTAAAAGTTTGTAATGGAAATCTTAACTTATTTCTTACTGGTTTTTTCACTTATTATTATAGGACAGTAAATTGAAATTTCAGTTTCAGTGTCTTCATTTAATATTTAGGGGGGTATAAATCCCTTATATTATATACAAGAGCTGATTATTATAATAAACGTAAAAATATAAACATTTTAATTATCTTATAAACACTGATTTTAATCAGACAGAAAATGAAAATATAAATACATAATCCCCCAAAACCGTAAACTATTATCGTGGTGAATAAAGCTGTTAATTTTTTACAGTACACATTTATTTCATAGTTTTACATTAATGAATGATTCATATGGCCTTTGTATAGTAAAGCATGTTGCTAATGGAAAGTAAACCAATCAGCTGTAGCTAAGAAATCAAATGTTTTCATTGTAGACAATTTTGTAAACAAACTTACTCTCCATAAGGTTAACATTAGAAATTTAAAACGCCATAAAATCGAAACTTATGGGGTTTTCAAAAATATTTTTTCACTAAAACCTTCCCGGACATATATAGAGCAACTCCCTAAAATTTCATGGTGATCGGATGAGTAGTTTGGCAACGCATAAAGGACATACATACATACATTCAATTTTATATATAGAGATTCTCAATAGTAAGGCATACTCTGACCAAACAAAATAATTTCTAGATGTCCCATAAATTAGAACACGTGATTAACTTGATGCATCTCACTTCGATTGCTTTGACTAAGTTTTAAAGGACTCAGAACAGTTGGTAGCTCTGAATACATACCATTGATCACTTCTTGTCGTTTGATTTCGTGGGGTGTCAACGTCCTCAGAATATCCTCGGGAACTGTGTTCTTCCAGTCAGGCGGATCCACAACATCCGCCTCTGTGTCACTATCCCACGCGGGAGTGGGGCCAGCCCCGCCATTATGAGGGGTGACATCACCCCCAGCACCTCGCCCCCCACTCACTACCTCTAGGGAGTTGCTTGGGCTGTCGAGGCTCCTATTGGAACAATTTTGGAAATATTTAATTTATAACACACAATAACCGAAAATAGGCTTATATATCTAATAGAGAACTTAACTGAAGACTTGGAAAACTGTTTAGTAGAGAAAATCATAGTTAGTTTGAACCTCAACAGCTCAGCAAATACTGTATTTTAAAACAAAGAAGTTCCATAACTAGAAAAATAAATAAAAATAATTATTTCACAATGAAACTTTTACAGTTTATTTTGGATACAATTTTTTTTATTTAAACTGTCATAATAAAATTACATTCCTGAAAATTAGGGTACGCACAGTTACTACTCAATTAAACATTACTCTTATACATTACTCTTCAGGGAGTAGTGAATTTTCAGAATAGTCAAATAAGGGGATGGGGTATTATTTAATTTAAATCTACATTAATGGAGTAATTAGATGAACAGCTACATAAATCATAAATACATTTCTGCAACCAAGGAAACTCATTATACTGATACTGATAAAACTTGGGTTTCCCCAACTGGTCCAGACTTTTCTGACAGTTCCAGACCATCTTACATCTGAAGGCTGCTGAGCTTAAGGCTCCAATGGCCAGGCTGCCATTGGACCCTATCTGACAGGATAACAATCTCCCTTTTCATGTATCCTCTACTTAGGTTGAAGTGTACACACCTTTCTATGGCCTTGACCTCAGCTTCAAATATGCTGGGGGAAAGCCCCAATAATTCATGGTATTTGATCCTTGGACCAAATACCCCTACACCAGTCCCCTCCTCGGTCTTGGAGCCATCTTTGTACCACCTAATGACCTGATTCCCGAGGGAATTTAGGATTTTTCCGTCCCAGCCAAGTTTATTTCCTAGCTCCACATGTAATTTCTTTCCAAAGTTGCACTTTCTTACCACGGAATCCCTTGGTTGTTTCATCAGATCCCTTAGACCTGGCGGAAATAACTCACCCCAAATTGTGGAGGAAATGTCAAAGCCAGTCTTCTCCATTCTAAGCAAAGTCTCCCTTGCTGTTCACTCTACCACAATGGTAAAGTGTCAGATTCAGGATCACCTCCAGGGCAGCAGTTGGACAGGATCTCATGGCTCCTGTGATGATGATGCATGCTAGCCTCTGTACTTTCCCCCGGCCTTTCCTTGTTACTTCGACCTTGGTTCTACTCACCCAGACTACACACCCATTTGTGATGATTGGTCTCACCAACAGGGTGTACATACTTCTTAGTATATATGGGTTACAGCCCCACAACTTCCCCGTATATCTTCTGCATATCATCAGGTTATTACTAGCTCTGTGGATCACCTCCTCTATGTGTCTATTCCACATAAGTTTCCTATCTAGTATTAGCCCTGGAAATTTCACTTCCGATTTCCATTCAAGCTCCTCCCCCTCAAGCCTAATGGTCCTCAGATGTTCAAGTCTCCTCTTCCTTGTGAAAGGCACAAGTGATGTCTTTTTATGGTTAACTGACAGCCCAACAGATTCACACCGATCCTTCGTGCAGTCAAGCCCTCCCTGAATTAAATCACAGAGAGTATTTTCAAACATCCCTCTTGTGATGATGACTATATCACCTGCATATCCAATACTTCCTGGTTGGTTCCCCAAGAAGCTCATCGACTACCAGACTCCAAAGGAGGGGGGATAGTACCCCCCTGAGGAATTTTCAGAATAGTCAAACAAGGGGACGGGGTATTGTTTAATTTAAATCTACATTAATGGGGTAATTAAATGAACAGCTACATAAATCATAAATACATTTCTGTAATCGAGGAAACTCCTTATGCATTAAAATAACAGAATTAACCAGTAAAAAATACTTTTTATTTTTAGCTTATCAACACTATTAAGGTATAACATAATGCTATTTTTTTTAAATGATACAAAGAGTGTGAAAAGTAAATTAGTGACTGATTTTTCTTTAAGTTCCACAAACCTGTGATGGATGTTTACAGTTATCTAGTAATAATATACACTAGATTAACAAATATTACTAAATAAATATCAACTTGATAAAATTTGTACAAAAAATACATCTAATTGAGTCAGACCTCTGATGATGACTCTGAGGTTACATTTAGATTCCACCAGCTATTATAATAAAATATTATGTATATTTAAAAAATAATAGAATCAAATGGAAAAATTATTGGTTGTAACAAGGGCTGGAAGTGTTTTCTGGAACTGGTATAATATGGCTACATCAAAGAGTTCAATATCTAATGGGAGAAAATTACATTTAATTTGTGATTAGTAATACTGCACTGGAATAAAATCCAGAATATATCACACATAAAATGGAAATACTGTATATGTTTGTGTTTATTAAATAAATATTTGACAGTTTTTGCTTTGTTGATTATGTCCATAACACATTCTTTTCTTTAAAATGTTGAGGAAGGATTTATTAATGATTTGGTTAAGTGTTTGGCATGTAGTGAAAAGCCTCTGCTCTCCTCAAGAGTGGTTTTACCCTGCTTCATAAAGATTTCACTTCCTCACCCCCATGGCCTTACACTGGGCAACTTCCATTTCCATCATTACAACTATGATTACATTTCTAACAAATCCTAACCAACAAATATACGTACTTAGTTAGATAGAATTTATTAATCAGAGTCTATAAATCTTTAATAATATTATCAGATTAATGGAAACATAACATAACATAATCACTACCAAAGAAACCACTATATGAAAAAAGGAAACAAATGAAAAAGTACCTGGGTTAGCATAAAATAGTGGACACCTTTAAGGGCAGTGTTGGCATTAAGTGGCAGTGAATGGTTGGCCTTGGACTTTTTATATTTAATGTTTTATTCCTGCTACATGATTATTTTTTTAAATATATTTTTAGATGTGTGGTATTCATGCAATGTAATTTTCAGATGAGTTTTTTATAGTTAATGAGATGTACTGTATGAACACTTCGTTTAATATAAATTTAAATGAAATACATAATTACCAAACTTTTTATACTAACAAAGTTCTTAAAGAGTTTAAACACTCAGTACTTCCAGGTTTTGATTTAGAAGCAGAGAGAATACGTATACAAAGTTTTTGTTAATACGAGGGTCGAGGTCGAAATTCGTCTGTAAAGTAATTTGCCTGCCAGGAGCAGTCAGAAATTCTCAGGAAACATTCGTTCAGCTGTAGTGGTAGCGCTATAAACTGCCTATGTTTGCAAGGGCTATGATGCATTCGGTAATTATGAGCTAGCCGCATGGAGCTATCACTCAGCCCTACCGCCGATTATGATGTACGTAGTGTTATTCGATTCTGAATGGAAAAAATTTACTGATACTCATCGCGAATTGGAAGAGAATGGTGCAGCTATATAGTGAATTTTGTGGTGGTGTTATTTGAAGACCCTTTATTTTTCCTTAACGTCAAAAATAATTTATTGACCCAAGAACTATACTCAACGAGGAAGAAGCAGCCGCAAGTACACTTCACAAGATCCGAAAATTGACAAGGATACTTTTGACAGGATGCAGATGACCAGAAATGATTCTGTGAAGTAGGTACATGGCTAATTTCAACATTTGGAGAGAGTTAAGAATGAATAATTGTGTGATGTGACGATCAGTGTCCATAAGCCTGTCTTCAGACGTGCTGCAGCCTATACCGCAAACAAAGGTGAATGTGGTAGTTGGTAGCTACATTGTATCTAGCCTACAATTACTGGAAGCGTGGCATCAAAATAATTTTACACTCCTACCCTTATAACCGAGAAAACGTTCAATACAAAATCCATAATGTTTTTCCCAGGCACGCAGATACAAGGAAAAGGTGAAACTTATTTTTTTATGACACTCTCATACTTGTAATTTGATACCTACATAATTATTTGTCAGTATTTCCTTTCATTGCTGAAATAGTCAGGTTATAAATAGCAACTAGTAGTCAGGTATATAGCTAACTATCAATATCACAATTAATTTTACTTAACACAATACTGCTAGTCAAGTAAAGATTTCTTCCAGATAAAATTACTGTTAGAAAATAAATCATGACCATTTTTCAGATAGTATGATGACAGAAATAATTTGTTGCAAAAAAATCTATGTGAAAACTTAGTAAGTATTTGTTAAAGAACGTACAAAATATGAAATGGCCTACATAGATCTAGAATGGTCTGTGTGTTAAGTTGTTTTTTTGATTAAAATAAAATTTCATTCAATTTTAGTAAAATAAGTTAGTAAAATAGTTTTAATATAATAAAAAAATGTTGGCTATTCATTCATTCATTCGAAGGGGCGGATTTCCCAAGGCGCTTCAGCCGTTGCAGCTTTTTGCGCACCCCTAAAATTCTCTTTCCTGGAGAATCAGGAATCTTCTAGATGAAGAGATCTGCAAAACTGCAGCATCCTGTCAACGAGCTCGTCAGGAGGCAGAAAACTACCCCTTACCAAGTTGCCCAGAGTGGAGGACCTTACCTCTGCCAGCTCCGCGCAATCAAAGAGTAGATGATCTGCAGTTTCCTCCTGCAGATAACATTTCCTACACAGGGGGTCGCCGTTGAAGACCCCCATGCGCAGTTGGTGCTTCCTCAGATTACCGTGACCAGTAACGATACCTGTGACAAGTTTGGCATCCTTCCTGCCAAGTTTCAGGAACCTCTTTGCAACTTGACGAGAGGGAGAACAAAGATTGAGCTTGCTAACTCTATGCAGGGAAAGTTCAGCCCATCTTTTCTTATGACAATCCCTGGCCCAGGAATTGATAGTCTGAAAAACCGCAGCGCGGGAAACACCACAGAAGGGTTGAGGACCACAAAGGGGGGATGATGCAGCCCTATTGGCCAGCCCGTCTGCCACTTCGTTACCATCCACCCCTGAGTGCCCTGGAACCCAACAAAGGGTGACTACATTGTGTCTACCTACACAGGACACAAGCCTAAAACAGTCCCACACAACTGTTTTAGGCTGTTGGCTATTCCTCATTCATACTTGGCTTAAAATACCTACCTGGTTAGGTCGCCATTTTAGTTAAAAGTATAAAGTATAAAGTAAAGTATAAAGACCTACAACAAACTAATACTAATTTGAGAAAAGAAAGAAACTACACTTCCGTAGTTTCTTAATTTTTAACGGCTATTGTATTTGGCCTCTGGGCCCCTCAAATCGAAAATATAACATAGTCCCGGGCTTAAGTATTGCCATGAGACCTACGGTATTAGCTTCTTCCCTATGGGAAATTCGCTAAAATAAGTAAAATACTGTAGAGGCTAGTTTTAAATACAACTTAATGCAATATACCTGGTAGAGAGGCTGGAGTTTGAGGAACTGCCAGAATGGTAGGACAAAGCCTGAGCCTCCAGGTCAACATCACTGCAACAAAACACTCCAGTTACATAAACATACAAACATACATTTATCTTCAAACATTTTTGATAGAAATTACGAAATAATTTACCAAGCAGCATCATTTTAGCACGCACATTTCTTTCAAAGTAATATTGAAAATATTTTCATTATATGAAAATATTTTAATACAAGTAATTCCAGTATTCTATCATTTAAGTAGTTTTATTAAAGATTGTCGTTTTAAACTTACTTAAGGGAGAGAGTATGTGTCAGTCCATTCAAACTGTTTAATAATATGTGTGTTTTTAATACGTTTAAAAATATAAGAAACTATAATGTTAAAAATGATAAATAATGTTGGGACAAACATTAGTCCAGTTAATTTAAATAATTTAAATTAAAAAATTGTAAAGGGTGTATAAAATATATTACCATTTCCTCAAGATAAAAATAATCAGTCCTAATGAATTATCTTGGATGAAATGTTTTTTTTAATAAACTTTGTAAAATGGGTGATTTGGAAACGAGCAGATAGGCTTATCTCACTATACAGACCGTGTGGCCTAACGGATAAGGCGTCGGACTTCGGATCCGAAGATTGCAGGTTCGAATCCTGTCACGGTCGGTCTTATTTTTGCTTTGTAAATACTCTGCGCTTCTTCAATGTTATAATAGATCATCGTCTGTACTGGTAACTCGATATCGTGACATACGAGAATTTAACAAAACGCCAAGCAATGCAAACGTATTTAAAATTTAATCATTTTAGTATTATATTACTTTCTCCTTTTATACATAGTATATGGAGAAAGTATTGATTTCGTCAAAATTTTTATAAAATACCATGACGAACGCAAAAATCAGGCATAATTTCTAAAATAGATATTAATTTCACAAGTAATATCGTTAATTCGAATTAAATTAGAAAACAATACTAGCAAAAAGATACTTGACCGTAATCGACTGTAAAAAAACCGGAACAATCAAGAAGTAAATTTTTATGGGATATTTTATAATGAAAAGATATTACTAAAGAACCACACAGTTTTAACCACGTCTTCGTTAGTGGCATCGGATTAATTAATTTATTAATTTTTTTGAGATGATGACTAAACTAAATGAAACTAAACTTGATCCAACAAAATCCAAAATGTTTCACGTTGTTTTATTGAGAAGATACATCGATTTACGTATACTCGATAAGTATAAATAAATATATTATAAAGGGTGACCAGTCGGGAACCTCTTTTTTAATTTTTAAACCACAGTAGAAAAAAATACCAAAGTTCACACATTCTTACTGGTGATATTAATGCACATATAGGCCCAATTACCGACCAGATAAACTCTTTGGGGGGCGGTCCACAAGGAAGCAGACAAAATTCTTAAAAAGCAGCATAGGTTGAGTTTGGTATCATATTAAAGTTCCCGCTTAGCATAGTACAATGCTGCAAACCAGACTTCAAAAATTGCATTCATTCAGTAGTTAATGGCTGTTTGAATTTGAAAACTATCGAACTAGCTGACCTGGCGAACCTTTTAACGCTTAACAGTAAATACAACTTTAAAATTGGACATGTAACGAAGTCGAATAGCATTACGGCTTCGTTTTGAAAGATAAAATATTCTGGATCACGGCATAGTTAACGACAATACCAATTCGACGAGACATATTAATAACATTCCCAAAAAACAAATAAATCTAAGTGGATTTATTTACAATTGTCTAATCCAACCTAAACCCAAACCAAACCCAGCGATACAGCTTTTATAAGAAAAATTAGCTTTTCTGATTTAGATTGAACTATAATTATTTATAATACTTATATATACTTGCGTAATCTAACATTCATCAATTCCACTTACACAAAACTAAGAACTAATAATTACACTAGGACAAACAAACCAACCAGTAATCTATACATTTTTTAAAACAATCGCAAATATTCGCTGGGAATGACGCACCATGACGTTAGCTCTCGACTGGTGAAAATAAACCAACACAAAATCAGCTGTAAGTACAATGTTCACATTATTGACGTATGCATATAATCAAATTGCATCACGTCTTTTCCTCACAAGTTTAACGTATACAAATTTTACAGGCCAGCGGGGCTTAGCCCTAAGGTTAAAAACAATAGTGAATATGCCTAAAGCATACACGGAGCAGAGACGAATCAAAAAAATTAAAAATAATTAAAATCGGTCCAGCCGTTCTCGAGTTACAAATGTTGTAACTAACACTACTTTGTTTTATATACTGTATTTAGATCTTGACATGTTTCGGACCGTAAGGCCTCGTCAAGATTTAATTAAAAGTTAATAAACGGTATCAGTGGACTAACACGTTTTCTTCCTCAAGTAAATTTAAAAACGATAATCTGTACTAAAAATATCATGTTCTTCAAAGTTGATCGAAATATCATTTAATAATTTATTGTTAAAAAAATAATTATACCATTTCTAAAAATAATAACAAGAGAGACAAAATTGAATTAATTGTTCGAATTTTATGGGGAACCCCCCCCCCGGTAATACCAAGCTTTTTAGAGTTTAGCTGGCACAACGCGGCTTCT
The DNA here is from genome assembly GCA_023375725.1 of Nephotettix cincticeps. NCBI lineage: Eukaryota > Metazoa > Arthropoda > Insecta > Hemiptera > Cicadellidae > Nephotettix > Nephotettix cincticeps. Next base: position 60,100,832 of record CM041786.1, on the reverse strand, counting down.
TAGCCACGGCCGCTCCGCGGTGGCGCGTGGGCCCTGTATTCTAACAAGTGCATTTTCTCGGTTATCCGTGGACGGATTTCGTTCACCAAAGCACCGTTCGATTTGGAATTAAAATTCCAATCTTTTTTTGTATCTTGTAAAAATTTTATAAAGTTAATGGTTTTTTGTTATTTTAATTTAAATATTTTTAACCACCACCATTTTGAAAATATAAAAGAAAATTAAATGATTCCTTTTAAATATTTTTCTCTTTAACCAATAAATATATCTGCAAAGTTTGGTTTCTGTATCTTAAATATTTCTTGATATATATAGTTTTTTGTAAAAAATACAAAATGGCGGCTAGCGGCTAAACGAAGGATTTTTCGACAAATGGTTATAGAGGTGATTTTTTGTTTATTTTGATGAGTACTATCACCCCTCGAAGTTTGTACCCGACTTTAATGAACACCCTGTATATATACATGGTCCCGGGCTTAAGTCTTGCCATGAAACCTACGGTAATAGCTTCTTCCCTATGGGAAATTCGCTGAAATGATTTTGTTAACATTTAATAGCTTTTGAACCGTCATTTTTACAGACATGCGGATGGTATCCAATTGTTAAGTACTCTGTGCAGTATAAAATATCAAATTTAATCAAAATCGTTAGAGCCGTTTTTGAGATATTTGGATTTTCACGTTTTTCAGGTTTTTAGGGGCGAACTACCCTTAAAAATCAAAAATTCCAAAAAATGAAAAAAAAAACGCCTGTAGACACGGTGAATATATGCATACATGCCAAATTTCATCTAAATCGGACCAATGGGGTACGCTCTGGCTCTATACACATCCAGACAAACACACACACACACACACACACACACACACACACACACACACACACACACACACACACACACACACACACACGCACACACACCACGCACGCACACACACACACACGCACGCGGATTATATACTAATTAATATCAAAACCCCCGTTAACATGCCTGTTAGGTGTCCTTGAAAGAAATTGATGACCTACACTACTTGATTTATTAAGTATCGGTTTAGTCCGGATTATATACTAAACGTGTTATGTTTTAGATACCAGCTCGTCTGAGGAAGGGATCAGATTTCAGATCCCGAAACGTCGTGACACTGTTTTACTTAAAATCGTGCCACAAAATGTCCATAGTAAAAATCTAAACAGCCTAATTGATTAAAAATCTACAAAATTCTTTAATTAAATGTCTATCAATTGGGGGCGAGGGGTTAGCGAGAGCACCTCAGGCAGAAGTAGGCCTACTCGTATATAGCTCACGCGCGTAAGCAGTATATACGAGACTCTACAAGACCGCTGTGAAGTGGCCTGTCCGTCTATCGGCTGGCCCGCTGTGCCATGCACACAGCCTACACAGAGCGTGTAGGCTTGCTGAGGCTTGCAGAGTCTTACTGAGGGCAGAGGATCTAGTCTTCTAGTCTTGGCTGTCGGTCGATAAAGGACCCGTGAACTTGGTTGCAGCAATGTCTCGTACCACGGGGCCGATGTACTCAGATCGGCTCGGATTGGACAACGGTGGGAGAGATGTAGGTGTAAATTAGACCGGCCACCACACTGCTCCTGCAACAGGTATGTGTGTAGCTGTTACAGTACTGTGCTGGAGACAAGGAGAGGTGCAACCTTGAACGGGTCCAGCATGAAAATTGTTGAGCTAAAGTGAAAGCTTTAGGAATGATCGTCAAACTGGTAACTTGTGGAGTTCCTTGTTAGTAACATGGCTGATGACCAACACACGGAACTACGCCAGGTGGGTCTCTGCTGTAGTAGCAAGTAGTATATCCCACTCATCTTCCAAAGAGGATATGCCCGCAGATTATGGGGAGAGCTAAAGTAGCTTTGTTACAGGAGGGGATGGAGATATGGTTGAGTGAGAAGCAAGCTTTTGCTCAGAGTTCACTAGCCGGGAGGTCCGCACCGGGAATCACTGACCATCCAAAGACGGTAGAACAACTGGAGGATGTTCACAAGTCTGTCCAAGAGTATCTCGAGACGTCTTTTCAGTATTTTGAGCCAGACGCCGCAACTGTGCAGGTCCCAAGCGCAAGTGGCATTCGGACGAAGCTCTCCAAGGGGGAAGCACCAGTATGGGAGTTTCTCCTGTGCAGGCCTGGCCCTAAGAGACAGGGTCGCAGCGAGACCTATCCGGGCCCATCAACATCTGATGAGACTTTCAAGGACCAGCTGACTACCATGGTGAGAACCAGCCGTGGATCTACTGGCATACCTCTAATTCTCGCGTCAGCCTCCATGCCCCGGACACATCCCTCCGCGAGCTCCACCTTACGTGTTTTCTCTACTGGTTGACTATGCGATCGCAAGTGGTGTTGGGACGCGACCCTAACGTCCACAACACTGACTGGGGGGCCTTTCTTGGCGGGACTGTGTCTCCGCCTTTGACGGGTGTTGTTGTCTATCGGAGGGTAATAGAGGGAGAGTCTATTGGTGGATTTTAGAACTGAACAATATGAGAAGAAGAATCAGAGAAAACGTCAAAAGTGCTAAGCACAGCAAAACTAGGAGTTATATTACAGATTGCTTACTGAATACAATCTAGCAGTCAGGAGAGCCAAGAGACTTTCCTGGAAGAACTTCTTTACTAATCTTAAAGATGCGAAGGACACCTCTAGGATGTATAAGCATCTTGCGAAGGACAATTAATCTTGTCTGGGCACTCTCGAGGGACTAGATGGTAAGGCAATTTAACCCAAATAGACCCTATTAGACCCCCATGAGGCTTTAGAACTTAAGACCAGAACGCACTTTCCAGGATGCGTTATTTTGAACAATCCGACAGACGAGACAGCGCAGGAGTACCCTGTCGTGCCTCTACCACCCGATGAATGGAGGCGAGACGCATCGTGACGTTCAAGCGCTGAATTTCAGTACCTTCAACTCCTAGATCGTTTGGTACTGCCGCAACGCGGTGTCTACTCTTGGTAGTCAAAACAACATTACCCTATGAAGGTTTTTCAGGTATTATGGATAGTGAAATAGCGGATCGTCTGGCAAAAGATGGCGCATCCACCACATTTATAGGCCCATAATTATTCGGTGGTGCCTCTAGGGCACATGTGTATCAAGGGCTCAACACGTGGGCCCACGAGTGAGAGGGCCACGAAGATGAGTATTGCCCCTCTCGCTCTTCTGAGAGTGATTAAATTGTCCCACAGATCTCCCTCCTGAAGGATCTCAGAGGACCTTCTACGTATAGGTAGGTCTCACTACTCAGACTCATTGTAGGTCTCATCATAGGACATGGACACATGAGGAAGTATCTCGCACGTATGGGATTCTTCACTGGAGACCCAATGTGCAGAAAGTGGGCAGTCCAAGGGGACCGATATCTGCTGAACGACTGCACTGGACTTACTGAGGTGAGAGGACTGTAACTCTTGGCACCATAGTGCACCATAGGGCAGCTACCTTCACTGGGAGGAGCTGATCGGGAGATTACGGCAGTTCGCCAGGCTTCTAAGTCTGGAAGGACCTCGAGACTCTAAACTGGGGGTGCGCATAAAGCCAAATGGCTGACGTGCTTTAGAAACCTAGTTCCGCCCTTTGTGTATACAGGTAATAAGGTAATATTTAATTAAAATATTAAATATTAAAATATTTAATTTGATGAAAAATGTAAAGAATTATTCCTCTTTACTGCATATAATTTTAATCCTCTTCTTTTCTTCTTGTAAATCAATATCTTTATACCTTTATCAATTCCATAATTTATGAAAACGGGATCAATAAATAGCTAATGTTTTACTTAGAAATTTGTTACTGAGGCTTCCCTAGGAAACTTTCCGAGCAGGTTACGGAATGAATGAGCAAACAAACATGAACGAGTCCGCTTTTTCAGACTACTCACGGATTTCTACGGCGATTGCACCACGGCGATTCTAAGGCACGGCCGATGAGTGGGGCAAACGTCATTAAGCATGTCCGGGCCGTTAAAATAACTCAGCTTTAAATTTAGCCCCGACTGGCCGGGCGACCGCTCGTAATTTGTCTATGCGAATTAACCTATCCCTGCAGCACGCATTCCGTGGCAACTCTGGCGGGGAGGAGCAGAACAGCGCATAATCACCCTTCTTGCTACTGTTGTAGAATCCAGTCGTAGTGGAAGAACATTGATCACATTGTAATTTTCAAATTTTAATTGAGACTAGCAGTAAGCCCGATCTTTGTATGGATTGTAGGATTCAGTTTAAAGAAGAAAGATCATCATACCAAAATGTAAACCTGAAATCCTAAACAAATTAGTAGAAAGAAAATAAATCAATACCCAGCTTTATTGTTTAGCATTACGTTAAAATTCAATATATTAGAACAGTTATACCATTATTATTATTATTTACACGTTAAAATAACTTTTTAATATAGTATGATTTCGTAAGGGGCGATTTCAATGAATGACCGATATAAACTAACTAATATGGATTCAACAGCTGTTTGTTTTTCTTTCTATTAAATCTTTAAACTACAAAGACAGCTGATTATTACCAGTATACGCAGGCGTAATGATGCAAAAGCAACGAGGCTCTCTTTTCCATCAGCATATCCATGAAAAAGTGCCGCGCCCAGACCGACCTCGCTTGCATCCGTAGCAAGAATTAGAACAATGACTGTAGATGAGGTACAAACTTACTGTAATAATTTATTGAATCTAGAAAAGATCTCAACTCCTTGGTATTTTTCGGTGACGGCATGTTTTTCATACTTTGACTTATTAACAAATCGTACAAATATAAATAATAATATACAAAAACAAGTAATGTATGTTGTATTTCAGGTAAGACCAAAAACGAAAAGGTAAACAAACATATTATTACAATTAAACATATGGTACACTACACTATCCTGTGTAAGATGCACACTGACATGTTTTTGTCCACGAACTATAAGCCGTGAATGAACAAACTTGTAAATTGTGTAAACATAGTTTATTAGATACAGATATTTAGATAGTTTTCTTGTTATTATCCTTCATATATTCTGATTCAATGTTGCATTTTCATTAAATATTCTAACTACCGTATATGCGATTCGGGATAGTAAATGCTGTATTTAAGCAGAGAGCGACATGCTGATGTTGTTAGCAGTAGCGTATAGAGATCATCGACGTCTTCTGTCAGGTAGCCAGCCAGGTGGTTCAGTGTCAGACCCATAACCCAACAAACACGATCGCCTGCGTGTAGGCCCGGTACATCTACAAAGCAACTGATCACAATAACAGGAACCACGTCAAATCATACTTTATCAGCAAAGTTATTGTTGATAAAAATCTCAGAACTGCTTGTAACATATAGAGCATCAGTAGCAATATTGTTGACTTTGACCTTTACAACAGTTTTCGCAACGAGCAGCAGCAGCCAACGCTCCTTATTCTTGGCTTGACTTCATAAGCTGATAATGCTTTAGTAGGTTTACCTGATTTTCGACGTCTTCGGATTTTCTTTTTAATGACCTCTAATCCCAGCAATCAACATTCACACGCAGGTCAGAACACTACGTGGAGTTTTTCGCAGAAGTATCATTTAATTAACCAATCTTAAGCAGTCGATTCTTTAGGCGGTACTTTTAGTTCTGTTTCTTGTGAAATACTTTTAACAAAACTACTTTGGAAAACGTGAGAATAAATTTCTGAATGTTTTTGTGAGGATTCTAAAGCTCTTGCCTGATAATGTAATACAATGGGGGTGCTTTAATACTCTGAAAACATAATAGACCTACCTACCTTAAAACTAAAAATAAACTACCTAAAATAAACTATATGACAGTACAACACTCGTATATTTAGTTGGCCTAGTCGCTTCATAGGAGACCTATGTTTGATATTAGTTTAAACCACTGTACGTGTCGGAAAATCACTTACAGGAGTGGCGATGGCAACATTTGAATCGGGCTCTCAATTGTAACAAGTGTAAAATCTATTTATATAGTGCATGAATAACTGACTATAAATAAATGTTGCCTAATGGGGAATTCGCAATCCATAACAAGTCAAGAGAGTAGGAAAAGAGTGAAAAATATTATTCAGAAAATATCCGTATGTTAAATTTTATAGACATTCATGCATTGCTGACTGTAACCGGTAACAGTGTTACTGAATGAAAATCCATTGTGAAAAATTGCACAGTAAATTTAAATGTAATTCATCTTCTTGTTATTAACCACAGAAAAAATACTAATTAAACAGTCATTATGCAATATATTTAGAGAAATAAGTCTAAATATGATCGAAAAGTAAAATTTATTCATTAAGATAATAGGTACTTTTAAACACACCTAAATATTACTTGAAACGATATCCAATACTATAATACGAGCAAGGTTTGTGTATATATATATATATATATATATATATATATATTATATATATATATATATATATATATATATATATATATATATATATTCACACGGATATTCGTTTCAAGTAATATTTAGGTGTTTATTAGGGTGTTTAAAATTACCTATAATATTAATTCATAAATTTTACTTTTCGATCATATTTAGACTTATTTCTCTAAATATATATTGCATAATGACTGCATAATTAGTATTTTTTCTGATAAACCATTTATATATATATATTATATACCATATTTTATTTGACAAACCAATTAACTGGTGTAAATTAAATTTATCTTTTGCTTTTCAATCCTCATTCCTTTTCTAGCAAAATCAGTTGATCACACGATAATAATGTAAGAAAACTGTTTTCTTTAAATTCAGTTTAAATTAAAAATTTAACAATTGAGGTTGGCCAAATCAAATGTAAAACAATACGACGAAAACAGCTGTTTATAACGCGTTTGACAGTTGTTGATTGAAGATGGTGGCAAAGTCGCGTGATATGAATAGAGGGCTATATTTTTGTCCAGTATTTATGCCATATTAATTAAGGGGTATGAAAACTGTTTTATTTAAACCAAATAAATGTTTTGAGCAGTAAATTTGTTTTAATTTTGCTACTTAACTTGTAAAAACATGTCTTATTCTATCAGAGCAAAGTTCAGTCACCAGGTACTATTCTTGAAATCACGCATAACATTAACTATGGCCACCATGAAATAGCGACCGAATTACCAATCAAATGTTAACATATGAAAAGGAGAACTACTTAAATCGTAAACCAATGTAATCGTGGGCCCTTTACGCATTGCAAACCCTCCACCTCTTAACCGAGCCGGTCATTGGCGTGTCTTGGCTGGCGGCCACCCCACTCTCTCGTGTCTTCAGCCTGAATCAATTTGTTCCTCCGAGACCGACCAACGATTATTAGTAATGTTTCACGATCCTGCATCACTTTGTTTGCACGTTGTAAATACGCTCTGTGACTAGCAGCAGTACACGAACGTTTCCCTTGAAAAACACCACACACGAAACAAAAAGCTTTATAAACTTTACTTGTCCTTGGCGCCGGGCGTTTCCAGATAATATTGTTTGAGACCAAAAAATTATTTTGCTTTAGCATATGAAATTAAATAAACATTACATTCTAATGTACCAATGAACGTAATGATAATTCAACTGAGCTGATGGTTCGGTGGTAAAAATATTCGCTTCGTAATCAGTTTGAAGCTCACCGGTTCAATCCTGATCTAGAAATCTTAGGCAGTAGCCAAATTCTCACACATTTGTTGGAGTCTGGGGAGGGGCCGACCTGAAATGCTCATTAGTGAGGATTAAGAAGGGTCAACTAGGAGCCCCCGAGAATGATCAACTAACACGGCCGCCTGGCTAGAGGTAGGAGCAATCAGGTTGTGTCCTTTAAATGAGAATGGGAATTATTTTGTCCTCGTGCCTTACTTGTCATCACACGTGGATGGGTGTCCGCCGTTCATTTGATATGGCTGAAGAGGACATAGTCCTATAACAGCCGCAGTGGGCCTTCAGCCCACTGAAACCTCACATTCCATTCCATTCATTTGATTCCGGTAAAGTCCGTCTCCATTCATTATCCAGACGTGGATCTATTTCGAAGAATGCAACAATTCCGTAACCTAAAATTGTAAATTTGTGTTTAGTTTTAATGTACACAAAAGTGCAACATTTTACATCCGGGGGACCTGGGTAAAGAAGTGTGACGAATATGGAAATGATTTAATAAAATGTGATATATTATCTCTTTGATATTGTTTTAATTAAATTTTCTTTAGAAGATTTGTGGATTTGAAAATATATTTAGTTTGTGGCAGTGTGATTCCAGGACATATTGTAGAACAGACTAATATTAAAATTGGAACAATCTCTTCTAATAATTATAATTAACACCTATTACCACCTTTTACTAAATTAATTGACATGTAACTGATTGGACACGAGAGGAAACGCCGTAATTTGCAGTAGCCTATTTTAGGATTAGGCCTCCACTAGCCGCTCTTCTTGATCAAAGACTGAGAACACAAGGCGCGTGATTGCACTGTTAGGACCCTGTGTACATTCTTGATCAACACGTCGGCGTCTGACACAAATGCTTTGATCAACACAACAGTATGTTCTCACGGACCTGTCACCCTCTACCAATACATCAAGGTGCGGACAATGTGTTTCATTACGAGAAATAAAAACTCCAGTAAACTGAGAACATTTTCAAAATTGACTTTTACATTGCATGGTTGTAATGAGGAAATCAATCAATCATGTTGTTTCTGAGGAAATCAAGATTTCATTTTAATTTCATTTCATTTCCAACTCATGCTGTATATCAGGCGTTATTAATTATGTTAATTGATAGTTAACAATTGCAACAAACCACATCATTATCATTTTTCATTTAAAGATTCTTAAAGATTCATTCATTCTAAAGATAAAAGAATTTAATTTTTTTACCAATTTAAAATGTACTAGAAAACGTGTGATATATTTTGTATAGCCCCTTGAGAAAGACCTGCGATAGTAAATTGTTGCTGTCATTGGCATAAGTGTATGCGTTTCAGCTTTTCAAAATGAGAGTTATTTATAAATGGCTTAACGCGGAAATTATAATATCTCTTGAAAATCTGCATTTATTTAAAAAGATAAAAAATTGTCCAATACTCAGGTAATTGATTCATATACCAGACAAGCCCAACACGAGTGGCCATCGTGTGGCGTCACGTCGAACTCCAACGGCGGAACGGAAATTACCCGTCAACATTGACGCTTGATAACCTCAGGTGTGGCGCATCGATCCGCCCTCTGATAGGTCAGTCCGGACCAACATCGCTTATGATTGGTTGCACATACGACACTGGTGGTCATCGTATAGCGTCTCCTCAAACCCCCACAAGAAAACGGGAATGACCGTCAACATTGACGCTTGATAACCTCAGGTGTGGCGCATCGATCCGCCCTCTGATTGGTCAGTCCGGATCAACATCGCTTATGATTGGTTGCACATACGACACTGGTGGTCATCGTATAGCGTCGCCTCAAACCCCCACAAGAAAACGGAAATGACCGTCAACATTGACGCTTGATAACCTCAGGTGTGGCGCATCGATCCGCCCTCTGATTGGTCAGTCCGGACCAACATCGCTTATGATTGGTTGCACATACGACACTGGTGGTCATCGTATAGCGTCGCCTCAAACCCCCACAAGAAAACGGGAATGACCGTCAACATTGACGCTTGATAACCTCAGGTGTGGCGCATCGATCCGCCCTCTGATTGGTCAGTCCGGACCAACATCGCTTATGATTGGTTGAACATACGACACTGGTGGTCATGCAAATTTGTTTAGTTTTTAAGCTGGTTTAATGGCGATAGTCAAATTATTTTATAAAATTCCTGTTTCACTGGAGAATAAAAAAAATCTTTTGTCTACTTTCATATAATCTTAATAAAAACCGACTGAGCCGTTTAAGAGAAACTTCTATTTTTTGCGTTTTCCTGGGTAAAATACCCTTACAATAAAAAAATGAAAAAAGTGTCCAAGATACCATCAACCTGCATACATGAAAATCAGACAAATATTTTCGTCTCTAGTCGTCTAGTCATATTACAGTATGTTATTGGAAGACTATCTCTAAAGTAAAATGATCAAAAGTATCACATTCTATTGAATTGGGAAACTACATTAGAATTATTCGAAAATATAGATTTAATATGTAGTGGGAAATTTCTACACGACCTGATGTGTTACGAAAAAACAGTGACTATTATTAAGTGTGAAGTACGTAATATATTAGTTAAATTTTGGCCTTTCTATTGTACAAACAAACCCAGCAGGGGTGGGCGTTGTCGGGGCATGAGGAGAAGATAGAAGTGGTTACTCTGGCCAGCAGGGGTGGGCGTCGCCAAGGCATGAGGAGAAGATAGAAGTGGTTACTCTGGCCAGCAGGGGTGGGCGTTGTCGGGGCATGAGGAGAAGATAGAAGTGGTTACTCTGGCCAGCAGGGGTGGGCGTTGTCGGGGCATGAGGAGAAGATAGAAGTGGTTACTCTGGCCAGCAGGGGTGGGCGTTGTCGGGGCATGAGGAGAAGATAGAAGTGGTTACTCTGGCCAGCAGGGGTGGGCGTTGTCGGGGCATGAGGAGAAGATAGAAGTGGTTACTCTGGCCAGCAGGGGTGGGCGTTGGGGCATGAGGAAAAGATAGAAGTGGTTACTCTGGCCAGCAAGGGTGGGCGTCGCCAAGGCATGAGGAGAAGATAGAAGTGGTTACTCTGGCCAGCAGGGGTGGGCGTTGTCGGGGCATGAGGAGAAGATAGAAGTGGTTACTCTGGCCAGCAGGGGTGGGCGTTGTCGGGGCATGAGGAGAAGATAGAAGTGGTTACTCTGGCCAGCAGGGGTGGGCGTTGTCGGGGCATGAGGAGAAGATAGAAGTGGTTACTCTGGCCAGCAAGGGTGGGCGTCGCCAAGGCATGAGGAAAAGATAGAAGTGGTTACTCTGGCCAGCAAGGGTGGGCGTCGCCAAGGCATGAGGAAAAGATAGAAGTGGTTACTCTGGCCAGCAAGGGTGGGCGTCGCCAAGGCATGAGGAAAAGATAGAAGTGGTTACTCTGGCCAGCAAGGGTGGGCGTTGTCGGGGCATGAGGAGAAGATAGAAGTGGTTACTCTGGCCAGCAGGGGTGGACGTTGTTGGGGCATGAGGAGAAATAGGCGTGGTTACTCTGGACAGCAGGGATGGGCGTCGCCAAGGCATGAGGAGAAGATAGACGTGGTTACTCTGGCCACCAGGGGTGGGCGTCGCCAAGGCATGAGGAGAAGATAGAAGTGGTTACTCTGGCCAGCAGGGGTGGGCGTCGCCAAGGCATGAGAAGAAGATTGAAGTGGTTACTCTGGCCAGCAGGGGTGGGCGTCGCCAAGGCATGAGGAGAAGATAGAAGTGGTTACTCTGGCCAGCAGGGGTGGGCGTCGCCAAGGCATGAGGAGAAGATAGAAGTGGTTACTCTGGCCAGCAGGGATGGGCGTCGCCAAGGCATGAGGAGAAGATAGAAGTGGTTCCTCTGGCCAGCAGGGGTGGGCGTTGTTGGGTCATGAGAAGAAGATAGAAGTGGTTACTCTGGCCAGAAGGGTTGGGCGTCGCCAAGGCATGAGGAGAAGATAGAAGTGGTTACTCTGGCCAGCAGGGGTGGGCGTCGTCGGGGCGGGAGTAGAAGATAGAAGTGGTTACTGTGCAAACTGACTGGGCAATAATAGTCACATAAACCTGTCTAAAACACCGACCGTTTCTCAACTTATTCTCCTTTCCAGCAACCATAACTGTCCAAAGCGGGGAATTGGGATGAATAGGCAAAGACTTTTCTTTCATAATAAGGAAAACATTTCGGGTTAGGTTAACATTCCACATTATTTATGTTAAGAAAAATTTACATTTCAGGAAAGAAAATAAAGTAGCCATTAACACTTCGAATTGTTTAATTCAGTCTCTTCATAATAATTCGCTGAAACTACTGTAGTTATATTATATTCTTGACCATTATTTATCATTTCAACCATTAAATATAAAAAACTGCACAACAATAACAGTTGTAAATGCATAGAATTTTGCTTCAGTATCATTATTATTATTTGTAAAGCTTGTTAAATAAGCGAGTCGTTACTTTAAAAATTTCTTAGCCTACATGTGAACAATTAAATAAAATTGAATTTATACAAGGTCGAATAACTTTCGAAGTTTTTCGACTATCGGGTGTACTCAAAACAGTTTGCTAATTTATATAAGTGTTTGAAAGGGTATTCAACCATCGCAATTTAATTGTGATTCCAAAACGATTGTTGGTTCAAACACATATTAAGGACCTTCCGGAGATGTACCATACCTACAACCAAATTATTAAATACTCTACATAATTCACTCGGTCTCCAGATGAAAGTGCTGTATTCTGCTTTCACATGCTGCCGGCAGATATTATGTAATTCTCGGACTGATGATAACGGGTATACTTGGCACCGATACGAGGTGGTGGGTACACTGGCACATTTCCCACGATTTCGGGCGCCACCATACGACATTCAGCTTCCGACCATTCATTTTGACGTAATTTTTTTCTTATATTTATCTTAAAAATTTCCTTTAACACAATAACCGTTTCTTTGGAATCCAGACCTCAACAGCTACTAAAGTTTAAAATGACGTAGCGTACAGCATGTAAAATGTAAAGCTGAAGGAAAAGAGACATTTCATTGGCAGACAAGAAAAGAGTGTCCAAAAACAAAGGTACTAAACTCATCATTCGTTTAATACATACTAATTTACAAGATTTTTTCTGTTCTTTAATGTAGACATTTTAACCCCATATATCCAATATATATGGAAAGGTAATTAAATAAATTTTGTTTTGTCAGTTATAGCTTAAGTTTTAAAACAGGTATAATTGGTTTTACTTAAAAATGTTCATGTAACCAAGAAAAAGATTAAAAATTAAAAACATCTTCCTAACATATTATTTAAAAAATATCTTAAAAATTATTAAAAGTATTTACTAAACATGCTTTTATGTCAATATATTTTGTCCATTTCGGTCTGCGCATTTATAAAAAGATACATAATTTGATAATAGTTTTGAAGGAATAAAGAAGAATGAACCGTTTGACAACATTCTTTTTTGCCAACCACAGTTCAAAAAGGAACGGCAATTTTCCAACTTGTTGTTTTACCAAGTTTGTTCCATAAATGAAGGAAGTGTTAGGTATTAAATAATAACACGACAACGGAGGCAGGCCTAATATTAAATGGAGATGTAATGATTTATGACGAACTATGTGGGCTATTGGATCGCAGGCACCGTCGGTCAAGGATACGCGTGGATGTTCCACAATACTATCTTGTGCAGGTGCGTCACTCTTATTGGAAACACTCTTTCATTAGATTGCCAAATGATATGACAATATGTAATGCGTGTGCCTACGTGGAGCGTTTGGTGAACTTCCAACTAATCATCGCATGCTGGGCGTTTTAATTTAATTTGCATTGCCTTTTTTAACTGCGCGTGTGATCAAGACCCTTAAAGTTGAAATTGAAAGTAGCCATGCAACTACATTTCATATCAGAACACTTCCCGGAAGAAGTTGGCACAGATGATGTTAGGTAAAACATGTGCCATGCAAAATAATTATTGTACTGTAATTAATTGGTAATTATTTGTTTTATAAGAGAGTGCTTTAATAAATAAACCTTGGAACTAAGTCAAATTTATGTATGTCATTAATCATGTATACAGGTTGTGCATGTAAAACGTCTCAAGACCTCTGTGAGTGATTTAGTACATTAAAAAAAGAAAACAGTTTCAATGGTCAATCATGGAATCAATGGAATTAGGAGTTGTTCCAATCACGGGATCAGAAGTCATGTTATAGCTTCAGAAACAATCTTTCGTTATCTGTTCCACGTCACAATACCTCATCTTTCGAACTACAGTTCCATCAAACTATACAATTCACTCCCCGCCCACCTCAAACAGTAGTCGGATTTTAGAAAGTTCAGGCTAAAATTAAAATAATTTCTCATAGAAAAAGAGTATTACGCTGTCCAGGAGTTTATGCCAGAGTGAAAAAACTCATTTTCTTTTGGTTTACTCACATATATGTTTACATTGTATATATGTTTTGTCTTATGATTTTATTTTACATACATGTAAATATGTGACTTGTTGTCCATGCTATTGTGTAATAGTATAATGACAATAGAGAGATTTGAATTTGAATTTGAATGGAGATATGGCCTAAAACGCCCATTTCCTCAGATATCAACCACTTAGTACTTTTCACAAAATATTTTTTCATACATTTTTAACAGATTATTTACATATTTGGTATATGTTTTACACTAGTAGGTTACTATTACTAAAAAAACTAGCATGATCAAAGATCAAAATCCAAAATGGCGGCCGTTCAAGATTTAAAACTAAAATACTGTAAAAACCGTAAAAAGTACAAAAAAATTAAAAAATATTTTTTTAGGAAATTATATTACGAATCGAATGACACCAAAATTTGTAAAATCAGATTATAACCAACTGAGATATGTTTGTATGTAGATGTTGGTAAAAGAAGGCTGCAAAAGGGAGGCTACGACATTGCAAGCCCCAGTGCAACAATGGGCAAGAATATACAACAGCTGCTTTTTATTATAGTAAACGTAATTTCTACAAATATTACAATATTTTTTTATTTCACCAACATATAAACACGCGACTTTTAATCGGACGGAAAATAAAAAATATAAATGCATAATACCCGAAACTGTAAACTATTAACGTGGCGAATAAAACTGTTCATTTTATATAGTACATTTTTACTTCTTAGTTTTATATTAAAGAATGTTTCAGATGGCATTGGATAGTAAAGGATATTGCTAATGGCATTATACTTGGAAAGTAAACCAATCAGCTGTAGCTAAGAAATCAAATGTTTTCATTGTAGACATTTTGTAAACAAACATACTCTCCATAAGGTTAACATTAGAAATTTAAAACGTCATAAAATGGAAACTTATGGGGTTTTCGAAAATATTTTTTCACTAAAACCTTCCCGGACACATGTAGAGCAACTTCCTAAAATTTCATGGCGATCGGATGAGTAGTTTGGCAACGCATAAAGGACATACATACATACAAACAGATATACATTCAATTTTATAAATAGAGATATATATATATATTTACATATGTGTGTGCGTGTGTGTGTGTGTGTGTGTGTGTGTGTGTGCGCGCGCGCGCGCGCGTGTGTGTGTCTGTGATCACGATAACTCGTAATAGTGGTCCGATCGAGACCAACTTTGGTAGAAACGTCCTCAAAGCAGCAAACCTGCATACTCTTTCCCCTGATAATAATAATAATAATAAAACTTTTATTTCAAGAAATATAACACAATATACAATAATATATATATATGAAAAAACTGAAATTTTTCCCACATGGGCCTGTGTGTGGGGAAAGAGTCAAAGCACAACTTGGTGGTACAATGGAGGAAATTAGGAAACTAAAATAAAATAAACTCAACACAGCATACATAAAGCAAAATATACAATACGCTAAAGTGTTATGTCAGCGCAAACTGGGGAAAAATAATATAAAAACATCCGAGACCTGTCTTTCAGCTCACACTTTTTCACGCACGCACACACACACGCACCAGCTCGCACACACATACCCACACACACGCGCGCGCACACACACACACACGCACACCAAGCACACACACACCCGCACACTCACGCACTCACACACTACTCACCCACACAACCACACACACACACACACACACACACACACACACACACACGATACTCATTGACATACCCACATTTACACATATACACACATTTATCCGCACGCACATATTCACACACACAGAAATCAAACCGTTTGGCCTACCTTATCTATATTGTGAATAAAAGTAGTTTCGAATATTCCGACGACAAACAAGATGAAGTTATTCATTGATGGATTTTTTGTAACGTTCAAGGCTGTAAGGGTATGGATTTTTTAAATTTTCAGGAATGTTCGGAAATACCATACTAGCTATAATGGGATGAAGTGAAAGTTATGGTTTTTACCAATCGAGGCGCAATAATACCAATTGTAGTTGACGGTCGTATTGAATACTGATGTGATATCGGGTTGAACAGATTATATTTGTTTTTGAAAATAAATATGAGAATATTCCTCATATACAGTTGAGGAATATTCAAGACCTGAAATTCTTCGAAAAGTTGTTCGGATGGAAAATGGCGATTTTTTGTAAGGCTGCTTTAATTATTGCGTTTTGAACTAATTCGAGAGGAGATGAAATGGTTTGGAAATAACCACCCCAAGCCAGGATTCCGTACTGTAACAACGATTGTATATACGAGTAGTAAACCATTTTAAGTAAATGTGGAGGAAGAACTTTGTTAATCAATAAAAATGAATTTCCAAAGTTTATTTCTCAAATAGGTTATGTGACTGACCCATTTCATTCGGTTGTCAAAAACAACACCCAAATACTTATACTCACTCACAATCTCCACAGATTCACACGTAGAGCAATCACGCCGGCCGCCACATGTATGCAGTCGCAGGTTAACGTTGATCGGATCGTGGTCGGCTCTTATTGAGATAGGTAAACAATTGGTTTTTGAAATATTAACTGTGAGCCGACTTTGATGACTGGCTGCCAAGCGAGTAGGCCGCGCTCCGCCAAGTCAAAAGCCTCCTCCCAACTGTCGCCCTCGAAAAGCAGGTCCGTGTCGTCGGCATAATGAAAGATTTGTCCATCCTCCATAACAATCCTCCCCAGGTTGTTGACAAAGATTAGTAAAAGAAGGGGCCCAAGCGTGCTACCCTGTAAAACTCCAAAGTCAATTTTTTTGGGCAAGCTAGTCTGATCATACATCGAAACAATTTGATATCGATCGCTCAAGTAGCTCCGAAACCAGTTCAAAGCTGTATTTCTCACACCGATACACTTAACTCTAGTCTGAGTATTTATACAGCTGACAAAACCTGCACTGTATAAAACATCAAGATATCTCTGAGCTAGATAATCCGTAGATTGTGAAAAAATGCAACAATTAATATCGCCGATCAACCAGTGAGTGACTCCCCTGCAACGACCCTCCATATAGGTCTCGAGATCGTCGATGAACATCCCAAGGTCCTCGGACGGACTCCTGTACACTGACAGCAGCAACAGCCGCTCACCGCCAAACCTGATGTCCGCTTTTATACATGTAGCGCCATGCAGACTCGCCTCCTCCGCACTCACAGCTAGACATTTACTCACAAACACAATCACACCGTCATTCTTATTTTTCCTAACCCTATTCACAATCACATCATACCCTTCCATACACACATTCGCGCTCTCCTCATAAAGTCAGGTCTCAGTTAATATAATAATATCAAATTTATACTTATAACTACCAAGGATAACCAACAATTCATCAACGTTTTGTTAAAACTTCGGATGTTAACACTTAAAATTGTTTTGGAAATGTTTATGTCAACACCCCCCTTTTGGAAAAAATCAAACTCCTCTGACTCCCCATATACGCAATCATGTACAGTTCTATGGTTTGAAATTTCATCCAGGACATCGTCCATTATGCTCGTTTACAACCTACCTGCCCTAAAAATAATTTTGAAAAGGGTAACTAAATATTTGAATGGTATGAATAAAATTTGTATATAAAATGAACCCCAGAATATATTTGAAACGCCTGTTATATTTAGAAAAAAAAACTTAGTTAAAGATGTGTATTATATATCTCAATATACATAGACATACACAATAAATGAATATATAAAAAAGAATAAATAAAAATAATCTTTATGAATACGAGATGTTAGGAGGACGTAATCTTAATAATGTTTGTACAACAGTAGACATACCTTATCTTTAGAATGTTTTTGGTTCGAATTCCTAGCCTGATCATACATTAAAACAGAGACTATTGTATACATTGTTATGCATACAAAATATGCGCAATACAAGAATTTGTTTTAATTAATGTGAGATTCTTGCGAAAAGGCTGACGGACCAAGACATAATTAAAGAAACAGTTTTATTATGTATTCATAAAAAATGTTTAAATCCATTAATAAGCTGAACAAACGTAATTAAAATAACAAATTATGCTAATTATTATGGATTTTTTAGAAGTATATTTAATAAAAAAAATACAGATTATATAATATATGACTCTGGATTAAATTATGAGTAAACAGAACCATCAGCATAAAACGTTCCTTTAAACACTCAAAACCTATCTAGCTTTAATTGATTCCACTAAGGGATACTCATTTACTCTATTATTCCTTAATACAGTTGTAAAATAAAGTTATATTAAAAATAAAGTTACATTAATGTGTATGAATATATCGTTTGAAAATAGTTTCCATTGTATGTACAAAGGAAAAAGCAATTCTTGTTAGTCATAACGGTATATCCTATTTAGGAAATGTTTATAAATTAACTAACTAAAAAGTTTTTATTATAAGTAAAACAAAATTTAATTTATTGCAACAATGGGGATACAATTTTCCCCACGAATGTTAAAAATAGATAATTTAATCTCTTTTAAAGACTAATAAAAAGAAAACAACTATTGAATTTATATAGGAGAAAAATTCTCAAAAATAATAAAAGGCAGTGATAAAAGTAAAGAAGTCATACCCGAAATAATAATCCGTTTGATATCTTTATCGTTCTTGGTCTTAACTTGGTAGGAGAATAGGTTAACACCTTTATTTATGCAGAGATGATGATAAAACTTGGTATATGGTCAGAATAAGTCATATCCAAATTTTCATGAAATTAGTTTAAAACAATCAAATAACAGATTTACTTGATCAATTTTGTGATAGTAAAAAATTTTTGATATGAATTCGTTTAAAATATTCCATTGTATTATAAAATAAAACAATTTTGTGCAATAACATCATTTAGGATTTTATAAATAATTAAAAATTATTATAATAAAAACAAAATTTAATTTATTGCAACAATGGGGATACAATTTTTGAGTAAAAAAATAGATAATTTAATCTCTTTTAAAGACTAATAAAAAGAAAACAACTATTGAATTTATATAGGAGAAAAATTCTCAAAAATAATAAAAGGCATGTATAAAAAAAGTAAAAAAAAAAGTCAGATCAGTATCGATGATTCATGATTTTTATTACTTTATACTGTGGCTGTCCTCTTGCGCTAGATCAAGGAGAATAGGTTAAATTTATTTATGCAGAGAGTATGTATGGTAAATGTCAGTAAAAGTCTTATCTTTTAAATTCAAAATAACGATATTTTTTTAAGTTATAAATAGACAATACTGTAATTTATCAACATTTGATTGATCATCTTTACATATGTATATAATTCCAAATTTAGATTAATTGAAGTAAGCATCTTGGGATAAAATATAATAAACATTTAGTGTGCAAGCCCATCTATTTAAAATTTTATCAATAAAACCACAAAACCCCAAATTTAACGTGTATCGTGGCAGCAAACCTACGTATTCATTGTAATTCATAGGAAAAATAGAAAAAACGTATGTACATACATCCACTCTTAACTCAAAATCGAAAGTTTTGATGGTAACAATACTTTCTCCAAATACCGTGCATAAGGGTATAAAGTAAAATGATCGTAACTGATAATAAAGTACTAGAGTAAAATTCTGAAAGAGCAGATTCAAACTTGGCTCTAAGTTCAGTCGGACCTTACTTTATGATTATTTATTACATATTACTACTGATGGGTCCGCGCTAGATCAAGGAGCGAGCACTGATCTCTTAAATTATGATGCCTATGTCCATATGTATGTAATGTAGTTAGTGGGTCTTATCTTTGAATAATCATTAAAATAACGATCATGTTTTTTTTTAAATTACTAATATAAACAAATTAATCAAATTTGTTGACTTTTTTCCCTTTTCTTTACACCTGTCATATCAAAATATACATAGTATGTACGAGATATTAGCTTAATTGAGAGGTATCATATATTTTAGGGATAAAATATAAACATATATAAAAAATCTTCCTTGACTATTTTCCATCCGTTCCTAAAACAATACGTTTTTCCGGAAAACAAGTTCTATTTACCTGGGTGAATTGGTGGAACATGAGTACAATATAAAACAGTTGAAGTTACAATTATTATGATAAAACCGTAATACACACGAAGGCCAACATTAAGGCGACAATTTTCTCTATTGGTACAGGATGACAAATAGTCAAAATAAGACAGAGCAGGTATTATAATATGAAATGTCACAAATCAAAAAAATCCTTGCAGACATGCCAAGTATTCGTCATTGTTTCAGGCTTATGAGTCATCTCTATAGGACTACAATAGATGTTATGAAACAAGAGTAGTTTATCATATATAATATTATAGGTAGAAGAGAAGGAGAAGTGGGATACAGGATTGGGGATCTAGTCGAAGAGACGAACGATTATGATATGTTATTAAAACAAGTTATCACGTACATTGTCTATTGTAGTGTACAGGTCATAATTCAAATCGCAGATCAATTATTATGATGTTATGAAAACAAGATATCACGTACATTGTCTATTGTAATGTACAGATCATAATTCAAATCGCAGATCAATTATTATGATGTTATGAAAACAATATATCACGTACATTGTCTATTGTAATGTACAGGTCATAATTCAAATCACAGATCAATTATTATGATGTTATGAAAACAAGATATCGCGTACATTGTCTATTGTAATGTACAGGTCATAATTCAAATCACAGACGAACGATTATGATGTTATGAAAACAAGACGTCACGTACATTGTCTATTGTAATGCACAGGTCATAATTCAAATCACAGACGAACGATTATGATGTTATGAAAACAAGACGTCACGTACATTGTCTATTGTAATGTACAGGTCATAATCCAAATCACAGACGAACGATTATGATGTTATGAAAACAAACAAGATACCACGTACATTGTCTATTGTAATGTACATGTCATAATCCAAATCACAGACGAACGATTATGATGTTATGAAAACAAGACGTCACGTACATTGTCTTTTGTAATGTACAGGTCATAATTCAAATCACAGACGAACGATTATGATGTTATGAAAACAAGATACCACGTACATTGTCTATTGTTAAGTACAGGTCATAATAAATCACAGACGAACGATTATTGGATGAAAACAAACAAGATACCACGTACATTGTCTATTGTAATGTACAGGTCATAATCCAAATCACAGACGAACGATTATGATGTTATGAAAACAAACAAATAAGTACATTGTCTATGAAAGACATAATCCAAATCACAGACGAACGATTATGATGTTATGAAAACAAGACGTCACGCACATTGTCTTTTGTAATGTACAGGTCATAATTCAAATCACAGACGAACGATTATGATGTTATGAAAACAAGATACCACGTACATTGTCTATTGTTAAGTACAGGTCATAATTCATTCAAGGCTATCTTATCGAATGGAACACTCATTAGTTCATTCATATATACTGTGTATATATAAAGCTCGGGGTGGAAGTGTTGGTAATTTATAGGATGGGAAGTAGATACAATCATTTTTAAGATTCGAAAGTCGTAAGGTCACAAGCGAACATAGAAACGATTCTTTTAGGTAACAAACTTTATAGTTTGAAGAGGTGATATGACGTAAAAAAATACAGGCTTATAACATTAAAAAGCTTACACTTTCAAAGTACATTGGAAATGAATTAATTGAACAATGATACATTATTTTGCTCAAGCAAATTTTAAAGTAGCAATGTTATTATTAAAATTTAGTTACGACGCATTATACTTAGTACCGTAACGTTTCCGCTATGGACAAATCTACACAAATTGAAACACCGGGAAGTGTAGTCGTTACACAACTATGTAACGACAGGAATATCCGTTCAATACCAGCATGTGCGGGGCTGGGCATAAAGAACAGGAGAGATTTTGTGGCTGGGGTGAAAAAGCAGGAGAGGGATGAAAACGCAACGAGGGTGGAGAGTACGGAGGGGGAGGGGTTGAGGGGTGAGATACTGACTGTCGCTCCACCTTAAAAGTCACCAAACCCGCCGGTAAAGTCACCACCTGAGTAAATTACAGTGTCCGCACAGTATCTGGCACAGCAGAATGCAGTAATGCGATGACAAATTAGTCACTGCACTGTTAAAACCTCTTGAAAATCACGAATCTGCCAAGAAAAGCCAACCGTATGTGTAAACCGAGATAATGGTCGATACATAAACTTAAGTTGAATTTATTTTCGAAAATGCCGAAAATGTTAAGGGGCAAGAATTGTTTTTACTATCTCTCCTAATACGACAATCTAAGGAGAAAGTATTTTTTTTCGTCAGAATTTACGAATTTGATTTTTTGGTTGATATATCCATTTTAGTGCCCCCAGAATAGAAAAAAATATTTTTAGATTGATTTTTGTCTGTGTGCATGTCCGTGTGTGGGGATCTGCAGAAGCCCACAGAAGAGTCTCTTCTCTCGTCCGAATTTCATGAAATTCTGTATTTAAGTCCACGATATCTCAGATTTTTTTCGTTTCACTTTTGATTTTTTGCAAGAGCATTTTACCCTTAAAACCCAAAAAAAGGAAAATTTAAAATTCTCAAAAACAGCTCAAAGGTTTTAAGACATTGTATCATTGATAGTCCTTTATGAGACAAACAAAATTACTAAATTTCTCCTCATTTCTCAACTGTTTTCCATGAAATTTGATATGTAATGTAAGGTTACATCACCCAACAAACGTCACTCCAAAAAAGTATATATAACCCAGGAGTTATATATACTTATATAACCCCACCTTCAGGGGTTATAATGCCCGAAAAAACTTCCAACATAATAGTTTAACTTATTTCATCCAACTGTTAGCTTAAAAAAGTGGATGTTTATTTTGAAGCAATAATATTTAAATCATATTTAGGTTAACTTTAAGGGATATGATATCTTTATTAAGGGTTATAGTATTTTTTACCAAGCGAGAAAGTATGTTTGTGTCAGTCCTCTGATACAGTTTTTTAATATAAAATTCCAACATTTATTGAATTATTGCAATAGTTTCATTAAAATAGAAGACCCTTATACTCCGATACCGCGTAACGTTATTGGGCAAGCAAAGAAGCTTTTATAACAGTAGACCTACACATCCAAAGGAAGTATCTTTCAAAAGTCAGTTATTCACCTCTCAGAGTAGCACCGCCTATCAGGTCCCAGCTCCGGCGCCAAGCTCGAGGCGTCCACATCAGACAGGTTCCGTTCCATCACCCTGCCGCTGCCGCTGCCGTGCTGGTCCATCGCTGAACCGACACTTACACTTGCAACTGTTGGGGTTCAGGAGCGACCACGGTCTCCTCCCGATCGGAGCGAAGAGACAAGTAAATAATCATCGTTTGATATTGAATTAATGTGTAAAAGTTTCTCAGCAACATTATAAAAGATGGAAAATGGCCGAAAGCACACGCCCACAGTTTTTATAAACACGTTAAATATTTAACTTTTCCCGTATAGTTGGATGAACCTAAACAAAAAAAAAGGTTCGAAGCAAAGACTCATAAAACATTGTGCCAGGGGCCAACAAGTTGCTTCATACATTGCGACATGCAGTCGGATGGAAATAACTCAAAACCCCGCGACCTGCCTTCCTCACGGCGTCGCCAATGATCGGGTCCGGTCCAACACCGGGAGATGTAGATACAATGACGTGATAAAAAACACCGCGACCTGCCTTCCTCACCGGCGTCGCCAATGATCGGGTCCGGTCCAACACCGGGAGATGTAGATACAATGACGTGATACAAAACACCGCGACCTGCCTTCCTCACCGGCGTCGCCAATGATCGGGTCCGGTCCAACACCGAGGGATGTAGATACAATGACGTGATACAAAACACCGCGACCTGCCTTCCTCACCGGCGTCGCCAATGATCGGGTCTGGTCCAACACCGGAGGATGTAGATACAATGACGTGATACAAAACCCCGCGATCTGCCTTCCTCACCGGCGTCGTCAATGATCGGGTCCGGTCCAACACCGAGGGATGTAGATACAATGATGTGATACAAAACCCCGCGACCTGCCTTCCTCACCGGCGTCGCCAATGATCGGGTCCGGTCCAACACCGGGGAATGTAGATACAATGACGTGATACAAAACCCCGCGACCTGCCTTCCTCACCGGCGTCGTCAATGATCGGGTCCGGTCCAACACCGGGGGATGTAGATACAATGACGTGATACAAAACCCCGCGACCTACCTTCCTCACCGGCGTCGTCAATGATCGGGTCCGGTCCAACACCGAGGGATGTAGATACAATGATGTGATACAAAACCCCGCGACCTGCCTTCCTCACCGGCGTCGTCAATGATCGGGTCCGGTCCAACACCGAGGGATGTAGATACAATGATGTGATACAAAACCCCGCGACCTGCCTTCCTCACCAGCGTCGTCAATGATCGGGTCCGGTCCAACAACAACGGAGGATGTAGATACAATGACGTGATACAAAACCCCGCGACCTACCTTCCTCACCGGCGTCGCCAATGATCGGGTCCGGTCCAACACCGGGGAATGTAGATACAATGACGTGATACAAAACCCCGCGACCTACCTTCCTCACCGGCGTCGTCAATGATCGGGTCCGGTCCAACAACAACGGAGGATGTAGATACAATGACGTGATACAAAACCCCGCGACCTACCTTCCTCACCGGCGTCGTCAATAATCGGGTCCGGTCCAACACCGAGGGATGTAGATACAATGATGTGATACAAAACCCCGCGACCTGCCTTCCTCACCAGCGTCGTCAATGATCGGGTCCGGTCCAACAACGGAGGATGTAGATACAATGACGTGATACAAAACCCCGCGACCTACCTTCCTCACCGGCGTCGTCAATGATCGGGTCCGGTCCAATACCGAGGGATGTAGATACAATGACGTGATACAAAACCCCGCGACCTACCTTCCTCACCGGCGTCGCCAATTATCGGGTCACGTCAAACAACGGAGGATGTAGATACGATGACGTGATACAAAACCCCGCGACCTACCTTCCTCACCGGCGTCGCCAATTATCGGGTCCTAACACCGGGATGTAGATACAATGACGTGATACAAAAGATCCTTCCTCACCGCGTCGTAATGATCGGGTCCGGTCCAACAGGATGTAGATACAATGACGTGATACAAAAACCTATTCCTCATCGTCAATACGGGTTTTACGGTAGATACAATGACGTGATACAAAACTGACCTATATATCGGGTCACAACAGATGTAGATACGATGACGTGATAATATGATACTCGTTCTAGAGGATTACCTCACAGCATTGTACATTAGGATCATCTAAGATGACATTAACGAAATGTAAATTGAAATAATAGTGCAATAATTTCATAGTCAATATCGGGTTTACGTTAACAAAATAATCACTATCCGTTGTAAGAAGAACATGCTTGTGATTAGGCACATAATTTACAGATACTAGCAATTAAAAAAGCCAAACATACCAAAATTTGTAAAAATTATCTGATTTTCAGTAAAGTATTAAAACTAATTTAATGATGGTGTGGGTAATATAAAAATAACAACGTAACCATGGTCAAACCGTGTTACGAATTGTAATTCTTTTAATAAATTTAAATAAAAGTGGAGTACCTAGAAGTACAAAGAAATAATAAATAATTTTGTAAATAAATAACCAAACCGTTGACTGTATAAACATCCAAACAAATGATTGTATCGAATAAAACTAAAAATGTTTTACAATAATAAAACTGCCTTGATATAATTCAGACGCAAAACACAAAACCCAATAACATAATGATTACTGATATTCAACAAGTAATTCATGACGGGAAGCATGGGAGATCGATGGCGTGATAGAAGTGGAGGGAGGAAGGCAAGGGAGGCAAGGGTGGAACTATCACCGCATAACCTCACTGAAACACCAAGTCGCACTGCACTGGACCAACACCGATACCGACACTGGACATGGGTTGGACGAGAGTGGTCGCGACGCCAAACCTCGACTGGGACGAAGCACAACACCGCGCCGCGCCGCGTCGCTACGTGGCGCTGCGTAGGCGCCCGTTCCTTGCTACCACCTACCGCACACGCTAGACCAATTTAGCCTTCATGACAAAGTTCAACAGAATTCACACATATTTACTCACATGGTCTGTGTGATTAAAATGTTTCCCCTCATAATTTGAGAAATCTTACAGAACTTCACGATGAATTATGGAATTGGCTTATTTTTTCTATAGGTGGAATTTTACAGAAATAACAATCCTTTATTTTCCAATAATTTTTAAAATTATATTTTATTAGACATTGTGATGTTGTAAATATTTCAGACATCAAATTCATAATTGTATGATGTTTTCCATTCAATAGTTGTTTTGAATGTGGTTAAATTGTGGCAAAAAACAAATTATTATTGTATACTCACTTGTTGGATTTTGAGAGGTTTGGATCACTGGTTTTCCGTCGCTCCCTTAGTTGTCTCTGAAAAATTAAAAGACGTTCACAATTAAAATAGAAACTTATGTATAACTCTAGGCTTCTTCCAAACTGTATTACAGGCATTACAGGTTAAAATAAATAAAGGATGAATATTTTCCATAACATTAAAAGGTAAATAGTATGCAGGTTTTTTGCTGTGAGGGACACTGACAGTAGACATTTTTAGCATAAACAATTTTTCATTTTTACCATATACCAAGTTGTATCAACATCTGACCATAATTAAAGGAGTTTGCCTATTCTCTACGAGTACAGTATATTATGATTAACCTAGGAAAAGAGTGTATAGGTTAGCCACCTCGATAAACCCATCAACTATGACTTTTAACCGTAAATGGCTGGATCTCAATTACATAAAGCTAAATTCATCCAATAATGTAAGTTAATAAGTGAAATATTAATTATTCTTACCCGCCATAAGATAAACATTATGACCCCAAATTACAACATACTGTGTGTGTTATTATGTCACTTAATTATTTCTCTTCACGGTAACCATTGGGAGGAGATAAAGCAAAACTAATGGTAAAAATATAAAATTAATATTTTTAAAATTACGTATGAAAACGCACACCTCCCCTCCCGAAAATTACCAGTTCCGAAAGACCGATATATCTGGATTACGAACTCGTCCGAGTAAAATGTAGAAAAAACACATCTCTACCACATTTGGTCTCGATCGGACCATTTATACGGCATATATACTTATATAAGTAAAGTATATATAATTTTTAACGACTGTTGTTTTTTGGCCTCTAGGTACTTTAAGACAAAAAAGTAAGATAGTCCTGGGCCGTGAGATCTACGGTAATAGCTTCTACCCTATGGGAAATTCGCTAAAAGTACCAGAAAATCAATAATTTTACACTCATGCAATTGTACAAATACGACGATATATTTTCAAAGGGACTGAGCAATAACAACCATCAATCACAACCTAAATGTTATTAATAACTTGTTTTATCCAAAGCTTATGTAGAGATGACTCGACACAGCTGACTTGTCTACAGCCAGTGATGTCTAACAATAATGGCATACGCACCCATACATATCCACGGCCTACGAAAGGTACTGACAGTGCCCTTCGATGCCTCTCCCCTTCCATCTACCCGGTCATGTCGAACACGTCAAACTTAAGTACACCGAGTTTACAAACTAACTTGCCTCGATCACTATGAGGTGGAGCGCAATCAATTGGCGTCATTTTACTGTAATATAAGATCTCGCAACTGATAACGAACGACCATGATGCCAAGTGGGCCATCGACATGGTGAATGCTTAGCCCTACAAGCCAAGCGGTACCTACGTAATTTATGTGGCCATGGTGAAATGTAGAGGAAAATCCAACGTTTTAAAATTAGAGTTTAACTCAAATATAATAATAAATAATAATAATAATATATAATATATATAAATATATAATAATAATAATAATAATAAAATAAATATATAATAACTCAATATTTTTGTAGTAGTAACATTTTAAATCGGAAATAAGCTGTGCAGTTCACATTCCTCAATTGTTTAGGGCGTCGATCTTAAAATGAATACGTTCTAAAATAGTCTGTACCATTCTGTTCCCGTTAATGTTATATCGTGCTGCTAATGCCGATGTCGCTCGGGAGCTTTGTTCCGAACCGACATCGGACTACCAGTGGAACAAGTCTAATGAAAGGAACGAAATAAACCGGCAACGTCACATAGAGTAAATATGAGTGTTACAAGTATCGCAGTCTTGTGTCGGTCGGGTTACTGTGGGGCATGACAGCAGCTGCAGGGGGTGATTGTAGCATTGTAGCAGCCCTTAATGAGGCTTTGTGATGCGAACACACGTTGCCCACACATTCCACCCTGCGTCGGAATGTAGGAACTGGAGGGGCTGACAAATGACATTCTCGTCGGACACTCGGTGTGGTGTACGTACTGCGGTGTGCTCATAATCAAACTACTGTGCCTCAAAACGTGCAGAAGTTAAAGTCATTTATTGCATGGTGTATGAATGATATTTATTGCAATGGAAGTAGGACTACAAATGTTTACAGGAGAGTAAACATAATATTGAGTACAATTAACTGGAACAAATTTATATTGTGATTAATTTTGCACGAAAAAAGTCTATTTTAAAAGACACTAGTAAATTATCACTGATAATTAGTTCAATACAGACGAAAATTCAGCGACCCATTACAAAAGTTTATTTACAGTCGTATATATTTTTAATAACAGGTGAAACAGTGGTTTGCGAACAAGTAGCAACGTTGGTCGCCCACACACGGCCGCGGTCACGGGGATCGGGGACACTGACACTGACTATGAGGAAACGCTGGCGCTGTGATGAGTCTTCAACTCATCAAACATTTGTCGTTGTTGTTGTATGATAATCAATTGTTGCGTTACTCTACAGTCTGTACGAACAGATATACTGGTATTATAACGGGATGGGATCCAATTCACTCGTATGCGATTTCGGCGAATGCATCAATAAACTAATAAGCTAAATTGTGTGTAAACTGCATTGTCTAGCTTCAGAAAACTACACACACCAATGTATTTATTTTCATCCTTTACAACGTGGAAATTTAGTTTTACCAAATGAACGCGCTTTTTCAGTTAAATTATACTATTTTATTATTTAATTTGAATGCTTAAGCTCTAGTAATTATCAATACACTATGGGGTGATACGGATGATAACTGCAAAAAGTTATTTAGACATATTGTTTAAAGCCGCAATGTAAAAGTTGTATTTTCAAGCATTGATACCGACTGAACCATGTTCGTATTTAAATGTGAGTATGGATTATTTAAATTAATCTTCAACAAATTAGATCAATGCAAATTGTAGAAATAAAAAAAAATTCAAAATTGTTGAAGATAAATGCATTCTCTCACTCAGTACTATTAAAACGAGGCGGGAGGCGGAGAGAGTCCCTAAATCAATATGAAATGTCAAGAGGTTCAGTGAGGCTGGAACAAAGGCACTTGCAAGTGCTAGGCCTCCTGCGTCACTGGATATATAGTAGGCTATTCAAGACATCGAAACCATAAGTGGAATCGTAAAGTATTTTTTTACCGAAGGATGTTAATTTGTTTGGCAGTTCAAACTACGTAAAGTTTTATTACATAACAACTTGGGAAAAAAATTATTAGTGCACTTCAAGTGTTTAATGTTGATTGTTAATTTTTAATTCTCGTAATGAAGTATATAAGGAATATTGTTATAAAATTTAATTTTAGTTAATTTTTTTTAAATTCCTTATCATAAAATTATATCTACTTGTAAATTATTGGATAACTGTTTAATAATTATATTTTCTGGGAAATTGCAATTTAATAATAGAATAATTGCAGCATCTCGTAAAATAGTGTTCAACAGCTAGTTGTTCCAGTGAAGTCCACGTGGTGACTGAATTCACAACTAGGAGCGCCACTGTAGCGTGCTCCCCACGCTCTGGTGGTCAAGCCTGTAACTTTGATGTGACTCAACAGTGGTCAACACAGTCGACATTATGTTTGTGGGGTGCAAAGTACAAACGCCCAGAGGGGTAGTTCTGCATGCTAACATCGATACAATGAATTTTGTTCAGTGATTTTATAAGATATGACTATTGCGCAATGATAGAACCGTTTTCATTTACGAAGTTTTTTAAGAAGTCAAAGTTTAAAAAAAAGAATTTTAGAAAGAGTACTTATAAAATTATATATTTATACATATATATATATATAATATATTTATATATTTTTAAATTATATAGTACTATATACTACTACATATGTGTACTACTATATAAGTACTATATACATATATATATATATATATATATATATATGTATATATACATAACTATAATTGTAAAATAATAAACATTTGGATTAAATCATAACATATTAATAAAAAAAATATTGATTTTCATTAAAAAATAACCTCAACTTCAAATAAAATGTTATGAAAGGCATTATTTTATTTATACAAATAAGATACCATCATGAGTATTATGACTTTATATAAATATTTATATTTTTATATAAAAATTATATATATACTAAAAGGAAGGATAATGAATATGATTTTAAATCATAAAAATATCAAAATTCCCTCAATATATTTATACAGTATGAACTTTGAGTATATATTTTAGATTTATGGGAAATCACATAAAAACATGCTTTTATTTAGGTAAGAAAATATATCAAATTATTTATAGTAACATGGGAATTTGAAGAATGAGAATTATATATGTCACATATTGACTTTTATATAAAGAATATATAATTTATATATATATATATTAATATATATATATATATATATATATATATATATATATATATATATATATATATATATATTAAAATTCCACAATCTGAAGTTACTTTTTGTTATATAATAATAAAAGAAAATTGGTACCCTTTTATATTACTTTATTTGGAACATGTTTCTGCATTTACGCCATATCCATGATAGGATAAAGCAAAAACTCATGTCTTCCAACACTGCTTATATTTACACTTATATTTTAATTATATATATACAAAAGAAATAAATAAAATATATATACATACATAAACATTATACATTATCTATAATATAAAAATGAATCCCAAAATGTGTTGGTAAGCACATAACTCAACAACGCCTGGACCAATTTGGCCAATTTTTTTTTAAGATGTTCGTTGAAGCCCAAGGATGGTTCACGGCGAGAAAAAATCGAATAATTGCCGGGGAAACCCTAAAAACCGCCCTTTTGAAAAAGGATCCCATATACTATGGAACCAGAACTTTGTTTACATTGTAAATATTTTCTTTTCAACAGCTGATTGCTATACTATATCTGTTAGTTGAAGATATACACAACAGATTGAAGCACTTGCATTTGTTTATGTTTTTTATTTTGTTTACATTTGTTTTTTTGGTTATGCGAGTGTCTGTGACTTCTTATTGCACATTTTGATACTGTGTTACGTTATTTTAGTTTATAATGGTATGGAATTTTGCACGCACTTTCCCTACACTGCCATTAACTCTATTCTAAATAATAAGGACTGCCGACAACAACCACGGGGGCCTGGGGGAGCCCCAGCTAGCAAAGCTATGATTGGAGAGACAAATTAATGAGTAGTAAAATAATTTGTTTTCGTTTACATTTTTATTTTAAGGTTATATGAGTGACTAAACAGTTTAACTGTACATTTTAACTGTATACACTTTTACTTGGTCAGGTGATCTGTATTTCTTATTATTGATTTTAACCTTATTGTCTCGGTAATTAAAAGATTTAGGGAAACGTGAAAATAAATTGATAATAAATCATTTATTTTGCAAAATACTTTTTATGGCATGCCTCCTAAAAAAGCCAATATTGGTAGAAGAACCAAAAACGCTCGATGTATTTCAGCACTTAGAGCTGCTAAAACAGAAGCACGCTTAGAAGCTGTCCGAATAAGGGCATCGTCTTCAAGAGCTGTTGAGCCCCCTACAGAGCGGGAAGCACGACTTGAAGATCTGCGAGAACGAGCTTCGATCTCAAGATGTGCGGAAACACCTGCAGAACGAGATGCTCGACTTGAAGACCAGCGAATACGAGTTTCGACATCAAGAGGTGCCGAAACCCCTGCAGAGCGGAAAGCACGACTTGATGACCTGGGTGGATGAGCTTCGACGTCAAGAGCTACAGAAACACCTGCAGAGCGAGAAGCACGACTCGGAGACCTGCGTGGACGAGCTTCGACGTCAAGAGCTACAGAAACACCTGCAGAGCGAGAAGCACGACTCGGAGACCTGCGTGGACGAGCTTCGACGTCAAGAGCTACAGAAACACCTGCGGAACGAGAAGCACGACTCGAAGACCTGCGTGGACGAGCTTCGACGTCAAGAGCTTCAGAAACACCTACAGAGCGAGAAGCACGACTCGGAGACCTGCGTGGACGAGCTTCGACGTCAAGAGCTACAGAAACACCTGCAGAACGAGAAGCACGACTCGGAGACATGCGTGGACGAGCTTCGACGTCAAGAGTTACATAAACACCTGCAGAGCGAGAAGCACGACTTGGGGACCTGCGTGGACGAGCTTCGACGTCAAGAGCTACAGAAACACCTGCAGAGCGAGAAGCACGACTCGAAGACCTGCGTGGACGAGCTTCGACGTCAAGAGCTACAGAAACACCTACAGGGCGAGAAGCACAACTCGGAGACCTGCGTGGACGAGCTCCGGCGTCAAGAGCTACAGAAACACCTGCAGAGCGAGAAGCACGACTCGGAAACCTGCGTGGACGAGCTTCGACGTCAAGAGCTACAGAAACACCTGCAAAGCGAAATGCTTGACGTGACGTCGAACGCGTAAATTTATTCTTCAAGTGTTTTAATTACTATATTTTGGTATATTAATGAAAAATTAAGAGCGAGACAACGTCCGCCGGGTTAAGCTAGTATATACATAAAAATAAAAAGTAAATATATAAAAAAGCTGTTAAATTGGCGATCGATTTCGTCCAGTCACACCGGACATCATCATGTGTAATCTTCTTCTGCTTACTGGTCCAGGTCTGACGGACTACCCGACTGTACAGAGTGTCATGCGGAAATTGTTACTCTTCTGATCCAGATGTTACCGCAAAAACCCCGTCTGTCCAGAGTATCCTGCGGGAATTGTTACTCTCTGATCCAGATGTGACGACCGCGACTACCCGTCTGTGCCGGGGTCTATCCTTCCGGTTTTGTTTAATTCTGGTCCAGATGTGATCGCTAAGCCGTCTGTACTAAGTATCCTGCAGGTATTTTTACTTCCTGATCTAGGTGCGGCCGGGTACTTCTTTAACCGTTCAAATTATACTCACCGTTATATGTTCAGAAAACGATTAAAAATATTTGAACAATTTGAAGTACGTAAGTTGAGGAAAATCAGAATGTATATTCACTAAACATGAATAAATTGTCTTGTCTTCGGAAAAGTTGCATTAATAATAATCGGTAAGAAAGTGTTGTGGGGGGGTGTGAGGGGGCGTTGAGAGCAATGCCGCTGCTGATAACATGATAGGGGTCGTCTGGAGACTTCACAGGCTTGTCGCTGACCCGTATAACCTCCTAAGTTAAGAGTCTTCATCAGCACCGCCATATTGAGTTTTAAGTTCCTTTAGAACACCACTAATTTTGTGTCAGCATTACTGGCCACACTAATTGTCACTATAATTTTCAGTATATAGTACGGCGGCTGTCAATGAAACACCCAAGAACTAATTACAAATCTTTTATAGATTATTATTATAGGTTTTAGCGAATTTCCCATAGGGAAGAAGCTATTACCGTAGGTCTCATGGTAAGACTTAAGCCCGGGACCATGTTATTTTTTCGTCTTAAGGTGCCCAGAGTCCAAAAACAATAGTCGTTAAAATTTATATATATATATATATATATATATATATATACACGTATATAATATATACATATTCATATATATATATATATATATACATATATACATATATATATACATATTATATAGATAATATATATATATGTATGTATAAATTTTCACGACTATTGTTTTTGGACTCTTGGCATCTAAAGACAAAAAATAACATGGTCCCGGGCTTAAGTCTTACCATGAGACCTACGGTAATAGTTTCTTCCCTATGTGAAATTCGCTAAAAATTCAAACACCAAACTATTTTTGAGAAAATTAAAATTTATGTTGCTTGAGAAGTCCCGCTACTCAGTTTTTGAATTCCTAGTGTAAAACCGTTGTAAAAATGTTTCATTGATTAATTAAATTATTATTATTGTAATGGTTATAGTCTGTTTGTCTTTTAAATCTGTAATTATTGACACATTTCATATAACTTAAGTTATGTACGAAATAAAGATTATGATTATGAAAGACCATCCTCCTTTTGATGGTCTTTGTGGACGAACGTGGAATTAGTATGAATTAATAAATGTATTTTGAGAGATTATTTTACGCAATTATGTGGATGCGGGTTACCGGATCGTAATGCATCTACTTTCGTCCGCATTCGTATACACGGATAGCGAAAAGACTTAGAAAGGCTTAATAGTTTTAATAATAATCCAATACTATAATACGAGCAAGGTTTGTATATATATATATATTTTTTTTTTTTGCACACGGATCTCGAAAATGGCACTAAGGAATTTCTTTAAATTTTGGAAATAACTAATTTCCGAGTAGAAAATAAGTTCTAAATAGATCTAATGTCCAGGAAAATTCGTGTTTTCTTGTAATATTAAGTTTAAAATCTAAAAATTTTACATTACGCTAAATGTAAACAATACAAACCAAAACAGCTGTTTATAACCGTTTGACAGTTCTTGATTGAAGACGGCAGGGAACAATATGTCAATAGACGTTTCATAAATATTTATTTTATGTATGTAATAAATGTAAAATTATCAGGTTACTAAACAATTTGTCAAAACCTAAGGATAACATAACTGTGCGAAATAAAACCAGGAAAGAGTATTTCTAAAATCTTCCGTGTTTTGATAGAAAACGTATTTGTTGTATCGCTTGAAGACCGTAACAAACCAATTAATATGTGTAAATTAAATTTCTCTTTTGCTTTTCAATCCTCATTCCATTTACATAAAAATCAATTGGTCACAGGCTAACTGTATGGGTAGTTAAACAGTAAATGATCGGCTAAAACAATAATTGAGGTTGGCTAAAACACCTTAACCGGCGTCGCTCATTTGGCAAACAACGTGGTCCAGCGTCTTGTGGTCGTGTGTTCAATCCCCGTCAGAGGCAATACTTTTTGTTCAGTGCTATATTAATTATGGTGTATTAAATCGGTTTTATTTAAACCACATAAATGTTTTCATTGAGTAATAAATGGGTTTTAATTTTTCTACTTAATTTTTATAATACATGTATTATTCTAAACGAGCAAAGCTCGGTCACCAGGTACTCATCCTATAAGAGTAAAACTTTTTAAATTGCATTGGAACCTAAAATACAACTTCACGAGGGGATGTCCCACGAAGAGTCAGTCCGAAATCTTAAATAGAAGCATAGGTTTATATGTGCTTCAAATTAAATTAAATGCCTTCTTAGCAGAATACAATTCCGCAAAACCCGAGTCGGAAAAGACAGCCATTTAAAAATGGCTTAAATTTTAATTTTTATATAAAAATTTAAACTATTTTTAAACTCAATTTTCTGACATCAAACTAATTTTTAACGGATTTACTAACTTGAATACCTCTTCTGGGGGATGGCTCAAGAGTTGTCAGAACCTAAAAATTTCAAATACATACCATCTTTGAATGGCTTCTATTTCCATCTCGATTTGCCTTTGAAAGTCATGCTACAAAATACATTTAATTTGATGTGCATATCAATCTATGCTTATCTTTAAGATTTCCTACTGACTCCTTGTAGGCCGTTCCCCATCAGAGGTACAGAATTGGCAGCTAAGTTAAAAATGAGTTTGTTGGCACCAAATTGAATTATCAAAGTTTTGTTCCTGTAGATAATAAATTATTATTCAATACTGTAGCAACCATAAAATTAAAATTCGAGCCATTTTTAGATGACTGTCATTTCCGACTCGGTCGACGTTTTAAAGTCGGGTTTGCTGCATTGTAATATGCTAACAAATACATTTAATTTGATGTACACTACATTAAAGACCTATACTTCTAAGATTTCGTACAGACTCCTCGTGAACCGACCCCACCTCAGGGTAAATGTCGGTAATAAGCTAAAAAAGGTATTTTAGATCCCATTTGAATTAAAAATGTTTTAACTGTTTCAATCACCTACAGTAGGTTTGTACATGATTTATAAATCGTTAACTCACCTTCTGGTGTATCCTCTCCTTGTAGCTCTCGGAGCGATTAATGGAGGTGGCCGACGGCTTGGTTTTGGTCACGTGGTGGGTCCTGCAACATCACAACATCAGTCATTCAGGGTTCCAGGATAGCTGGTGGCTAATCAACGCGGAGCTGTGCTGATCGTCTCAGGGCGTGGTCCTTGATTGATGGGTTCTGAGCACGATCATGCTCTGCATTTCATTCACAAATTGCCTCAGGTCAATACCATTGATCCGTGGACAAATGACTCACAACGGAGAGATACTTCCTTGAGAAATAAGTATTGCTGCGGATGGCGTTCTAACATCGCCGTGTTGTTTTTCGGATGGACGCTACTGCTAACGGATGTCATCACGACTCAACCTCAGCCAACGTAAACCTAGTTTATGTATATGTATAAACAAGTAAACATTTACTTGTGGAATTTTCTTTCGCATGGGCCATACAAGAGAAATAAAATGAGCTTTCACGTCTAAAATTGGCTTTAAATCTGGATAGCGACAATTTACCGAAAACATGTTCACGACTTTTCTAAAAGCTATCGATAGCTGAGAAAACCAAAATGTAAACAAAATAAAAAACATAAACAAATGCAAGTGCTTCAATCTGTCGAGAATATCTTCAACTAACATATAATAAAGCAATCAACTATTGAAATTAATGTAAACGAAGTTCTGGTTTCATAGTATGCGATCCTCTTTGGGCTTGTAGAAAGAAACCTAATTGAGCTACAACAAAGTTGATGATCCATAAACCTTCTCCATGAAATTTTTCGTAAGTTTACCAATTTTCATGACAAATCTTCTAACGGTGTCCAAGTGCATAAACTTTAAACATATAATTATAGAGTACACACTAACACATTAGCAGCATAACCCTTTTCCAAACGCAATTCATACCTCCATGATCATAGAATAATTTTTCAACTTTTAAGTACTTAGAGCATGGATCTTTACTAGGATTTCTCAGAAAACTTGTATAAACTTTTCCCAGGGCCGCAAGCAGTGGTGGCTCATGATCGCTTTTAAATGAGGTACACGTCCGGGGGTATACCATATCCTCCTTAAAATGGGGGGCCCTTCTCCACAACATTTTTGTACGATAAAAGCCTAAATCCGTATTTCTAACTACCTGAAGCACATTTTTCTTTAACTGTAAGTTTTTTATAAAATATTTTCATAACTCAATTTTTTTAATTACTTAATACGTCTGTACGAATTGAGTACGCTGTACGCTGACAGAGTAATTGGGTTAAAAAATACGATTCTTACTGATAATAACACGGAAGCACACCAACTTCTACATACACGGAAGCGGGCAAGCTGCGTTTCCTCTGAAACATCCTCGCCCTCAACTTAAGGTCCTTCCATAATAATCAGCTGATCACTCCGTCAAACTAATACCGGCAATAAGCGACCGACTGCCGACTGTCACCACACCATGCGCCACTATCAGCGGAACCGGAAACTGCAGCAGCGCCAGCGCTCCCGGCTGCAAAGACACGAATCTCGACTATTGATTCTTCTTCACTCCGCTAGATAGTGTTCTCGTCCCATACAAGAGAAATAAAATGCGCTTTCACGTCTAAAGTTGGCTTTAAGTCTGGATAACGACAATTTAACGAAAACATATTCACGACTTTTTTAAATGTTATCAATATCTGAGAAATAGAGTTAAGAAAACATTTTTTATGGAATATTATGATCGATTAGGTGTTCGATAATACCTAACCGGTTCGATTGACCTAGTTCTCGTTCTCACTGACTCATGAATATTTTATAACGTTAATAAATGCATTGTGCAACCCTGGGAGAGAAGATGTGGGAACTAGTTCTCTTATTATTTTAAGCTTACATGTCCAAAACGGGCGGTCTATGTCCATGTATAGAAACGTAAAATACTCTTGACAAAGTGTATGTTAAAAACGTTATTTGTTTATTTTGGTTTGATGTAATGAAATAGATATTTAAAGACAAGAAGTTGTAGGACACCGTTGAGACTACTTCAAGGATTCACATCATATAAAATACTAAATTCGCAATTCGTGTATACAATCCGTTTGTACCGTAGCATACAAACTGCGACTGACACACTACCATGCATTTTGCACTTCAAATTTAGTACGGTATATTTACATGAGCCATTCGGAAAGTTTTATAAAATTTCGGGTTATTGGTTATTATTACGCTATTAATTACTTTCTTACATCAAACACTATTGAAACAAATAACCTTATCTGTAATGTACAGTATTCGTTTTTGTGATACGATATAACAGTATAATTTAAGACTACGGAATGAAAGATTATGTAAGGGCCCAAACGCATTGCAGCAGCTGCGACCAGAGGCTGGCGGTCAAATTTAACATTGAATATCATATGGAGCGGCACGCCCTGCTACCGAATCGCAGCGGCTAGAGTCTAGAGCTTCTGGCCGCGGCGGCTGCAGCAGTGACCCGGGCTGGTGATGGTGGTGACCGACTGATGACCATTGAGTGAGGGAGCGAGCTGTGAATAACTGTTATGTTATGTTTGGTGGTGATTTCTACTGTTCAATTATGCCAGATTTCAATACAGAGCGCATCTTCATTGAAGCTGTAAAAGAAAGGCCCACTTTGTGGGATTTAACATCTGAGGAATATCAAAACAGAGTTCGTAACACTTTGGAGCCTTGGTGCCTCTATCACTGGTTTAATAATGAGGTCTGGGGATATTAGGGTGGTAAAACAAAAATTAATGTTACAGCAAATTTACTGTAATATAACCTATACATATTATATTATATATTTTTGGAAACAGAAATAAACCCGCTTGAAGAAACATAAAATACTTGTCAATTGTAAAAAAATTGGTAATTTATATATATATATATATATAGATTAGGGGAAAATTTTTGAAAACAAAAATAACTAAGGAGGTTCAAATGTACAGTGTGAGCCTTTGTATGATATATCTTATGACATTTAAGGACACATAACTAGGGCATATGACTAGTGGTGAGTTTAGACAAACTTGTAGCTTAGTTCAAGGAAGTATTATATATCCTGTCTTGTTTAATATTTATGTCAATGATTTTGCATATCTGAAACTTAATAGTCATATTTTACAGTATGCAGATGACAATATCTTGTATATTGTACAAACAAATCTGGATACAGCTTTTAGACTAATGCAAAGTGATATGAATATCATGGTAAAATACTTGTATGAAAATAGAATTGTGGTAAACTCAAAAACCCCGTCGCAGCAGACCTGCGTACTCAGCGAATTACCAAATCAATAACATAATAATAATATATGACAAGTTTTATCATTATCTGTCAATAAATATGAGTATTATTTGCCTACTCTTAATAAGATTAACATGGGAAAGAGTATGCAGGATTTCTGCTGTGAGGAACGCTGAAAGTGGGTGTTTCTAGCGTAAACAATTTATATTTTGACCATTTATATCAAGTTTCATCGAAATCTGTCCACAAATAAAGCAGTTCACCTAAACTCTATATGATTAACATGGGAAAAGAGTATGCAGGTTAGCTGCCATGATAATTAAATTAAAAATTAGTTGGACTTTTCCAACGCGTCTTGTGTTTAAAATCTACACAACGTTTCGAGAGTTGGATAAACTACTCCCGTTTTCAAGTGCCTAACAATATTTACATCTGTCCAAACAAATGATTATTTCTACATATAAAAAAGAAACCGGTCAAAAACACGGTATAAAAAAAAACACGGTAACAAAAAATATACCTATAGAAAAAATTGTAAATAAAACACTCTACTTAGCCTATTCTGTACACTAGCATGGAGGCGAAGTGTAACGTTGGTGGCCCCGATTTTTTTGTAAACAATTGTTTTTTCGTGCGCTATTTTGTTTTCAGCTGCAGCCGGACGACGCTGGGCTGCCAGCGCCCCTAGCGGACACGAGGTGAAAGTAGCAACCGCTTTGACGGGTGGGGGGGCCAGTAGTGGTCTGACGTCTGACCTTCGTGTCGTGCGGTCCTACTTATTTTTACGTCCGCTAGCTCGGAGGCGGAGTGCTAGTGTCGTTCATTTGCAATTTTCCGAATGTACAGAATAGGCTAAGTAGAGTGTTTTATTTACAATTTTTTCTATAGTTATATTTTTTGTTGTGTTTTTGACCGGTTTCTTTTTTATATGTAGAAATACCCTTTTGTTTGTACAGATGTAAATATTGTTAGGCACTTGAAAACGGGAGTAGTTTATCCAACTCTCGAAACGTTGTGTAGATTTTAAACACAAGACGCGTTGGAAAAGTCCAACTAATTGTTAATTTAATAATTAATAACCAACGCCATTATGAATTTTCAAAACTCTGCCATGATAAACCCATAAACTATGATATTTAAGCGTAAAGTACCTGGTGACCGAGCATTGCTCGGATAGAATAAGACATGTTTTTACAAGTTAATTAGCAAAATCAAAACAAATTTACTGCCCAATGAAAACATTTATGTAGATGAAATAGAACCTATTTAATACACCATAATTAATATAGCACTGAACAAAAAGTATCGCCCCTGGTGGCGATGGAACTCGCGGCCTATAGTTCTTGAGGCTGACACGCTACAACTCGGCTACGACGTTAGTCAATTGAGCGATGCCGTTTAACGTCTTTTAGCCAAAGCCGATCATTTACTGTTTAATTATCCATACCGTTATTATTAGCCTGTGATCAACTGATTTTGTTATAAACGGAATGAGGATTGAAAAGCAAAAGAGAAATTTAATTTAAATCAATTAATTGGTTTGTTACAGTGGCTTCAAGCAATACAACGAATACGTTTTCTATCAAAACACGGAAGATTTTGGAAATACTTTTTTCTGCTTTGATTTCGGCTATGTTATCCTTAAGTTTTTACAAATTGTTTAGTAACCAAATAGCAAATATATATATATATATATATATATTATATATATATTGTATATATATATATATATATATATACAAACCTTGCTCGTATTATAGTATTGGATTGGAACCTCAAAATACAACGTACTGTGTTTAGATTTTTTAATATCTCGGTAAGCGTTAAAGATAGAGAAAAACTTTAGGGAACTAAATTGTGTATTTTTTAAGGTGATTGTAATAGTGAAAGATAAAATTCGAAATTTTATATTCGATATTTCGATTTTATTTTATTTCGAAATTTTTTTTACATGGGAAAAACGCAAAAAAACCCATTTTTGGGTTTACGAAGTCGTCCGAGCAAATGCAGGAATACACGTCTCTACCAAATTTGGTCTCGATCGGACCGTATTTAAGAGTTATCGTGTTCACAGACACACACACACATACACACACACGCACACATATATATATAAATTTTGTTGACTATTGTTTTTGGTCTCTAGGCACTCAAAGAAGAAAAAATTTCATGGTCCCGGGCTTAAGTCTTACCATGAGACCTACGGTGATAGCTTCTTCCCTATGGGAAATTCGCTAAAAAACAAAGGCAATAGTTTTTAGAAATCCTAGAGTTAAGATAAACATAAACCAATTGAAGACAGGAAACCTAACTTGTCACAGCAAAACATGTTTAACAACAATAAATACTTGTGTATGTCAAAAAATATACATTGTAAATAAAATAAAACACTTGTAAATAAAAATCTTTGTAGACATTATTTCAATGAAAACCTTAGATTACAACACAATGTTAATCACAGTTTAAGGAATAGACAATTTCTGACACAACGAGTTGACAACAACTATGGGGAAATGGTTTTGGAGTATAGAATATCTAGGCTAATAAATTTATTGCCTTCAGAGCTAAAAACAATACAAAATGAATGGCAACTAAAAATTAAGCTTGAAAAATTATTTTATGAGTAAAAGGTAAAAACAAAGAGGCTGAGTCAGTCCTTCATGATTGCAGTAAAAACATGTGTAAAAAAATAGCCTAGGCCTAGTTTTAGGGCTGCAGAGAATGTATCCTTCCCTTCTTAACAAAAAATACATCTTACCTTTTATAATAACACTAGCTGACCCGGCGAACTTCGTAACGCCTGACAGTAAATACATGTTAACTTTAAGTTTGGCCACGTTCTGAGGTCGAGTAGCATTACAGCTTCATTGCGAAAGGTTATATATTCTGGGTCGCGG
The DNA here is from genome assembly GCA_023375725.1 of Nephotettix cincticeps. Lineage (NCBI taxonomy): Eukaryota > Metazoa > Arthropoda > Insecta > Hemiptera > Cicadellidae > Nephotettix > Nephotettix cincticeps. The sequence continues at coordinate 60,058,349 of CM041786.1, read as the reverse complement.
CATAGTGAATAACAATACTGAAACGACAAAACATATTAATATCATTCCCACAAAACAAATAAATCTGAGTGGATTAATTCACAATTTTCAAATCCAATCCAAACCCAAACGAAACCTAACTGTAATACGGCTTTTATAGGAAAGATATACAACAGCTGATTATTATAATAAACGTAATAATATTAACATTGTAATTATCATACTGTATAAACACATGACTTTAATTAATCAGACAGAAAATAAAAATATAAATACATAATCCCCTAAAACCGTTAACTATTAACGTGGTGATTAAAGCTGTTCATTTTTTACAGTACACATTTACTTCATAGTTTAACATTAATGAATGATTCAGATGGCATTGGATAGTAAAGCATACGGTATTGCTAATGGAGAGTAAACCAATCAGCTGTAGCTAAGAAATCAAATGTTTTCATTGTAGACAATTTGTAAACAAACTTACTCTCCATAAGGTTAACATTAGAAATTTAAAACGCCATAAAATGGAAACTTATGGGGTTTTCGAAAAAATTTTTTCACTAAAACCTTCCCGGACACATATAGAGCAACTTCCTAAAATTTCATGGCGATCGGATGAGTAGTTTGGCAACGCATAAAGGACATACAGACAGACAGACATACATTCAATTTTATATATAGAGATAAGTACTCAATAACTGAAACTTTAATTTTAAAACACCAAAGATGACATATAAAATACATTACACATAACACTTTTAACATGGAAAACACATAGATCAATCACACAAACACGCAGTAGCTTAATTCACAACTAATTATTTTTCAATACTATTTTACCCACACTGTTATGGTTCAGGGGATAATAAATTGTAGTAATTAACACGTAGAATAGCGCTTTATTAATCTAAATATATAAAACAAAGTCGTATTAGTAACGCTCATTATAACTCGAGAACTGCTGGACCGATTTTAATGATCTTTGATTTTTCGGATTCGTCTCTGCTCCGGTCATGCTTTAGGCATATTCAGTTTCCATAAATTCAAATAGTTTCCAATTTATAGCGTTTTAAATTTCTAATGTTAACCTTATGGGGAGTAAGTTTGTTTACAAATTTGCTAGAATCAAAAAAATTGATTTCTTAAAACAGCTGTTGGTTTACTCTCCGTTAGCAATATGCTTTACTATCCAATGCCATATGAATGATTCATTAATGTAAAACTATGAAGAAAATATGTGCTGTACAAAATGAACAGCATTATTCGCCACGTTAATCGTTTTCGGTTCTTGGGAGCTATGTACTGTAATTATATTTCTTTATTTTCTGTATGATTAAAAGTAATGTGTTTATATATTTGCCATATAAAATAATTACAATGTTTATACATATTAGGCTTATTATAATAATCAGCTGTTGAATATTTAAAGCTTTCAAAACGAAGCCGCAATGCTATTTGACTTCAGAAAATAGCCAATCTTAAAGTTAACATGTATTTTCTGTTAGACGTTACAAAGTTCGCCGGGTCAGCTAGTATTTAATATTGAATGATCCCAAGTACATTCGCAATTTCAGATCCAATGCTTTCCAACAACAACTTTCACTTAGTCTAATCAGAAATCGTCTGTTTAGGGTTGATAACCTTCAGCTTATAACTAGTTTAATCCCTGTGAGGATAAAATTTCCCAACATTGTACAATTAACATATATTATAGTACTGTAAGTAAATTTATTTGAAAAATAAATCTTGTAATCCTGGTATTATACATTACTTACAGAAATAGCTGATCTCTCAATTAACCATGTGGCTAAAGAGATTAAACAAATAACTGCATTTTAATTCAAATATTTATATGAAATAGAGGAATTGAATTTAAAACAGAATTAAAATCCAACTGACGATTGTTGGCAAGGCCAAAACACCTACTTGGGTTCCGATGACGATGGGAATAGAGTAAGATTAAGTATATTTGTATCAATCTTCATTAAGTTTGAAAAGAGTTTTTGTCCGCAGATATGGAATTTGGTTATTGAATATCTGATTAACTTGAGTAATTTGTTGGCGTAAAGTACAGAGAGAGTAATTTTATTGTTTTACTTGTTCCAACTCCAAATAAGGTTCAAAAGGTAATCAATTGTTTAAATATGTAAATTAATTGTACAGTACTCACTGTTCGTGGTGCGAGGAGTCGTCTTCGTGGTCAGCCTGATGGTGGGGGGCGGTGCCCCCCCTTTCCTCGGACACTGGGTCAGGCCTACGGTCCGCGCGAGATCCGCTCACTGTCCGTTCACCTGTAAAACATAAACACCATTATGGGATAAATTATACGCACAACGTATAGAGGAAAGCATAAACATAGCTCATAGTCTTATCCTCGGAATTAGTATGTTCACGCGACAGTTTGAACATGTATATTGTATGTATATTTAACTAAATTTATTAGTGTAAGCTATTATGGATAATAAATGCAACTGCGTTTAAGGATCTACAGATCTGGTGTTGTATGAAGGAGGCATTAATTGCCCATCTAATATTACGAAACAAATGACCAGAGCTAGAGAAGAAGGTAGACAGAGGACGGGGGAGCAAAGACACATCAGACATGAGTGTGATGAAAGGAGACAATTTGTTGCCGAGGAGACGCTGCATCCCCGGCACATTGTTCTGCTCCTCCCTCGTTGAACACGGGTTCCGCACGCGATGTGCGTTATTTATTATGTATCTTTCTATTAATTCAACTAGAAAGCTGGTCTGGACAGCATTATATTATGTGAATTAAATAAGTAGGTCTATAAATATAAGTTAAAAGTTAAAGTATATAACATAAAATATTAGAAGACAACATTTCAATCAACGTTAACACATTTCACGTTTCAACATACGTATTTAAAATGGCAAAAAATATAAAATTTTAGGAATAATAGACTTTATCTCGAACCAAAACTGTAAGTAAAATAATTAAAGTACACTAGATCCAATCCCCAATTGTTTTGAGCAAAAAAACTTTTTAAAATCAAATCATTCTGAAAGGAGCAGGCAAAGGACCAGGATGCAGTACTGTCCTAACTCATTAGTAGTGGTTACAAACCCACATAGAGCCAACCGAATCGACACGTTTTTCCCATAAGAATAACATGGTGAGCAATTTTTGCACATCTCAGTTTTGCTCAGTTAAAAATCACAGCAATCCAATCTACTGTCTGATATTATACAACATCATTTTTATGAAAAATAAAACCACAGCCACAATATGCAAAGTCCCATTGTTATAAAACGACCAGATTTTTTGCACAATAATTTTGGCTAAAAATTTTTCACAAAAAAGTGTACCAAAAGATGCGCCTTGGTGAGATCGGACATAATTAGAAGGTGTTGATATCAAAAAGTTCTTAGTTTCCGAGATATCGTAAATTTTCTAACTTGAAAATTACATGGTAGCATTTATGTCTAGTATATCATTCGTTCACTATGCTCATAACCTAGTCCCGCCGTACGCCAAATCTCACTGTTATAAAACGACCAGATTTTTTGCACAATAATTTTGGCTGAAAACTTTTTTTCAGAAAAAAGTGTGCCAAAAGATGCGCCTTGGTGAGATCGGACATAATTAGAAGGTGTTGATATCAAAAAGTTCTTAGTTTCCGAGATATCGGCAATTTTCTAACATTAAAATTACATGGTAGCATTTATGTCTACAAAGCCCCCCTGTCCTAGTATATCATTCGTTCACTATGCTCATAACCTAGGCCCGCCATGCACCAAGTCCCACTGTTATAAAACGACCAGATTTTTTGCACAATAATTTTGGCTGAAAATTTTTCAGAAAAAAGTGTGCCAAAAGATGCGCCTTGGTGAGATCGGACATAATTAGGAGGTGTTGATATCAAAAGGTTCTTAGTTTCCGAGATATCGGCAATTTTCTAACTTGAATGCACTGTACCGCGCAACGCGCTACCACAAGACTCACAACATCATCGACACCTACACATAACATGATTATTAATTTTTGCGATGGTGTCCATCTATCTCAATACATTACTAGCATTGCTCCATGACCAACTTATAACCTTACCACTTAACATACAACTCTCCTTTCTGTTTAATTACTCTTTAATAATTCTTCCTCTAGAACTTGTATTCTTTACATCTGCACGACATGTTCAATTGGACACATGTTTATATTTCCCACTTAAATTTTTTGGTTTTCAGGCTTATTTTCATACAATTGACTGAACCTCCTATATATAACCTTTGATAGTATTTGGTTTTATACCTATTGTCCTTATACACTTTTCAATCGACTTTAGAAGCAGACAATTCCTTGAAATAACCGATGATTCTGCAAATACAGTTTTACTAATAGAAAGGGTGCACATGCGACATGCACTCACTTGAGTTCCTCACTTGTACTTGTATATGTTTTCAGTTGTATATAAGTGTAGTATTGACCTAACTAAAACATACAACAAGAAAATGAATAAAATGGTTGATATTGTAGTCAGGTTCTTCATTCTTTGACTCGTCTGTGTCTCAGGCAATGTGCACCAAACATGTTTTTAAATTGCTAAAGTATTAATTGATTGAAATATTTCGTTTAGCTATGAACTATAAGGTCACAAATTTCAATATTTTACAAAAACCAATGTCACTATACAACATTTTACTGTCATTATTTATATTTACTTATCTGAATTAATGAATTGAAAATCGTCTTGTTTAAAAAAAAACTATAAATTTTAATTTAAATGTTTTATACGTTTACAAATGTTGAATTCAGCAGATACTAGATCAAGTTTGTGTCAGTTGTTGGAACAAGAGGCAAGACATGTTTTATTGATGGTGTTTAATTTTAACTGCTTCATCCGACCTATAGTTGTTTGATACTTACAATAAATATGAATTCAACAGATCCTTGATCAAATTCATGACGCATCAACTTGTTATTTGATTTTAACCTATAATGTTGTTTCTGGCTTACCTTATAATGTTACGTAACTTTCTCAATGTATCTAAAGGCATTGTTGAACAAGAGAGCAATTGAAATATACAAAGTGTCCAGTTTAGAGGTATCAAGAAATGACTATCTTATGATATTAAAATTTAGTTTGTTTGCTAAACATGTCATAAATACAACTAAAAGAGTAAAGTTCAATATCATAACCACAAGTCAATCGATGATCTATCTCCCTAACGTTTCTAGTAATCGTGCACTCCGTTGCACTCTTACCTACAAATAAAAATAATTATGTGCTATTGCACTCTGTGACACCATTGTGCAAGAAAATGATTTGTTCTAACAGTTGAGATACTACAGAAGTTTGTAGTGATTGTGTTATACATAAACCCCAACAAACATTCACTCTTTCAATCATTTATAAAGCAAGTGAATCCTTTAATCCTCAGACGATCATTTAGCTTCAGTTGATAAAGTAGACAAATCATATATGCATGAAATTTGAGCCTTTTATGTAAGATGCTGCACTATACTACAAGGCAAAATTGAATTTATATAAGACTTTTACTCACTTTTAATTGATTGTACACTAACCTATTATTGGTGTGCTTTATAGTTTTTTGCCATCAAACTTACATTATCCTTGTGTTAAGATTGACTTTAAACACAGTGGACTCTCATCAAGTCTCAGGCTTATTAGAAGACTGAAATCAAATATCCTACAACAGGTTTGATTCCATCTCAATTACATTTAATTCACTGGTGTTTTTTTTGTTTCGTGTTTACTTGTACCCATGTCTTTTGTACTTGTATGTGAATTATAGGAGAACTGTTAAGTGCTAAATTCACTAGTGTCATTTGTTTTATACTTGCTTGTACTATGTGTCTTTTCTAGAAACCATGTTGAGGAGAACTGTTGAATTACTGTAATATGTGAGAGGTTTGTAAGAGAACTGTAAATACGATATTTAGTGTCTTTCGTTTCATATATCTATCACATATCTCCTCTAGTAACCATGTTGTATGTGAATTATAGGAGAACTGTAAAATATTATATTCATTGGTGTCATTTGTTTAATGTGTACCTGTACTGTGTGTCTTCACAAACCCAATGTTGAATGTGAGTTAAAGAAGAACTGCTGTACTATTCTACAAAACAAGTGGGGTGCAATTAAAAAAGATTTTTACACATTATTAATTGATTGTAGACTAACATATTTCTTTGTGTGCTTTATAGTTTTTGTTATCAAACTTACAATAGCCTAGTGTTAAGATGTGAACTCTCAACAAGTCCCAGGGTTATTAGAAGACTGATATCAAATGTAAATAATCCATCCTGCAACTGTCTCAATTACATTTAATTCACTGGTGTTTTTTTGTTTCATGTTTACTTATATCCCTGTCTTCTCTACTGAATGTTGTAGGCGAATTATAAGAGAACTGTAAAATACTATATTCACTGGTGTCATTTGTTTAATGTGTACCTGTTCTGTGTGTCTTCTCTAGTAACCATATCGAATGTGAGTTGAAGAAGCAGTAAGATGCTGTACTGTTATACAAGACAAAATGAACTCATATAAGACTTTTACTAGAGAAGATATATGTATTGGTTACTGGTTATAGGAGAACTGTCAAGTATCATATTTACATTAATTTCACCAGTATAATGTGCTTCACCTAGACTGTGTGTCTTCTCTAGTAAACATATCGAATGTTAGTTAAAGAGGAACTGCAAAAAACTATATTAACATTCATTTCACTGGTGTCATGTGCTTTACCTGTACTGTGTGTTTGAACAATTGACATCATCAAGTTGATATTCAATTTAATCGTTAAATTGTTGTTATAGTCAGAACTGATTCAGATTTATGACATAGAAAGACTTCATAAAAGATAATCATTACTTAACACCTCCAACACAAACACTTTATAAGAGTAAGTATCTAGTTTCACATGAAGATGTGAAAACGTTTGTGTCACGTTTCACACACACACACAAGCTTTACATCTTTACATGTTCATTTCATATATTTGTGTAAAATGGATTTGTGGAATTGTGTGATTTTACACAAATATGTGAAATGAACATGTCATCCGATGTAATCGGTCCACCAAGGCGCATCGATTGGCATAATTTTTTTTGAAAAATTTTCAGCCAAAATTATTGTGCAAAAATCTGGTCGTTTTATAACAGTGGGACTTGGTGCATGGCGGGCCTAGGTTATGAGCATAGTGAACGAATGATATACTAGGACAGGGGGGCTTTGTAGACATAAATGCTACCATGTAATTTTAATGTTAGAAAATTGTCGATATCTCGGAAACTAAGAACTTTTTGATATCAACACCTTCTAATTATGTCCGATCTCACCAAGGCGCATCTTTTGGTACACTTTTTTGTGAAAAATTTTCAGCCAAAATTATTGTGCAAAAAATCTGGTCGTTTTATAACAATGGGACTTTGCATATTGTGGCTGTGGTTTTATTTTTCATAAAAATGATGTTGTATAATATCAGACAGTAGACTGGATTGCTGTCATTTTTAACTGAGCAAAACGAGATGTGCAAAAATTGCTCACCATGTTATTCTTATGGGAAAAACGTGTCGATTCGGTTGGCTCTATGTGGGTTTGTAACTACTAGTTATGATTATAGTAGATTATGACGACGAGTTAATTAGTGAGGGAGGCAAGGCGAGTAGATTAATGAATAGATAAACCGACAACGCCTCAGGTTCTGTCTTTGGACTAGAACTTCTGGCGTACGACAGGAGTGTGAGACAAAAACATATCACAAACCGAAGACGCCTCCGGCCCTGTGTGTAGACAAGCCCTTCTGGCGTATGACACGAGTGTGTAGATAAGCCCTTCTGGAGTACGACACGAGTGCGAGACAAAACCATATCACAAACCGAAGACGCCTCCGGCCCTCATAAACAATGCCATCCGATACGTATAGACCATTCATACTTTAAAGGAACGGGCGGAGACACGGTGATGCGTCACGTCACGTCGCGCTACGCTACGGGAGCGTGACGGCCGCCCAGTGCGGAGGACAGCAGGAACAGCAACTGCTGTCGTGTAGGCCTACGCCGAGTGAGAAATAATAATACGTAAGTGCTACTGTCAAGTGACTGCTCAAGCTCCGGACGACTGTTGCTGATATCACGGGACGTGTCACGTTGTTTACAAAACATTAGGAATTTTACAGGATCATAATCTAATTAATTGTGTTAATTTATATAATAAACCTATACAGGGCGAGAAATAATAGGGTGAAAGGGACTTTATAACCTCCCTGTATATGAATGTGGCAGAAAACACTGCCCATTTAACTGAAGTAAAAATATTTCTGAGCCAATAATATTTTAGGTTGTAATTTTCACCCTGTGACAATAACCATACACTAACTTAAATACCCCCGTCACAGCAGACCTGCGTACTCAGCCAATTTCCAAATCAATATCATAAATGTTATAATGCATGACACGTTTGATCATTATCTGTCGATAAATATGAGAGTTACTTACCTATTTTCCATAAGATTAACATGGGAAAGAGTATGCAGTTTCGTGAAGCATATGAAGATAAATATCACCACCTCTAGGCCACCTCCGCGCGGCCGTGGCGTAGAATCGGCTAGCACGACAATTAATTTTCCGCCACGGCCGCGCTTCGGTGGTGTATGGGATCTGTAAGCTAACATTAAAAGTGTATTTTCTCGCTTATCCATGGACGGATTTCGTTCAACAAAGTATCGTTCGATTTAAAATTAAAATTGCAATCTTTTTTATATCTTGTGAAAGTTTTATATAGTTAATGTTTTTTGTTATTTAAATTTAAATGTTTTTAACCGCCGCAATTTTGAAAATAAAAAGCAAAAACTAAGTGATACTTGGGGAATATTTTTCTCTTTGGCCAATAAATATGTGTGCAAAGTTTGGTTCTTGTATCTTAAACAGTTATTGATATGTAACGGGTTTTGTATAAAGTACAAAATGGCGGCTAGCTGCTAAACGAAGGATTTTTCAATATACGTTTATAGGAAGTTTTTTGTTTATTTTGATGAGTAATATCATTCCTTGAAGTTTGTCCCCGACTTTAATGAACACTCTGTATATAAATATAAATTTTAACGACTACTGATTTTGGCCTTTGGGCACTTAAAACGAAAAATAACATGGTCCCGGGTTTGATGACCATGGGCATGAGACCTACGGTAATAGACTTTTTTCCCTATGAGAAATTTGCTAAAAAACATCAGATATATTGTACTTCGTAATAAGAACTTGTGATAGGTGTACAAGATTTCTGTGCAACACATGATATACTCCAGCAGCAGTCGCGACCACTGTATCGTGACTTCCGAGACTGTATCGTGTGTAGCTAGCTACAAACTGTCTTGCGGACTCGACACCGACTTGACCAACTGGTTTAGTTACTGGTCAATGCATCAATGCATATTAAACGGATTTAAAACAATATAAATACTGCCATACTAGATATGAGCCCATCCTTCGGACGGGTATAATGTAACAATGACTTACTTCTCTAGCATTATAACAATCGTAGTTCCTCTTTATGTACTCGTATATCGTAATATTATTACTAAACTAAATTCAATGTTGTCATTTATATCTCGGCGAGTCTTGATGATCTTATTCTAGATGGGCAAACTGTTGCCATCAGGGAAGCTCTAACCCTAAGAAGGCTCGTGTCGACAGTGACCGGTCACAGGACACCAGGACTCACCACTCGTCATCGGTCCCTACAGCAATACTGTACAAGACTTGCGCCACAGCTAGCATAGTGGGTCGCGGCATAGTGAATAACAATACTGAAACGATAAGACATATTAATAACATTCCCATAAAACAAATAAATCTGAGTGGATTAATTCACAATTTTCAAATCCAATCCAAACCTAAACCAAACCTAACTGCAATACGGCTTTTATAGGAAAGATATACAACAACTGATTATATTATAATAAGCGTAATATATATAAATATATATATATATATATATAAACATTGCAATTATTTTTTTTATTTGCCCAACATATAAACACGTGGATTTTAATCAGACAGAAAATAAAAATAAAAAGATAAATATATAATCCCCCAAAACCGTAAACAATTAATGTGGTGAATAAAGCTGTTCATTATGTACACCACATATTTACTTCATAGTTTTAAATTAATGAATGATTAAGATGACATTGGATAGTAAAGAATATTGCTAATGGAAAGTAAACCAATCAGCTGTAGCTAAGAAATCAGCTGTAGGAAATTTGTAAACAAACTAACTCTCCATAAGGTTAACATTATAAATTTAAAACGCCATAAAATGGAAACTTATGGGGTTTTCGAAAATATTTTTTCACTAAAACCTTCCTGGACACATATAGAGCAACTTCATAAAATTTTATGGCGATCGGATGAGTAGTTTGGCAACGCATAAAGGACATACATACATACACACATTTAATTTTATATATAGAGATAAATACAGTAACTGTTTCCACATCGGGTGACATTCCTGCAACAATGTTTAATTAAATGCTTATATTGTCTTTGCTGCCAGTAGCAAGTGTAGGTCTACTTCATCGAAGGTAATCGTCAATCGTCAATACTTGACCGTGTCTGTTACGTAAAAGGATGGCTCAAGTATTCTATAGGGCTTGGGTTTTGTTATACTACCTCAGGGTGAGTAGATAATAAATTAGTAAATAAATTTAATAAATTATTTATTGAATTAAAAAAACTATTTGTTCTTCTTTTCTAACTACCTGACTTTGACGAGCTACAGTATTGCTAACATCTCTGCAACTGTTATGATCCTGCGATTAGTTATATATAGTTAGTTATATATATTATATAGTTAGTTATAGTTACACCATCCACAAGACCTTGGCCAAAACCTGATAGAGTATGAGTATAAGTTTTATTGTGCACGCACGAAGAGAGGATTACAAGTAACTTTTTGACTATAAGGTAATTTAATAATTGACTTGACATTCAACAATAAGTCGTGATAGACAATTTTGCGACGAATCTACGAAGAATATAACACTATTCTGTAATCGACATCATTTTTCAATTTTTTTTATTCAATCCCATTAATTGAATGAAAACTAAATCATTGAATCTTTTACAATGGATATACATATACAATTAAAAAAACATTTGAATACATGAAGTATAGATACATATAAGCCTCGGTCCTCGTAAATAGGTCTCATGTACTTAGCCTTCAGTTTCCTAAAATAAATAAATCAATGTTTCTTAAAAATAATCACTTAAACATACAACTATAGATTCAACACATAAATAATTATAATTAACAATGATTAATAATTAATTTCTATAAAAACAACAATCATTTATCTAGCAACAATTTAACAACCTATTCAACAACCTATCCATTATTGGATTATTTTGTATTATTTTATTTTTTTAATTATTTTTGTTACTTTTTTTAAAAGACTATACTAATATGGGATTAATGTAAAAGAACTTGTAACTGTAAAGTATGGTAACGAAATTACATGAGACATGGATACTGCAAAGCCTACGCACAGACCCAGGTCTACTTATAATAATAAACGTGAACTTTCTAAACCATGCAATTCGTAATATTCACTGCGGTATATCTGGTAAACATTGACATCAGTCTTCTATTATTATTTGATTGGAAATAATTCATTGATTCATCGGTAAAATTTTGGTAAGTATCAATATATAAAATGCAGTAAAATGGAATTCTTAATATTAAAGGTTATTTATATTCCTTCGGACAAGGGTCAGTGGAACACCATTACACGCTGTCTCTTGAAAACATTTGGCATCTCATAATTTCGACTTACAGGGATAACACCATTAATTATTAAAAACATACTGTTAATACATTCGACAGTGCTGCCAGACAAGGGTCAGTGGAACTTACACGCTGTCTCTTGGCAAACACGTATGGCATATCGCCGCTCTTTATTCGACAGTGCAGACAGGAAGTGGATAACAATTACACGCTGTCTCTTGAACAACACGTCACTGGCATTTCGCCGCTCATAACATTCGACAGTGCTGCCAGACAAGGGTCAGTGGAACACCATTACACGCTGTCTCTTGGCCCAAAACACGTCACTGGCATATCGCCGCTCATAACATTCGACAGTGCTGCCAGACAAGGGTCAGTGGAACACCATTACACGCTGTCTCTTGGCCCAAAACACGTCACTGGCATATCGCCGCTCATTACATTCGACAGTGTAGACAAGGGTCAGTATATTTACACGCTGTCTCTTGGCCCACAACACGTCACTGGCATATCGCCGCTCATTACATTCGACAGTGCTCCCAGACAAGGGTCAGTAACACAATTACGCTGTTTAACAACACGTCACTGGCATATCGCCGCTCATTTTCGACAGTGCTCCCAGACAATCAGTGGAACATTTACACGCTGTCTCTTAAACACGTCACTGGCATATCGCCGCTCATTACATTCGACAGTGCTAGACAATCAGTGGAACACAATTACACGCTGTCTCTTACAACACGTATTTAATCTATTACATTCGACAGTGCTAGACAAGGGTCAGTGGAACACCATTACACGCTGTCTTTGGCCAAAAACACGTCACTGATATCGCCGCTCATTACATTCGACAGTGCTCAGACAAGGGTCAGTGGAACACCATTACACGCTGTCTCTTGGCCCAAAACACGTCACTGGCATTTCGCCGCTCATAACATTCGACAGTGCTGCCAGACAAGGGTCAGTGGAACACCATTACACGCTGTCTCTTGGCCCAAAACACGTCACTGGCATATCGCCGCTCATAACATTCGACAGTGCTGCCAGACAAGGGTCAGTGGAACACATTACACGCTGTCTCTTAGCCCACAACACGTCACTGGCATATCGCCGCTCATTACATTCGACAGTGCTCCAGACAAGGGTCAGTGGAACACCATTACACGCTGTCTCTTGGCCCAAAACACGTCACTGGCATTTCGCCGCTCATAACATTCGACAGTGCTGCCAGACAAGGGTCAGTGGAACACCATTACACGCTGTCTCTTGGCCCACAACACGTCACTGGCATATCGCCGCTCATTACATTCGACAGTGCTCCCAGACAAGGGTCAGTGGAACACCATTACACGCTGTCTCTTGGCCCACAACACGTCACTGGCATATCGCCGCTCATAACATTCGACAGTGCTGCCAGACAAGGGTCAGTGGAACACCATTACACGCTGTCTCTTGGCCCACAACACGTCACTGGCATATCGCCGCTCATTACATTCGACAGTGCTGCCAGACAAGGGTCAGTGGAACACCATTACACGCTGTCTCTTGGCCCACAACACGTCACTGGCATATCGCCGCTCATTACATTCGACAGTGCTCCCAGACAAGGGTCAGTGGAACACCATTACACGCTGTCTCTTGGCCCACAACACGTCACTGGCATATCGCCGCTCATTACATTCGACAGTGCTCCCAGACAAGGGTCAGTGGAACACCATTACACGCTGTCTCTTGGCCCACAACACGTCACTGGCATATCGCCGCTCATTACCTTCGACAGTGCTCAGACGCCTCAGTCAACGCTGTCTCTTCACTGGCATCATATCCCGGTCAACATCGACAGTGCTCCGACAAACCATTGACAGTCTGCAGAGAATGAAAGAACATAACACGGTCTCATTGACACTCGCTTTCGAAGTGCCCAGACAAGGGTCGAAAACACAATTACACCTTCTCTTGGCCACACACGTCATGGCATATCTCCGCTTTACATCGACAGTGCTCCCAGACAAGGGTCAGTGGAACACCATTACACGCTGTCTCTTGGCCCACAACACGTCACTGGCATATCGCCGCTCATTACATTCGACAGTGCTCCCAGACAAGGGTCAGTGGAACACCATTACACGCTGTCTCTTGGCCCACAACACGTCACTGGCATATCGCCGCTCATTACATTCGACAGTGCTCCCAGACAAGGGTCAGTGGAACACCATTACACGCTGTCTCTTGGCCCACAACACGTCACTGGCATATCGCCGCTCATTACCTTCGACAGTGCTCCCAGACAAGGGTCAGTGGAACACAATTACACGCTGTCTCTTGGCCCACAACACGTCACTGGCATATCGCCGCTCATTACATTCGACAGTGCTCCCAGACAAGGGTCAGTGGAACACAATTACACGCTGTCTCCTGGCCCACAACACGTCACTGGCATATCGCCGCTCATTACATTCGACAGTGCTCCCAGACAAGGGTCAGTGGAACACCATTACACGCTGTCTCCTGGCCCACAACACGTCACTGGCATATCGCCGCTCATTACCTTCGACAGTGCTCCCAGACAAGTGTCCGTGGAACACCATTACACGCTGTCTCTTGGCTCACGAAACGTCACTGGCATATCGCCGCTCATTACATTCGACAGTGCTCCCAGACAAGTGTCAGTGGAACACCATTACACGCTGTCTCCTGGCCCACAACACGTCACTGGCATATCGCCGCTCATTACATTCGACAGTGCTCCCAGACAAGGGTCAGTGGAACACAATTACACGCTGTCTCTTGGCCCACAACACGTCACTGGCATATCGCCGCTCATTACATTCGACAGTGCTCCCAGACAAGGGTCAGTGGAACACCATTACACGCTGTCTCTTGGCCCACAAAACGTGACTGGCATATCGCCGCTCATTACATTCGACAGTGCTCCCAGACAAGGGTCAGTGGAACACAATTACACGCTGTCTCTTGGCCCACAACACGTCACTGGCATATCGCCGCTCATTACATTCGACAGTGCTCCCAGACAAGGGTCAGTGGAACACCATTACACGCTGTCTCTTGGCCCACAACACGTCACTGGCATATCGCCGCTCATTACATTCAACAGTGCTCCCAGACAAGGGTCAGTGGAACACCATTACACGCTGTCTCCTGGCCCACAACACGTCACTGGCATATCGCCGCTCATTACCTTCGACAGTGCTCCCAGACAAGGGTCAGTGGAACACCATTACACGCTGTCTCTTGGCTCACGAAACGTCACTGGCATATCGCCGCTCATTACATTCGACAGTGCTCCCAGACAAGTGTCAGTGGAACACCATTACACGCTGTCTCCTGGCCCACAACACGTCACTGGCATATCGCCGCTCATTACATTCGACAGTGCTCCCAGACAAGGGTCAGTGGAACACAATTACACGCTGTCTCTTGGCCCACAACACGTCACTGCTACAGCCGATCAACCTATTCGGCAGTGCTCCTAGATGCGCCAAAATAGAGTATTAAAAAATAAAAATGCTAACGCTGCTTTAGTTTCACGATTTAAAATGAAAACAAAAATTGAAAAATACCTCCATTCGGTAGCAAACATTTCTTTGAAAATGAAACTGTAATTAAAAAAAGTTCCGAACAACTCGTATTGATTAGTCTGCAGTTAGAATGGTCGGAAACTGTTTAATTTTGGAGAGTGAGCTATATAATTAAATAAAACATTAATAACTTTAGTTGAAATATAAACATTGACACATAAAATTCGCATAAAATTCATGGATTGATGATTATGTATACTAACAGTAATATATTTAAGCGTTTAAGATACTAAAACACGAAAATCAATGCAATAAATATATATTCGTATCCAAAGGTTTTTGAAGCAAAACATCTAAATAATTCACCATACATGATTATAAGAAAACCGTCCATTTAACTTTCAGTTTTGAAAGTTGGTACTGTTTAAGGATTAATGCAGTGTCAAGAAAAACTAATATTTAATAGTAACACGCCTGCGAATAAGTAGGGACAACAATAATATATGATACAATGTAATTGGGCTAGAATATATTTGATTTCAATAGCAGTTTTGAAGTTAACACTAAGTGATCGTGACTTTGTACATAATAAGAAGGTTATGAAATTAAACGCCAAACTCTCGTGAGAAAACTCACAATTCCAACGATAATTACAATCGAACGCTGAAGGCTGCTCCCATCAGTCACCGGATGCCCGACGGAGAGAACCATCAGTAGGTTCTTATCATACATACTGCGACATCACAGGACTGTCGAGACCTTAGTTCTATCCCGATGCCTGCCTCTATTACGTTAATCCTTATCCTTTCCCAATATTACTTAACAAGCGTTACTTTGTCACGTCGTAGACACTTGTGTTTTATCATTTTGTAAACAATTAATTAACAATTTAAATGTATCAGTGCACCTCTCAGCCTGTTTTACCCGACGAAGAACGGGTTCTTAGGCTGGTTTGAAATGTAAACGAAAGCTACAGTAATGCTATAAGATATTTTACTCCTTTATGCCTTGTAATACAGTTACTTGGAAGTCACGAATTGTAGATAGTTATTAAATTATTTAAATTAAATTTTATCATAGAGATATTTTCTTTTGTTGCTGCTGTTGTTTGTGTTAGAGAATTTTTTGAGAAAGTTGGATCTTTAACGTTTTAGTGGCTTTTATGGTGACCTACCATTAAAAACTAAAAAGGTCTGAGACTATTGCCAAAGTGCACCTTTGTACAAAATTGTACACAACTCTGGCCATTGGTGTGGTCTCAGGGGCCATTACACAAACAGGCGTCAGTCCGAAAAACACGTGTTTTTTTTTAGGGAGACTCAAAACGAATATTGCCACTCTCAGCTAAAATTCAAACACTGATGAAAACAGTACTCTCCATACATCTGAGGAGGAAAAGTAAAAATGACCTTTTAACAAAACCAGCGATGGATTTTCTCAATACAGCAAACATATTACTTATTGTCTTATCGCTGAACTTAAAAGGTAGCAATACGCTGAAAAATAAAATACCCCCGTCGCAGCAGTCCTGCGCACTCAGCGAATTTCCAAATCAATACTGTAATAATAATATTATATGTCAAGTTTAATCAATATCTGTCGTTAAATTTATGGGTTAGTTATTTGCCTATTCTTCATAAGAATAACACGGGAAAGAGTATGTAGGTTTGCCGCTGTGAGACACATTGAAAGTAGGCATTTATAACATAAACAATTTTTATTTTGACAATTTGTACGAACTTTCATCAACATATGTCCATAAATAAATGATAGATAGAGATGAGATAGACAAAAACTTTAAGGAAGTAAATTGTGTATTTTTTAAGCCAATTTTAATGGTTAAAGATAAAATTAAAATTTTTTTTAATTACATATGAAAAAAGCAAAAAAAACCCAATTTTTGAGTACGTACCCCTCCAAACTACCCGTTCCGATTGACGGATATGTCTGGTTTACGAAATCGTCGGTAGTTACAAATTGGTGGTTTGAATTCAGAATCGACACGTTTTTCCCATAAGAATAACATGGTGAGCAATTTTTTGACATCTCGTTTTGCTCAGTTCAAAATGACCCTTATTCATATCCAATCTACTGTCTGATATTATACAACATCATTTTTATGAAAAATAAAACCACAGCCACCATGTGCCAAGTCCCACTGTTATAAAACGACCAGATTTTTTGCACAATAATTTTGGCTGAAATTTTTTAGAAAAAAGTGTGCCAATCGATGCGCCTTGGTGAGATCGGACATAATTAGGAGGTGTTGATATCAAAAAGTTCTTAGTTTCCGAGATATCGGCAATTTTCTAACTTGAAAATTACATGGTAGCATTTATGTCTATAAAGCCCCCCGTCCCTAGTATATCATTCGTTCACTATCCTCATAACCTAGGTCCACCATGTGCCAAGTCCCACTGTTAAAAAACGACCAGATTTTTTGCACAATAATTTTGGCTGAAAAATTTTCAGGAAAAAGTGTGCCAATCGATGCGCCTTAGTGCGATCGGACATAATTAGAAGGTGTTGATATCAAAAAGTTCTTAGTTTCCGAGATATCTAAGATTGTCTATTCTTAATTGCACTGTACCGCGTAACGCGTGCTGCAGCTCATAACAACGCTGCAAGACTCACAGCATCATCGATACCTGCACCTAGCATAATTACTAATGTTTGCTATAGTGTCCATCTATCTCAGTACATCACCAGCATTAATCCATGACCTACTTATAAATAAAACCTGCAGAAAATAGATAAATAAATAAATCCATCCTAAAACCTAACCCAAAGCCAGACAATCGTTCGCCTGCTCTCTGAAACCCTCCATGCACCAGCCAAAACTACACTCAAAACCTATCCTTGGCTAAAGAGGACATACAGGAGTCCTAGTAACGTGTTGCGACTGATGGATAATTTATAGCTATCGGAAAATTTATTAAATTGTGTAGTACACTAAAAGGTAGAATAAATAATATTTCAGCAAGACGGTGTCACTTGTATCAGTGTATCTTGTATTTTTGACTTGTATGTATGACATACATTTAAATATAATATGAGATAGTTATTTCTTAATACTGCACCTTTAGTCTGAACACTTTGTATGTGACAAATAACCAAATTTAATTGTTGTCCTGTTGTATTTGTAAGTTTGACATTATGTATAGATTCCTTGAGAAAGATACATATAATATTATAAGGTAAGTTAGAAACAAATACCATCAAAACACATACTTGTTAGGATTCAACACTGCCATGAATTTGATCTAGGATCTGTTGCATTCAATATTTATAAAAATACAAGATATTGACTAAGGGTCAAAAACACCATATATCAGATGATTCAGTTGAAATTAAACTCCATCAATAAAACATATCTTGCCTCTTTTATCACCAAGTTGGTAAGTTGTCATTTGAACTAAAATGAACTTGATCTAGCATCTGTTGGATTCAACATATAAAATATTTAACAAACAGAGAATGATAAACTTCAACAAGAAGACTACAACATCAACCCTCCTCAGTGGCATAATTTTATTCATTTTATTGTTGTATGTTTTATTTAGGTCAATACTACACTTATATATAGTCGAAAACATATACAAGTGAGGACCTCAAGTGAGTGTAGATGACTATCCTTGAGTGTGTGTCGCATGTGCACGTAGATACTTTTTCTATGAGTCTAGCTGGTATTAAGAGTGTTTAACCTGGAATTTTTCAAAACCTCATGAAAGAGTTAAATATTAATCACTATCACACCTTTTCTACTAGTAAAACTGTAATTAATTGCAGTATCATTTGTTATTTCAAGAATTATCTTCTTCTAAGTTTGATTGAAAAGTGTATAAGGACAATAGGTATGAAACCAAATACTGTCAAAGGCTATGTATAGGAGGTTGAGTCAATTGTATGAAAATAAGCCTGAAAACCCAAACAACTTAAATTGGGAGTTGGAGGATATAAACATGTGTTTAGAGGAATGTATGCACCCAATTGAACAGGTGCAAACGATTAAACAGAATGGAGAGTTGTATGTTAAGTGGTAAGGATTTATAAGAAGGTCATGGATTAATGATGGTGATGTACTAAAATAGATGGCCACCATAGCAAAAATTAATAATTATGCTAGGTGCAGGTATCGATGATGCTGTGAGTCTTGCAGCGTTGTTATGAGCTGCAGAACGCGTTACGCGGTACAGTGCAATTAAGAATAGAAAATCTTAGATATCTCGTCCATGGTGAGATCTTATGTCCGATCTCACCAAGGCGCATCGATTGGCACACTTTTTCCTGAAAAATTTTCAGCCAAAATTATTGTGCAAAAAATCTGGTCGTTTTTTAACAGTGGGACTTGGCACATGGTGGGCCTAGGTTATGAGGATAGTGAACGAATGATATACTAGGGACGGGGGGCTTTATAGACATAAATGCTACCATGTAATTTTCAAGTTAGAAAATTGCCGATATCTCGGAAACTAAGAACTTTTTGATATCAACACCTCCTAATTATGTCCGATCTCACCAAGGCGCATCGATTGGCACACTTTTTTCTAAAAAAATTTCAGCCAAAATTATTGTGCAAAAATCTGGTCGTTTTATAACAGTGGGACTTGGCACATGGTGGCTGTGGTTTTATTTTTCATAAAAATGATGTTGTATAATATCAGACAGTAGATTGGATATGAATAAGGGTCATTTTGAACTGAGCAAAACGAGATGTCAAAAAATTGCTCACCATGTTATTCTTATGGGAAAAACGTGTCGATTCTGAATTCAAACCGCCAATTTGTAACTACTCTCGTCCGAGCAAATGTAGGAATACACGTCTATACCAAATTTGGTCTCGATCGGACCATTTTTACGAGAGTAATCGTTTTAAAGACAGACACACACATATACACACATACACACACGCACGCACACACACACACACACACACACACACACACACACACACATATTTTACATACATATTTTAACGACTATTGTTTTTGGTCTCTGGATACCTTACGAAGACAAAATAACCTGGTACCGGTTTTAACTCTTGCCATGTGACCTACGGTAATAGCTATCGGAAGCTATAGAGAAGACAAAATAACATGGTCCCGGTTTTAACTCTTGCCATGAGACCTAAGACAGGCGTACAATACAAGAAAGGAGTGCATGATGACGGACAGGTGGGGAGATGTGAGGAACATCCGGAGGGAGAGGGAGGCGGATCGAGTGTCCAGGAGCCATCATGGCATAATGGATCCCAGCTGTGGCGATTAGCAGCCCTACCGGATGATGTGCTAGTATACTCGAATCGTAAAAGATTTGGTTTAAATTATAAGTAGGCCTAGTCACATAAAATCACAAGAATTTGGAAACTGATAATTTTAAAGTGCTTGTGGTAAGGAATTCTTTCATTGCAAGACATCTCATATGTATGAATTTATTGTTTAATAATGGAAACATTGTTAAGGTGGGTTTTCCTAGCTCCGCATTTTGTGCGGAGCGCACTGCGTGATGCGCAGTCCGCATTGCGGAGCCTACTCAACAAGACTGAATCAGGTGGCGCCATTTTCCTACATCCCTCCGCGGTGCGCAGTGCGCTCTGCGCAACTGGTCGACTCCTCTGAGAGCAGTCAACCGCGGACCACGCTGCGCATTGGACACTTGTTTTGGTGGTTTTCCATGTGAATTAGTTGACAGTTTTCTATCGTAGAGGTACAACATGGCTAGATTTACGGCCAGTGAGGACGAACAACTTATCGAGCTAGTTGGTGGTCATCCGATTTTGTGGAATATGGCCGATAAGGAGTTTAAAAACATTGTCAAGAAGGATTTGGTGTGGGTGGAGATTGGCCTTTTGATCAATAAGTAGTGAATGTAAACAATGTAAAAATGTTTTGATCATTCTGCACGATAACCACCTATTTTTAGTTCTCTAAATAGTACGCAAAACATAACTGTTTAGTGTCAGGACCTAAAAAATTCAGCTTTTACAGTCGATATAACTTCTGAACTGGAGAAGTATGGTGGTCAGGCAGAACTCCCTTCTACGCCGATTCGGATGTTGTATTCATTCCTATAAATTCTTGGAATAAAAAAACAATTGGTTGATAAGTATTGTTAAGCCGCGTTTACACCAGAGTTAATAACACGTGTTTATAACAAAAAGTTATTAACTTAACAGAATCGCAGGACGAGCGCTCATGTTCACAAGCAATCAACTACTGACAACTTACAGCGCACTGCTGAGGGCTAGGAAAACACAACCGCGCAGCGCATTGCGTTTTGCGGAGAGAGGTCCGCAGTGCGCTCCGCACAAAATGCGGAGCTAGGAAAACCCACCTTTATGTATAGGATTAGACACTAATCTATCAGGGTACTGTGCTCGAATATCTCTCCCTATATTAGGAAACGGAGGACCTCTTGATGAGCACCTGACATAATAACAAAAGATAACACTTCAAGAAACTGTCAAAACGTACTTTGATCGGATAAAGGTTTGATCAGGTTTCATCTAGTGGAACATATCGTCGATTCTGAGAATGCTATCCACTGTCGCCAATCCGCCAGAAACTGGTGAATGAGGAGTTGGACAAGTATAATGGATAACATAGTTTCATCATTGATTTAAATTTAATATTTGATCACATTTCTACACGTCTTGTCCATGAAATCATGGGCCATTATCACATTACAAAGATTATAATCAAGTTGAAAATAATGAATAGTCAAAAGTCGATCAAAATATTAAAGACGTTTGATTTTACAAGAAAACTATAGAAAGAAAAATAATTTTTAAATGTATAAATATCCCATAGGTTATGTTGTTTTTATTTATTCTATTATTATTATTAAATTCTAGTAGTAAACTCACCTCGTGATTCCTTTAACAAGATCCACCGTATCGTAGAGAAATATGTTTTCGTAATTGTAATATAAACGTCTTGTTTATTTCTATGTATTCCATACGAATATGTCGTGCTGGTAAACTTATAACAGGAAACCCTCAACAAGCCCCACAGGAGACGAGCGGTCTTCCTGATCTCACCCTCATTACAGTCGAGATCACGCCATTCCACACGAGTATGTCGTGCTGGTAAACTTATAACAGGAAACCCTCAACAAGCCCCACAGGAGACGAGCGGTCTTCCTGATCTCACCCTCATTACAGTCGAGATCACGCCATTCCACACGAGTATGTCGTGCTGGTAAACTTATAACAGGAAACCCTCAACAAGCCCCACAGGAGACGAGCGGTCTTCCTGATATCACCCTCATTACAGTCGAGATCACGCCATTCCACACGAGTATGTCGTGCTGATAAACTTATAACAGGAAACCCTCAACAAGCCCCACAGGAGACGAGCGGTCTTCCTGATATCACCCTCATTACAGTCGAGATCACGCCATTCCACACGAGTATGTCGTGCTGATAAACTTATAACAGGAAACCCTCAACAAGCCTCACAGGAGACGAGCGGTCTTCCTGATCTCACCCTCATTACAGTCGAGATCACGCCATTCCACACGAGTATGTCGTGCTGATAAACTTATAACAGGAAACCCTCAACAAGCCTCACAGGAGACAAGCGGTCTTCCTGATATCACCCTCATTACAGTCGAGATCACGCCATTCCACACGAGTATATCGTGCTGATAAACTTATAACAGGAAACCCTCAACAAGCCTCACAGGAGACGAGCGGTCTTCCTGATCTCACCCTCATTACAGTCGAGATCACGCCATTCCACACGAGTATGTCGTGCTGGTAAACTTATAACAGGAAACCCTCAACAAGCCTCACAGGAGACGAGCGGTCTTCCTGATCTCACCCTCATTACAGTCGAGATCACGCCATTCCACACGAGTATGTCGTGCTGGTAAACTTATAACAGGAAACCCTCAACAAGCCTCACAGGAGACGAGCGGTCTTCCTGATCTCACCCTCATTACAGTCGAGATCACGCCATTCCACACGAGTATGTCGTGCTGGTAAACTTATAACAGGAAACCCTCAACAAGCCTCACAGGAGACGAGCGGTCTTCCTGATCTCACCCTCATTACAGTCGAGATCACGCCATTCCACACGAGTATGTCGTGCTGGTAAACTTATAACAGGAAACCCTCAACAAGCCCCACAGGAGACGAGCGGTCTTCCTGATCTCACCCTCATTACAGTCGAGATCACGCCAACATTCCCAGCCTCATCAAGTAGTTTCTTTCTTGTTTTCTTAATTGAAATAGAAAGGAGTAACAACAAAAATCTGTCAATTACTTCTTATTATAACTAGATAGGTGGAATACAACTCAAAACGTTAAACGGGTGCGTCTAAAGCATACTAAGGAAAAAAGTGCAATCCAATAAACAGATGAAACGACGTAACTTAACCTACTTAACTATTTTAGCGAATTTCCCATAGGGAAGAAGCTATTACCGTAGGTCTCATGGTGAGACTTAAGCCCGGGACCATGTTATTTTTTCTTCTTTAGGTGCCCAGAGTCCAAAAACAATAGTCGTTAAAATTTATATATATATATATATATATATATATATATATATATATATATGTATATATGTATATATGTATATATATATGTGTCTGTGAACACGATAACTCTCGTAAAAATGGTCCAATCAAGACCAAATTTGGTAGAGACGTGTATTCCTACAAGTGCTCGGACGAGTTCGTAAACCAGACATATCGGTCAATGGGAACGGGTAGTTTGGGGGGGGTTTTGTACCCCAAAATGGGTTTTTTTGCGTTTTTCACATGTAATTTTTGAAAATTTCTAATTTTATATTTCACCATTAGAATCAGCTTAAAAAACTACACAATTAAGTACCTTAAAGTTTTTCTCTATCTCCAACGGTTACCGAGATATTAAAAAATCTAAACACAGTACGTTGTATTGTGGGGCTCCAATGTTAATCTTATGGAGGATAGGGAAAAATTAATATTTCCCATATTAATGAATATTTTTGGATAAAACTTGATATTTAGCTTCATGTGGTCGAGATCTATCCATTTATGCTTAAAAATCATAGTTTATGTGTTTATCATGGCAGCAAACCTGCATACTATTTTCCCATATTAATCATATAGGGAATAGGCAAACTCCTTTATTTATGGACAGATGTTGATGAAAGTTGGTATAAATGTTAAGATAAAAATTATTTATGGTAGAAATGTCTAATTTCAGAGTTCCTCACAGCAGCAAACCTGCACACTCTTTGCCATGTTAATCTTATGGAGAATAGGGAAATAATTTTCATGTTTATGGACAGATTTTTTTTTAAACTTGTCATATATTATTTTTTATATTATTGATTTGGAAATGAGTACGCAGGTCTGCTGCGACGGGGGTATGTTAATCTTATGGAGAATAGGCAAATAATTCTCATGTTTTTGGACTTATTTTTATAAAACTTGTCATATATTAAATTATTGATTTGGAAATTCGCTGAGTACGCAGGTCTGCTGCGACGGGGGTATTTTATTTAACTTACTACTTAACTTTAAATTCGCGGGGCATCATAAATTAACCATCCAGCGTAGTTATCCCCAGCTCGCTTTGAAATCGGTATGTCCCTGAATAATTGGATCTTACAGTTTGTAAATGGAAAACTTAAACTTACAAAATTCTTGAGCTCCCTTGAAGTAACTATGCAAAAAATAGAATTATATTTTTAACTATGGCAGAAATTTAGGATCTATGATTTATTCCATAACGAATTTAGGTCTTAATCAGGATTTTAATGATTCATTTTATAAATGTCGAGTTAAAAATTAGTAACATTTTCAAGTCGAAAACATTTTTCAAAAATTTAATCTATATTTTTTCACACCGAGCTAACGCAAGTTTGTTTCACAAAATCTCATATCAGTCGTATTAATTATACATTTATTGATTATGTACAACTACTTATATTTGTATTTAGTTGTGATTATAAAGTTTTATGAGAATGAAGAGTCTTGTACCCTTGTCTCAAGTAAAAATAACAACTTTAATAACTGTGCCGTTGGTTCACTTCACTTCACAACATCGCGGGAGGTGTTAAATCATGGAAAAGATCAAGATCGCCTCTTGGTTTCTGCGTCTAGGCACAGCAAGTCGAGGAGCGATGAGCATCACGCTAGCAAGCAACAATTGAGATGGGATTATAAATAATGATTATAAATGTTTCTAACGAAGTTTTGCGATCGACTGGATGATAAAAATAAGCTACCTAAAAAAGTTATAATCATGAGCATGTTCATATACTGTACTGTACTTATCAATGCACATCAAGATAAGATATTTAGGGTTGGAGATACGTTGGAGATATGTAGGACCCTCTCATGACAACGTCTCTTGAGAACAAGCGGCGTCACCTGTTATTGCCGGGAGAAAATAATCCCAGAAGAATTGTTCCTTATTCTGCATATGATTAACATTGGAGCCCCAAAATACAATGTACTGTGTTTATATTTTTTAATATTTCGATACCGGTAACCGTTGTAAATAAAGCAAAACTCACGAGTACTATATTGTTTAGTATTTTAAACTGATTCAATAGTAAAAGATAAGCCTACAATTTCAAAAATTTTAACATTACATATAAAAACTCCAAAACCCAAATATGGGATACAACCCCCCCCCCCAAATACTGCTTCAGATTCTCCGATATGTCTGGATTACGAACTCGTCCGAGCAATTGTAGGAATACACATCTCTACCAAATTTGGTCTCGATCGGACCATTGTTACGAGAGTTATCGTGTTCACACACACACACACACATATATATATATATAAATTTTAACTACCATTGTTTTTTGTCTCTGGGCACCTAAAGAAGAAAAAATAACATGTTCCCGGGCTTAAGTCTTGCCATAAGATCTACGGTAATAGCTTCTTTCCTATGGGAAATTCACTAAAAAATTATGAGCATCTTTGTTCTTCCCTCAGGATAAAGTAGATAAAAAACCCGTAGCCTTTTTAGTTTGACAAACGAGGCTCCATCTCGACGAAATACCTAGGTCCTTCCAAAGTAGGAATCAACCTGAGGTGGGTGCAGGTCCTATACACCAGGCATTATAATGTAACAATGACGACGATAGACGGTCGGCGCCAGCGCGTCACATCTGCACTTGTCGGACAATGGTGGGCCTTGGGCGAGCGACGGTTGCGTGGTTGCGTAGTGACGTTCATCAAACCAAAAATAATCTGATAGGGAAATTTAAGCAGTAATATATATATATATATATATATATATATATATATAAAGATACTCTGGCATTATTTATTTCATCATTTTATCGAATATTTCGTCTATCGGCTTAAGTCTTGTCATATGAGACATACGGTAATAGCTTCTTCCCTATGGTAAATTCGCTTAAGGATGTACAAATTTTACTTTTATATGTAATGTAGTTCCTGAGACAATTTGTCACTGAATTTAACATGGCGGAGCTACAAGTGTGCAACTTCCTGTAATAATTGTTAGTACTGTATCATGATATAAGTTGTCTTATGAAAACAGATTCATCTAATTTTAAATTAATATTAAATAATTGATGTTTTATGGTATTTTTATTAATTTGATTAAGATTTCAGTTTTCTAGATTTTGGCATGTATATATTACTTCTTCACACATTGACTATGGCACTATGGCCCGCGCGGAGCGAGTATGTGTGGCTGATGCAGCGCACCTGGAGCCCGAGTGTACATAGCCTTGTCACACACTTGTGTCATCTGTTTGTCGGTGTTGATACTGTAACGTATATCACTTGTATATTACTCCTTCACACATTGACTATAGCACTATGGCCCGCGCGGAGCGAGTACGTGTGGCTGATGCAGCGCACCTGGAGCCCGAGTGTACATAGCCTTGTCACACACTTGTGTCATCTGTTTGTCGGTGTTGATACTGTAACGTATATCACTTGTATATTACTCCTTCACACATTGACTATAGCACTATGGCCCGCGCGGAGCGAGTATTTGTGGCTGATAGAAACAAACATGCGTATGCAAGTTTTATCAGTGTAACAAGAGATTACTAAATGTAACAATCGCTACCAAAAGAGGTTAGAAGCTCACCCTAACTACCTAGCGCTAAGCCTATTGGACAACAGAACGCTTTATTTAGACTTAAAAGGTGCTCTGTGTTAGACCTGCCTCATAAATTTCAAATTTTGTTTTTCTTTTTGTAATTTGTTAATCTTTGTGCTGACTAGGGACTACCACCACTACCACATGTGATTTATTTCGTTATTTTGATTTAATTAATGTTCTACCAACTTGAATGATTGTAAATAAAAATGTTAGTTGAAAAATAAATAAATAAAACTAAATAATAATAAAAATAAATAAATAATAAACAAATAATTTATTTAATTGTAAAGTAATGCCAAATAATAAAGCTGGGTATTGAATTTATTTTCTTTGCACTGATATGTTTAGGATTTCAGGTTTACATTTTGGTAAGAAAATCTTTCTTCTTCCAACTAAATCCTACAACCCGTACAAAGAACGGGCTTACTGCTAGTAAATGCTTTCTCCCAAACCTATTGAAAAGCTTGTTAAAACTACATACAGCTATAGCTGTAGTCTGAGCTAGTTAGGATCTTAAATGGTCTTGGTTTACATGATGTGGAATGTTTTCTCTTTCGCTACCGTCAAGGGTCCTGGATTTGTGTAAAAACTTAGTTGGATAGGGTAACAAGAAATTCAGATATTCATCATGTGCTGCTCCTCCCCGGGAAGCAATTGAATACGGAGATTTACAGTCGATGCGGTTTATCGCCTGTTTATGCACAAGGTCGCGTCGCCGTCTGGTTTTGAAGAGACCGCGTTGTAAATTATCCACAGCTGTAATTTCAACTTCAACAATTTATTTTAATAGCGAAAGCTATAAATATTTTCCTTGCGGGGCCAGTTATTGTCCGAGCAACATTTATGTTCGCATGGGGGGGTTGTCTCATTATTAGACCTACTGTACTGTACTGTGGTCTACGCTAGCGCGGCTGACACGGGCACATGCTGTCTCGGCCACCTGCAACCGACGTCTTTAGACCGGCTATTTTAGATGTTCCGACAAGCCTTGAGCCAATCCCATTCAGTTACAGCTCCAATGATTAGTTAGCACTTGGCCGTTAAACTTATAAAAGAACGGATTTATAAATTCATTAATATTTTACACAGTAACTTACAGTTTCGAAGTTGGCCTGAAGGTATATTTTACATATTTATCAAACACAACGTTTTATGAGAATTTTAAAATATCAATGTGTGGGAATATGAGTATTTAAAAAATAAAAATATCAATCCGATCACCAACAGACGCAATAAGTACCTCAATGCAATGAGATTGTGAACTTTGGTCGTCGTCATGACAAAAATTATTATTTTTTAGTTTTTTTAAGTATCAAATTACATTATCTTATTTAATTGCTTATCAGATTGAAACATTCTAGATAGCTGCAAGGCGCAATGGACACGCACACCGGGCAGGTATTGGTGCGGAATAAGTGGTCACGAATACGGTAATATACAATTGATATACGTTACAGTATCAACACCGACAAACAGATGACACAAGTGTGTGACAAGGCTATGTACACTCGGGCTCCAGGTGCGCTGCATCAGCCACACATACTCGCTCCGCGCGGGCCATAGTGCTATAGTCAATGTGTGAAGGAGTAATATACAAGTGATATACGTTACAGTATCAACACCGACAAACAGATGACACAAGTGTGTGACAAGGCTATGTACACTCGGGCTCCAGGTGCGCTGCATCAGCCACACATACTCGCTCCGCGCGGGCCATAGTGCTATAGTCAATGTGTGAAGGAGTAATATACAAGTGATATACGTTACAGTATCAACACCGACAAACAGATGACACAAGTGTGTGACAAGGCTATGTACACTCGGGCTCCAGGTGCGCTGCATCAGCCACACATACTCGCTCCGCGCGGGCCATAGTGCTATAGTCAATGTGTGAAGGAGTAATATACAAGTGATATACGTTACAGTATCAACACCGACAAACAGATGACACAAGTGTGTGACAAGGCTATGTACACTCGGGCTCCAGGTGCGCTGCATCAGCCACACGTACTCGCTCCGCGCGGGCCATAGTGCTATAGTCAATGTGTGAAGGAGTAATATACAAGTGATATACGTTACAGTATCAACACCGACAAACAGATGACACAAGTGTGTGACAAGGCTATGTACACTCGGGCTCCAGGTGCGCTGCATCAGCCACACATACTCGCTCCGCGCGGGCCATAGTGCCATAGTCAATGTGTGAAGAAGTAATATATACATGCCAAAATCTAGAAAACTGAAATCTTAATCAAATTAATAAAAATACCATAAAACATCAATTATTTAATATTAATTTAAAATTTGATGAATCTGTTTTCATAAGACAACTTATATCATGATACAGTACTAACAATTATTACAGGAAGTTGCACACTTGTAGCTCCGCCATGTTAAATTCAGTGACAAATTGTCTCAGGAACTACATTACATATAAAAGTAAAATTTGTACATCCTTAAGCGAATTTACCATAGGGAAGAAGCTATTACCGTATGTCTCATATGACAAGACTTAAGCCGATAGACGAAATATTCGATAAAATGATGAAATAAATAATGCCAGAGTATCTTTATATATATATATATATATATATATATATATATATATATATATATATTACTGCTTAAATTTCCCTATCAGATTATTTTTGGTTTGATGAACGTCACTACGCAACCACGCAACCGTCGCTCGCCCAAGGCCCACCATTGTCCGACAAGTGCAGATGTGACGCGCTGGCGCCGACCGTCTATCGTCGTCATTGTTACATTATAATGCCTGGTGTATAGGACCTGCACCCACCTCAGGTTGATTCCTACTTTATTTTTATTTTTGTTATTCTGACACGTGTTTCGGGGATTATATATATATATAAATTATATATAATATAATAATTATAATTATATTATATAATATATATATATATATATATATATATATATATATATATATATAGAGAGAGAGAGAGAGAGAGAGAGAGAGAGAGACCCAATTTGGTAGAGACTTGTATTCCTACATTAGCTCGGACGAGATCGTATACCAGACATATCGGTCAATGAGAACGGGTAGTTTGAAGGGGTATGTACTCAAAAATTGGATTTTTTGCGTTTTTCATATGTAATTTAAAAAGTTTTTAAATTTTATCTTCAACCATTAAAATTGGCTTAAAAACTACACAATTTACTTACTTAAAGTTTTTCTTAAACTCCAACGGTTACCGAGAGATTCAAAAATCTAAACAGTGTAAATTTTATTTCGGGGGTCTGATAATAATCTTAATGAAAAATTAATTTCCCATATCAATAAATATTTTTGGATTAAACTTGGTATTTACCTTCATGGTGTTGAGATCTATCCGTTTATGCTTAAAAATCATAGTTTATGTGTTTATCATGGCAGCAAACCTGCATACTTTTTTCCCATGTTAATCATATAGGTAATAGGCAAAATCCTTTATTTATGGACATATGTTGATGAAAGTTGGTATAAATGTTAAAAATAAAAATTGTTTATGGTAGAAATGCCTACTCTCAGTGTTCCTCAGAGCAGCAAATCTGCACACTCTTTCCCATGTTAATCTTATGGAGAATAGGCAAATAATTCTCATGTATATGGACAGATTTTAATAAAATCTTGTTATATATTATTATTATTTTTATTATATTATTGATTTGGAAATAAAATTGGAGTACGCAGGTCTACTGCGACGGGGGTATTTTTAATCAAAGTAGCTCCTGGGTGGTAACATTTTTTTATTTTCTTTTTCGTCAGAAAATTGTAATCTTCTTTTCCATATCCTGGCCTCCTTTGTGATGTTTTCTGCAGCTAGACCGGTTTTTTGAGGCGGTTCGTGTCAAACATCTCCAGTGCTGTGATATTGTGTTTCCTTAATTTTTGCAAACCAAACTCTTTCAGCACCTGCAGTCTTATTATTCCATCATTAAAGGACTACTGCATCCCAAACTTCTAGCTTGAGAGTTTTTTTAACAAACTTCTAGCTACTTCTTCAGGCTACTCCAAATAATGTTGTTAATAGAGTCTTTTACGTTCTGAGTTTGTCCGTTTAGTTTAAACACTTTTTAAGAAGCCCCTTATTACTAAGTTTTAATAAATGGGTTTTATTTTAAGCATAACGTGTTCAGGAAGTGATTTTTCATGCTTGTAACCTACTGGACAAACAGTGTTATGAGCACTATATACAGGTGCTAAACTGTTGGTGCCTAAAATCACTCCTCAGAAAACATGTCAACATAAGATAAACATTTTTGTCCAACACCATCGTATATAAAATTCACATATTTGTGTGAATATGTGAACACTTAAACATTTTTAAGTGTTCAAAAATTGTCAAGTGTTCAACTCCCCTTAATACGTTAAGATAGCAATATTAGTATGGCAAAATATTGAAATAGCTTTAAAATCAATGAATAATCTAAATAAACTAATAATGATTTTGATTTGACAGCGGATGGTTATTTTTATTTAAGTTGAATAACTTTTATAGATTCCATTATTTATAAAACTTGAAATACTTGACTTATATACTCGCATGTACAATACTCCTCAAAATTATTTTTTTCTGAGAGCTTATTACTACATGTTCTTATTGCGTTGGCATGCTCGAGTAAACAAAAACCTTTTCCGAAAGGTAAGGAATAATGAAAAGTTTTGTAACTCGGGTCCTCGGAGAAGCGTTGTAAAAAGACCTTGTTAGGCGTTACAGAAATTTAGAAAGCCCCGTATCGACTTTTGTGCGGTATAAAACGTAAAAATAACCAAAAAATAACTTAAATCTAAACAATGTACAGGCAAATCTTTAACTCTATTTATACATGTAGGAACAAGTTATTATCAATAGAATCAAACCACCTAACCGCATATCTATGAATCAAATTATTGACAAGGACTATATTGAAAAATATACAGTAACTAAAGTTAGAGTTTTCTCTGAACATTGTTTGGAATTATGATATTTTTGTTTATTTTCAAAACAAAAATATTTTTTGTTTTATGCCCTCAAAAGCCTTATCTAGGTCTGCCTTACCTAATGTCTAATCTCAATTTCTACCTGTCGTGTTTCTATAACGCGAAAAAGGGCATTTGTCTTCTACGTGAAAAGAAGGGCACCTACAATGATGCAACTTATTTTCATTATAATATAATTTATGGATAAAGTTGTTGAATACTTTCAACTGACCCCAGCCCTATTAATATAATGCAATGAGAACACACAAAACAGTTTTATACGATATTAGCAAAACCTTTTCAAAGTATCACTAAAGATACAAATATAAATCTTATTAATTGACTGTATTTCAAACCTAATGTTAAATTATGCTAAATTATATTATTTAAATTAAATTACTGAGTATTTTTTTACTTTCTATTTATTTATTTCCAACTAGTAGTAAGCCAGACCTATTTTACGGACACCAGGGGGGATTCAGTGTAAAGAAAAAATATTATTATAAGAAAATATATAACGGAAATCATAAACAAATAAATGCAAAGGAAAAATAAATAGTGAGCTTAATAATTTAGCCATTTTTAGATCAATTATAAAATTTGTATCAATATTGAAGTTAATTATTATGTTTAAAAACTTTCGTATAGTACAGATTATACTGTACTATACCAATTGTACCAATTTCCAAATTATATTTTGAAATTGGTTTAAAATCAATTATAAAATTAAACAATGACATTTTGAGTTTAATATTAGTTTGACATCTGATGGTTATTTATTACAATTAAATCACTTTTATAGATACATAAGAAGAAAGTTACTTTATTACCATGATCAAACGTAAACCTTTAATCTTAAACAAATAAATACAAAAAAAGGTTCAGCTCAATTATTCAACATTAATTTACACTTAGATAAATCAGAGTGAATTTGAAAATTTGCATCATTATTAAAATTTGTTATACGTTACGATAACCCTTGATTAAAACAATGATCAATGTAAACAAAAAAATATTGATTTTAATTTGACATTTATAGGTTAGTTATTTCAATAAAATCACTTGTATACTGTATATCACGTCATGTTATATAAAATTTAGAAAAAAAACATGTCTATAGTTTAGTCTAAAATTTAGTCGAATTTAAATTTTATTTGTATGGATTTTAGATCTTACTAATGTAGTACTGTAACTTGCTTCTTGACAGTACGGGCTTACTGCTAGTACTGTATACAATAAAGGAGAACAAACGTTAGCAGAGCTACTTGGCATTGGCGGAGTAGGTGTGTCCGGTTAGTTGGAACATGTGATTGTATCCTAAATGTCAATCAAGGAAAGTAGGTCGATAAACCTTATCACTACTCGCAGCTGTAACACACAATACACAATGTCGTGTGCTACCAAAACTATCAAACTACCTAACGACTATGAAAACAATGACACATGAGTAGTTTCACTTTTATGTATTAAGACCAGATATTAATAAAAATATTAATAAAAACGACTTTAGTAATAAATATAATGCATAAATTAATGTAAGGCTCGATTAGAAACATTTGAAAGTTTGAAATACAGAGTTTTACAAAGGTCAATGATTCATAATTTAAACTATTCATAAATTAAACTATATTGCTTGGATTAATAAATAACCCGTCAGCGATCGACGCAAAACAATAAAATATTTAATGGAAATATTACCTTTGCAAAATATATATAGTAATATAATGCCATTTTGTAGGGCACTTAAATTAAGAATACCGATTCCTACCATAAACCTAATTCAGTAAAAATGCCAATTAAGTATTAAAAATAAATTACGTTGAATTGACGAGTGCAAAATTTGTTTTGAAAGATTCACAAGCAGACTTATAATAAGCGACTGGACAATACCTCGGCGATGGTCACATCGCAACACAGCTTTCAATAACTTCTCCTTTTTCTGCTTCTCTTCCTTCAGCAGCGTTTTCCGTTTCCTGATCCCGTAGAACGAGAACTGACGTTTCATGCTCACATGTCACAAACACATCGACTAACGTTACCGGACGCCGGACGCCCAAGTGTGGATGATATGCCAGTTTGCCGCGCAGTCGCTCTGAGGGAACGCCACTTGCATCGCACGTGGTTCGTGCTCCTGCAGTACTGTCCGTCCACTAGCACTACAGACTACAGACTGTGCAACTGCGTTATCTCTTATCACTAAAGCCTGTTGATAACCCGGCTGATAGACGGATAAACCGGTCTAGTTGTGACGTCAGCACATGGCTAAGTATATAATATCGCCTCAATCACTCTTATTCATAATCACACGTACAATAACAATTTAAGAGTTTGGTCTGGTGGTTTGGTAAACCTATTTATGTACATTAGATTGAAATAATGATGACTGTTTAAACCCTATATTTAACAACACGGTAATTTTAATATATCAAATTATTCCAATCAAGCTCCAGATAGTTTTAAATTAACTGACCCTAAACATTAGCCTCAGTTAATAATTCTCAATTAAATAAATAATTCTCACATTTATTGACAGTTTTTTTAGAAAAATTTGTCTAATATTATTATTATTATATTATTAATTTGGAAATTCGCTGAGTACGCAGGTCTGCTGCGACGGGGGTATTTGTTTTTAAAAGCTATTACAAGTTCAATTTTCGCCAAAACACTGTTTTTACGCGGTATGCCTGCCTTTATTGATTTACTAGAATGCTTAGCGTCGTTTGTTTTCCTAACCTCATTTACGGTTGACCGTGATGATTATTTTATTTTTTATGTTTAATTGCAATGAAAATTTAGGCTAACTGTCGTACTTAGAAGATAAAATACATGAACTTTTCTTCTTACACTTTTTTATTTTTAGCCGGTATTTTCTAAGTAATATCCGTCAAACTGATTCATTCATTCTTGCCATTAGGGCCTGTACTTTATATCGTTCAATCTGTTTTGACGGTGATTTTAATGTTTGTATATTTAACTTCATGTCGAGATTTAGCTTTAATTATTTATTTTCATCCTAAAATACTTCACCCGCTACACAATTTTGAAACGGAACAAGATTAGAAACGTTCAAATGAGAACCCACATTTGTGACTGACAGCAATCGATACGTGCCAGGTGTTAATATCGTGTACGTAATGAAATACAATTGCTCTTGAACACAGACGGATGGTAGAGAATCCAACAACTTGGGGCCCTTTATTTATACGAACACAACCACTATAAAAAATATTGCAGTTTAGTCATTATATTTTGGGACATTCCGCTTATAGCGTCTGGGTCAGTGGCGTAGATACGGGGGGGATAAGGGGGATATATCCCCCCCATAACGATCACCTTTGCTAATAATTTCAAAACAAAAATATTCTGAAATACCGTTACGCAATAACAAATAATAGAATTAGCAGTGCGTTGATGTTATTGTATGTTGCATGTCGAAATACAGTATAAGAGAATATTCTAATTAATTAAGCGATTTTCCCCGACTGGTCTACCGGTCATCCCTCCCACCATCAAGATCGCTCAGCCACAAAATCTTATAACTTACACTGTAGGTCTAACCTAAACAGTTTAGATCTTGACGTTTGTGATGCATGACGTTTAATCTCATATATTATCCGTACCCTCTACGTTTTTTTGTTCGGCATTAGTGTTTTTTGCATTTTGAGTGACCTTACTGACAAAATGTTTTGCATTAGGCTCCTAAGAACAATGTTAATTTTATGACAGCATTACTAGCTACACGATGTTCGTAAACAGATGGTTGAGGTGTCAAATTTAAGGTAAATTGGTTGTCTAGGGAATTGCATTATTATTTAAAAACATTTTTAAATATAATTACAGTACCTCGTAATTTTATTCGATAATTAATTGACAAATCGCATCTAGTTAACAAAACAATGAGTGTAAAATAACAAGCTGTAAATCTTTTTTAGGATAAAAACACAAAATATAATTCCTTAGATAATCACTTTACCTTTACACTTAACCGTTACCTTTATTTTGACACCTCAGCCATTTTACGACAGTCAATTAATTTGTACCGCTGTCCAAAAATTAACATTGTTCTTATGGAACCAGAGTCCAAGATGGCAGCGGAGGTATTGCATGATCTTTATATAGTATTAACTCATCGAAATGTCCCTTATATACCCTACACTACATTCTCTAGAATAAGTTTTACTCGGGGGGGGGGGTATTTATATCTCCTCCCATGAAAAAAACTGTATGTACGCCACTGGTCTGGGTAAAATAATACCATACAAATCTGCCTGTTTGATTTGTTATACAGTACTTCCAAGCTGTAGGGGACGTGTTGTAGTGTTGTCATGGACATCTGACGCGGCTGTGCTTTCCCGGTGAAAGCGACGACGACAGATGCGAAATTGGTGCATTTCATCTGTTGTGGAAACACTTTCGTTGCAAGTAGTCGACGTTGTGTCAAGTTGTCAAGTTGAATGAATGAATGTGCTAAATAATAAACATACTTTATTTATTGATAAAAATACTAGGGCCACATGATTGTTTCTTACAGTTAACCGCTTAAAATTAAATAACAGAAATGCAGTATAGCCAAATAAGGCCTAACAATTAGTAACGACAGAATCGATAATAAAATACAGCAATAATCATCTTACCCGCTACTATACTATACATTCACTACCCGCTACATCTGCTACAGCCGGGCCTGGCTGGCCTTTCCGCCACGCCAATGCAATCACCACTACGAAACAATCCTTCTTTCAGCATAACCATCAACCGAGAAGGATTTTCTATAGTTCTCGAGACTTCCTTATTGGGCAAGATGCGAATACAACAATTTTGAGTTCTTTGAAATTTGGTATGTTTATGGATAAGGAAGTTAATTCGACTTACACATATTCCAAAACAACAAGATGACCAATAACCAAGAAGGTTGGCTGAAATATTAAAACTTGGGACAGACGGGAGACCCAATTAACATGACTGTACGTCAATATATTGCTACTACTGAAACATGAAAGTTAAAACTCACAAAAAGGAAACATTGCGCAAAATGAGAAACCCTGCGTCTTGTAGAAATTCGGAATGAAAAGCTCTCTAACTTGAAACTTATTACAGTTCAAAA
This sequence comes from Nephotettix cincticeps, assembly GCA_023375725.1. NCBI lineage: Eukaryota > Metazoa > Arthropoda > Insecta > Hemiptera > Cicadellidae > Nephotettix > Nephotettix cincticeps. The sequence continues at coordinate 60,020,901 of CM041786.1, read as the reverse complement.
GCCCTTGTAACGAGTTAAAACGAAACATTCCCTTTTATACAATCGTAAAACTTAACTAGTTGGACTTTCCTGGATCAATTTATTTTCAACGATGCGCAGTATTTAAATTTTGTGAAAAGGATGTTTCGTGTTGCATACTTTGGGTTATGAATCTTGTATCTAAATATATAAAACAAAGTCGTGTTAGTTACACGCATTATAACTCGAGAACGGCTGGACCGATTTTAATGATCTTTGATTTTTCGGATTCGTCTCTGCTCCGGTCATGCTACAGACATATTCAGTTTCCATAAATTCAATTAGTTTTCATTTTATAGCGTCAGCCACAAAATCTTATAACTTACACTGTAGGTCTAACCTAAACAGTTCAGATCTTGACGTTTGTGATGCATGACGTTTAATCTCATATATTATCCGTACCCTCTACGTTTTTTGTTCGGCATTAGTGTTTTTTTGCATTTTGAGTGACCTTACTGACAAAATGTTTTGCATTAGGCCCATAAGAACAATGTTAATTTTATGACAGCATTACTAGCTACACGATGTTCGTAAACAGATGGTTGAGGTGTCAAATTTAAGGTAAATTGGTTGTCTAGGGAATTGCATTATTATTTAAAAACATTTTTAAATATAATTACAGTACCTCGTAATTTTATTCGATAATTAATTGACAAATCGCATCTAGTTAACAAAACAATGAGTGTAAAATAACAAGCTGTAAATCTTTTTTAGGATAAAAACACAAAATATAATTCCTTAGATAATCACTTTACCTTTACACTTAACCGTTACCTTTATTTTGACACCTCAGCCATTTTACGACAGTCAATTAATTTGTACCGCTGTCCAAAAATTAACATTGTTCTTATGGAACCAGAGTCCAAGATGGCAGCGGAGGTATTGCATGATCTTTATATAGTATTAACTCATCGAAATGTCCCTTATATACCCTACACTACATTCTCTAGAATAAGTTTTACTCGGGGGGGGGGGGGGTATTTATATCTCCTCCCATGAAAAAAACTGTATGTACGCCACTGGTCTGGGTAAAATAATACCATACAAATCTGCCTGTTTGATTTGTTATACAGTACTTCCAAGCTGTAGGGGACGTGTTGTAGTGTTGTCATGGACATCTGACGCGGCTGTGCTTTCCCGGTGAAAGCGACGACGACAGATGCGAAATTGGTGCATTTCATCTGTTGTGGAAACACTTTCGTTGCAAGTAGTCGACGTTGTGTCAAGTTGTCAAGTTGAATGAATGAATGTGCTAAATAATAAACATACTTTATTTATTGATAAAAATACTAGGGCCACATGATTGTTTCTTACAGTTAACCGCTTAAAATTAAATAACAGAAATGCAGTATAGCCAAATAAGGCCTAACAATTAGTAACGACAGAATCGATAATAAAATACAGCAATAATCATCTTACCCGCTACTATACTATACATTCACTACCCGCTACATCTGCTACAGCCGGGCCTGGCTGGCCTTTCCGCCACGCCAATGCAATCACCACTACGAAACAATCCTTCTTTCAGCATAACCATCAACCGAGAAGGATTTTCTATAGTTCTCGAGACTTCCTTATTGGGCAAGATGCGAATACAACAATTTTGAGTTCTTTGAAATTTGGTATGTTTATGGATAAGGAAGTTAATTCGACTTACACATATTCCAAAACAACAAGATGACCAATAACCAAGAAGGTTGGCTGAAATATTAAAACTTGGGACAGACGGGAGACCCAATTAACATGACTGTACGTCAATATATTGCTACTACTGAAACATGAAAGTTAAAACTCACAAAAAGGAAACATTGCGCAAAATGAGAAACCCTGCGTCTTGTAGAAATTCGGAATGAAAAGCTCTCTAACTTGAAACTTATTACAGTTCAAAAGCCCTTGTAACGAGTTAAAACGAAACATTCCCTTTTATACAATCGTAAAACTTAACTAGTTGGACTTTCCTGGATCAATTTATTTTCAACGATGCGCAGTATTTAAATTTTGTGAAAAGGATGTTTCGTGTTGCATACTTTGGGTTATGAATCTTGTATCTAAATATATAAAACAAAGTCGTGTTAGTTACACGCATTATAACTCGAGAACGGCTGGACCGATTTTAATGATCTTTGATTTTTCGGATTCGTCTCTGCTCCGGTCATGCTACAGACATATTCAGTTTCCATAAATTCAATTAGTTTTCATTTTATAGCGTTTTCTAATGTTAACCTTATGGGGAATAAGTTTGTTCACTATTATCAAATCACTAAAATCAAAACATTTGAGTTCTTTAACCAGCTGTTTGTTCACTGTCCGTTAGCAATATGCTTTACTATCCAATGCCATCTGAATCATTCATTAATGTAAAACTATGAAGTTTGAAGAACTATGTGCTGTACAAAATGAACAGCATTATTCGCCACGTTAATCGTTTTCGGTTTTTGGGAGCTATGTACTGTAATTATATTTCTTTATTTTCTGTATGATTAAAAGTAATGTGTTTATATGTTTGCCAAATAAAATAATTACAATGTTTATACATATTAGGTTTATTATAATAATCAGCTGATGAATGCTTAAATCTTTCACAACGAAGCCGCAATGCTATCTGACTTCAGAAGATTGCCAATCTTAAAGTTAACATGTATTTACTGTTAGGCGTTACGAAGTTCGCCGGGTCAGTTAGTTGAACATAAAATTACTTTCTATGGCTTTGTGGCTTTGGTGTATGTCATACATTAAACAACATTGTAATACATTTGTTTGTAACATGTGTATGTAAAACTAAGCTCTAAAATATCCTTCATTTAAATTGTAAACTATCAGATTTGCTGAGAAGTAATACATTTTTAGCTAATTTCCCTTAAAGAAGGTGCTATTACCGTAGGTCTCATGGCAAGACCTAAACCCGGGACCAGGTTACTTTTTCATTTTGAGGTGCCTAGAGTTAAAAAATAGTGGCTATATATATATTAAATATGTATATGTGTCAACAATGAACACGATAACTCACGGTCAATTGGACAATTGGAACAAGTAGTTTAAAGGGCTTTTACACCCCCAAATTCTTTTTTGGGTTTTCGTACGTAATTAAAAAAATGTATCATTACAATCAGCTCCAAAATCGATACATTTTAGTAAGCTTTAAACGTAGTCTTTCGTGGCCGGTGTCAACAATGTCAAGTTTATTTTTCGGCGTCAATCGCCACTTCACAGCAAGGGCGAAACGTTTGGCAACACAAACTCCATATCGACGCTTTGAAATGCAGTATAGTAAAATTAAGCCTAATTAGTAACAACAGAATAGATAATATAGCACAGCAGTAATCATCTTACCCGCTACTATACTATACATTCACTACCCGCTACATCCGGGCCTGATTAGAAACATTTAAATGGGAACCCACATTTGTGACTGACAGCGATAGATAGACCTACATTAACCAAACTAATGGTTAATGGTATTGATCAAACTTGTCATATATCGTTATTATCATTATTATATTACTGATTTGGAAATTCTCATACTTATTTACATACTAGCCTAAGTACCCGTTCTTCGAACGGGTGAAAAATGCTGAAAGGTGTACTGATACATTTAAATTATTGTTCATAATGTTTTTGATTGTTAAAATTGACAAAACACAAGTGTTTTGAAATTGAAATTTTTACTTTTTTAAACAAAAATTACAATTTTACACTGTATAATAACACTTAATACGAAATGTCCCTTAGCTTGTCTGTAATTATTAAAAAATCTAACCCGAGATATACTTCACGGAAACTTGGCTTAATTGTTTTAGTTTTAAATTTTGCAGCAATTACGGGGAGTTTAAAACAGGCTAAGATCCCAATCTAATATTTGCATTCCGGGAGCGCGATTACTTTTAATTGCGATTAAGTGAAATCTTGATAAATTCCGCAGGTCTTTAATATTACTCTATGTAGCGCTTACCTGATCATAACGGTTCTGGACGATTTCCTAGCAATCACTACAAATTGAATAGTTATAAAATAACGTAGCCAGATATGAAAGATTTGTACTTTTCCCCTCCTTTAAGTTCTTGTTCGTAAAAGAGCGTATTTACTTTCATAAAATACACTATGTCATCCGATACTGTTAAGTGTTCCCGCTAACCAGTGACCACATCTTTCACTTCACTCTTGCTCTATGGTTTCTCTTTCTCTCCGAGGTATTAATCAGGAGCTCAACTCCCGGATGAAGCTTAAACGCTAACACCAATATATGTTTCTTGTATAGGTTTGTGGAGCAATGACACGGACCTTGTCAGTTGAACAGTTTCCCCTACACTTGACTATAAGCTCGGCCGCGGCGCTGCCCAGTGTGCTCCAACCTATGACTGCAAGGGCGGCAGGTATTAACAAAGGGGCAGCGACCTACCTTAAACGACGGCTGTAATGAATGGAGAGACGCATAATACCGTCATGAAAAAAGGAAGGTAACACTTCCTTATTAGGTATTAATACTATTATTTTCTTTCTTCAAAATGGAATATTAGATACTTGTAGAAATTTATTTTATTAAAACACGAATATTGGATGAATTAATTGAATATAGTTTAGTTCCAGAAAAGAACAAGAAATACATAACACGAATAATATATGGGAAATAAACTCCACATAGGAAACCCAGTGCTATATAAGATAATGAATTCTAATCAGGCTATTAACATAGTTATTTACAAATAAAAATACATAATAATTAGAAACAAAATCTTCTTATGACTACAAGCTAAAACAGATACATGTTAAAAAGATTTGGGAAAAACAAAGAGAGAAAAAATAACAAGGGCATTCTTGCATTTTGCGTATTGCTTGACACAAGAAAAGACAAACATCTATACCATTATTACGTAAAATGTACTCAAAAACCCAGGACTGAACTTCGACAATGTCAGAACTAAGTTAAGTGGAGCACGGGGAGGGATTTGTGTTTGAAACAGTTATACATCATCTTCAAAAGTGAGCGCAAGTTACTTCTGAGCCAAGTAACATAGCCAAGAAATACTCAACCCTCGATTATTTATATAAACAGAACAACTTTTAGTGAAATGTTATTGAGGGTTACTTAACTTACTAGATACTAGAACGGTATCCGTTTAATTTTTTTGTGTAAAAATGTATATAATGATCTCATAAAAACGTATTCAATTCTCAATGGACCTTTAAATTTATAAATTTAAGTTTTTAAAATTTATTCTAGTTACAATTTTAAGTTTAATTCTTGATAAAAATATTTGTGTAGACACCCACATGTCAATATACAAAAATTTTCTATGCCTTAAAGACTTCTGGTAAACAATAATTTGATTCGGGAAAAGTTATTTGCATTAAAGTCAATCGAGTAAAATAATGAGTGTAACCATGGTAAAGTTGTAAGTTTAAGGTACACACAAATTTAATCTACACATTGTAACATACCAGATTAATTTGCTGTAAAGAATAATATTTTAAACCCAGCACCTTCATAATTTTAACTTATCAATTCACTTTCAAAAGAACTGACTCGACCCTGACATCCCCTCCTTGTTCATGCATTAAACCTGAACTATTGAGTTAATGCATCTAATCAGTGCATCTTCATACAGCAGATAATGATTTACGTATAGAATGTAGATTAACACACCACAAATCCACGAGTGATGAATCACAGGGTCCCGACATGACAGAGTTCCGCCACCCCCCTTGTTAAATCACACCGACCTGCATAGTGCATAGGCCTCTCCCCCTGACTTAAACGGACATCATCTCTACACAACGCGACGCGACGTCCCGCTAACTAACCTACACCTCACCCTCGGCTTCAGCCGGACATGTAAGATGTTGCCATTTTACACGAAAGCCATCATCTCTACACAACGCGACGCGACGTCCCACTAACTAACCTACACCTCACCCTCGGCTTCAGCCGGACATGTAAGATGTTGCCATTTTACACGAAAGCCATCATCTCTACACAACGCGACGCGACGTCCCACTAACTAAACTACATCTCTCCCTCGGCTTCAGCCGGACACGTAAGATGTTGCCATTTTACACGAAAGCCATCATCTCTATACAACGCGACGCGACGTCCCACTAACTAAACTACATCTCTCCCTCGGCTTCAGCCGGACATGTAATACGTTGGCATTTTACACGAAAGCCATCATCTCTATACAACGCGACGCGACGTCCCACTAACTAAACTACATCTCTCCCTCGGCTTCAGCCGGACACGTAAGATGTTGCCATTTTACACGAAAGCCATCATCTCTACACAACGCGACGCGACGTCCCACTAACTAAACTACATCTCTCCCTCGGCTTCAGCCGGACATGTAATACGTTGCCATTTTACACGAAAGCCATCATCTCTACACAATAACGCGATCTACATTAACTAAATTACTCTCAACCTCGGCTTAGCCGGAGAAATGAGTGTAAATTACGGCGGAATCTTGTTACATTAACGCGACGCGGATCTACGTTAACGTCCAAACCACTAGAACTGGTCTAATTACATCCATTAACACAATACGTTTACACAACACTACACCCACTAACCTTCGCTCACAACTATCCACCATTAACTACTAACCTACATCTCTCCACTAAATTCATCGATACGAAAACTAAATGATAATTCAATATGGCAAAATTTAAACAATTTAAGAATTTTGCATGTGGCCTTTGAATAGGTTGGGTATGTGTAAACACGTTATGCGGCGTAAATGGCACATCCATAAGAACCATCAATGCCTAGGCTAACCTAAAAATAGTGGTGACGGACAAGTGTTCTTTTCTAGGTTTATTAGTAAACCAATGATTCGTTGTCCGTGCCAACCCCGCGAGTAAGCCTCTGGCAGTCTGTGTTCGTTCTAACAATAAACGTTCAATAATATGTCATTGACAATAGATACATAAAGTTATCGTCAATATAATTGTGAAAATTAAATTCTTCGCGATTTCAATATCAATTTTGATCACTACCAAAACCAACAGTACATTAACATAGATATGGGTTCCTTTAGAATGGTACGTTCATGAATGTTACCATTTCATTTCCACTACAGAACGGACAGTGTTTTATTGAAGTTTACAGGCAAATTAAAAACGAAAATATCTGTACACGAAAAAATCTGAAAATAATCTAAAAACTGAAAACATGATTGAGATAAATTATGATTATCTTCATTATTGTGTTCATGTGAGTTTGATTAAAAGAGCACGTGTCCCTCCACGTAACCTACACTTATCCGAAGTTACCGGCACGGTAGTTCAGGGTAAATCTCTGGCCCAGTAAGTCAAAGGTTACTGGATCGAAACCTGCGGCCGATGACTTAGATCATGAGCGGTCACCTCTAGTCCATATAACTATTACCGCTCCGGTACCTCGCTTTCTGTAAAACTTTGCAAGCCATTTTCTACGATTTGTGTTTTACCATATTTAAAATGCGCAATTTTGAATAAGTCTGTAAGTACTAACCTAATGTAATGACAATTTTACCAGAATTCTTGATCTTGGGAATTTGTTGTGCATAAGTATCGCAGTGTAAGCATAATATTTAAAATTTAAAATCCTACTTAGTCATTTGCGGAAGCATTATTGAAAATATTCCCTCCAATATCTTTATTTATTGGATTACCATGGTTTACATGCAGCAAAATGATCCTTGTAGCCTTAGCTTTAATGTTATAACTTAGCTCTTGGTTGATTAATAAAAAAGTTGTTCAACAAATGTATAATTTAAAAATGCTATAAAACGCTCATAATTGTATTTTTTTCAAAACAGCTTTTACTATAGTTAAATCTTTTAATTAGCCTAGAAAAGATTACAAAATCAAATAATACAAAAATACAAATAGTACAAAAATTGAACCAAACGCTGTTGCACTTACTGAGTGTCGAGCGACGTAGTATGGTGAGCACGCGGAGAATAAGGGTCAAGCAGGATACGTTTCATGAATAATCATATCTGTATTGTTCAAATACACAAAAAAATAATAAAAATAACGTCACAACAGAAGTCAGTCTAAAATCATTTAATAATAAAATAAAAAGGCAGGGAATTTTTGCTAAAAATTACTTGCTAAAAACTGTCAAAAATTATTGGTGGAAAATGGGGGACAGATTACGTTATTTGACCGGAAGTTTTGGTCGGACACTATAAAAACATTCTAAAAACAATGATGCAACAGCTAGCATAAAATCTATAAACAATATACTATAGAGAAACGAATAAACTGGAAAAATGAAACCGACGTGAAAATTTTCAAACGGAACTAGGCCTATAACGATAAGATTTAACGACACGATCCATCAGTAGAAACCTTACGGTATTAAAGAATAATTAATAAGACTAAAGCATTAATGTTCATAGGCATGAAAGTAAAAAAGCAACAAAGTTTAACCGAAATAAATACATCGTCAACACCTATTTTATTAATCTGTACCCAACGCAGATAATTTTTGTATTACCTTTGGCGTAATATTACACTAAACAAATTATTGATATACTACTGTATAAATGTAAAGATTTAAACATTTAATGGATACATTTTTCATTTTCCGATACAGTGTTGAGACTGTAGACCTATGCCCCTACATGGTGGCTGACCGACCCGCGGCCGCACCTTGGACCTCAAGCGCAGCTCACGACTGAAATAACTCGCCGGCTCTACCTACTATTGGAATCAATTCTGTCTGGTTAAGGTCGCTGATACAACTTAATTTTCCTATTTTACCAGATTTGTAGTAAACTGAACAGTTTGCTATAGTAATAAGTAATACAACTTATAAGAACTTTACAAAGTAATAAAAATATCTGTGGTTATCTGTCGCAGTTGTAGGCCTTCAACTTCAATTTACCTGTTCTATTGTCGTTTAAAACAATACACGCAGAAATGGTTTACTGAAGGACAAGAATTAATTCAAAGCATTATGAATTCATATAAATGAAAATATATATGAGTATGAGCACTTATTGAACACAACATTAATGTCCAAACAAATTTTATCCTCAAACAAGTTTTTTCTTGGGCTATTGTGAATTGTAGAAACCGAAGCTGATAATCAACTTCATTGTGTCTTCATGTAATGAAGTGTTTAAAGATAGTAAGGATGATGTATTTTTGAATTAGTACTAAAATTACAAAAAGATACAAAATCTTAATTACGTACAATCTCAGTTATCAACGCTCCACTCATGATTTGGGTCCATAAGCGTATGCACAACCGAATATCTAAACATAACCTAGAGAATGAAGAAAACTTAAGTGTTTTTTCTTTTACAACTTTTCACGAAAAATTTTGTTTTTACAAAAACTTTTAAAACCCCACAAACAAAAATGAATGTCATTTTTATAATAACATCATTTTAACGAAACTGAGTTCTTTTTTAAATAGTACAGTATTTAGCAACAACAACTTATGAACTTGCTTAAGGCGATAAGGCGATAGTGTCTAACAAGTTCACAAAACTGACGACAGATGCCTCCACCTGCCACTTCTTATTGAATATGTAAATGCGTCGTAAATTACGACTTTGCCAGTTCTAGGGTTAATGAAACAAAACTCACTAGGTATAACTTTTTTTAGTGCAGCAAAAAATATTTCAAGATGAATAAAAGGAGGGAGAAAATCAAAGTAAAATTCAACTTACTACTGTACTTTCATAGTGGACTGCTACAATATACTTTGAAGTATCAAACACTTCACACTACACATTCACAGTGGATGTAGTGGCTGATATGAGTGTTTCCATGCAAACCCTTGCAACATCTTTCATCAACAAGTGCTGCACTGTTCACGTTTCAAATGTTTATTCCTACTTTATGCTTTCCTAATATTGTACTAAACAAATTATTGATATACTACTGTATATATATAGACCTATGCCTCTACATGGTGGCTGACCGACCCGCGGCCGCACCTTGGACCTCAAGCGCAGCTCACTTTATTATTATATTAACTTTATTTTATATTAATTTATATGTGATATTAAGTGTGACGTCATTCTGGTCCTGTAATTGTGACATAATGAATAAAGATTGTCTGATTCTGATTCTGATACTTACTATTGTATCGCTTAGTCACTGACTTTGAAATTCATTAAGTGTAAATTGATAGTTTAAAATTATGAATTACCTACACTTACAACCTAGACAATCGCGGTAGTGGTTAAAGATCCAAAACATGGTATGCAACTTCAACTGAACTGAGGACTTGAGTTAACATATTGAAAACCCTTAACAGGTTACACGTTAATTGCATCGTTCGTTAAAGTTTGTACTGTACTGGGTGAGTGCGTATGCCACTGGTGTTTTATGTCATTTCCATAACAACGACATAATCGCCTAACAATGGCCAGTCCAGCATTGTCCTCTGGCGCGGCACAGCGCGGCGGTGACATCATAGACCGTAGACAATACTCGTACAGAACGTCGCAGCCTTCATTGTCGCCGTGACCGCCCCTCCCACACGCGGTGCACGGTGCACATGCAAAACATATTGCTTACCAACTGCTATTTTGCAACGCTATAAATCTTGTAATCTCTGTTAAATGAAATATTTAAATTTATTTTGTTGATTAAGTGTAGCTCTCAAATTCACAACGATCAGAAGATATTCATAGATACCATTCATTCTTATAAAAATGTTATGATCAAGTGGGAATAGATGGTTGAAATCGAACGAATATAAGCTAATGATTACACTTAAAATTAAAAACTAGCCATGGAATTAGTCACTGGTTCATATTGATTAAATATCTGAATCCTCGATACATTGAAAATCTGAATAATAAAAAATATTATAAAAACAGAACCAAACATTCAGTGTGGATTTTTTTAAATATTTTTAGATCGCGATCTCAAATCAAAATAATAAACATGAAAATTATAATTCAATAACCACATATGCCATAAAGCACATTATGATTATTTATATCACGTACAAAATGAAATCTTCAAAAAATGTAATTTAACTATACCGTACGTGATATTTCAATTCGATAGGATATTTTAGCTGCAAACAACATAATATGTGGTAGTAAAAGAAATCAACCAGCAAATGCCAACACTGGATAGTTAAGAAATAATAATAGCCTTTTAGCGAATTTCCCATAGGGAAGAAGCTATTACCGTAGGTCTCATGGCAAGAGTTAAGCCCGAGACCATGTTATTTTTTCTTCTTTAGGTGCCCAGAGACCAAAAACAATAGTCGTTAAAATTTTTATATATATATATATATATATATATATATATATATATATATGTTTATATATCCAGAATAAAAAAATTCAAAATTCCCGGCCTAAAGAATTAGGTAATTGTCATGGCTGTGAACCATGCCACAAGCCCCGTTGTGGCATTTGCAAAATTATGTGTAATTCCACTGAATTCAAAAGCAGTGTGACTGACAAAGTTTATCCAATAGTTGGAAAGTCAACGTGTGAAACCCACAATGTGATTTACCAACTATCATGTAAACATTGTCCAAAAGATTATATTGGTCAAACATCGAATTCACTTCGAGTTCGTATGACTGGCCATCGTTTTGATGTGGTACATGAAGATCAAAGAAAACCTATTTATAATCATGCTTCTCACCACAACCAAAATTTTGAAGGCTGCTATGAGCTTAAAGCCCTTCACAAAATTAAACCACATCAAAATGCAAAAAGTAACCAACTAATTTTAAGAAATTCTGAATTGGCACACCAGTTGGTTCTAAAATCAAAATTTCCATCCGGTTTAAATTTAAGATAATTTGATAAAGAACGATTCAACTCAATTGAAAATAACATTTAAAAATTACATGTATAAACCTCTATATTTATTTTAAAATGCAACAAAATCATGTGTTCTATATTTAAATTTACTGTTAAGACAATCAATCACCTGTTTAATTATTTAGTCTCTGTTTATTATTAATTGTTTATTGTTCTCATTTCTATTTTTCAAATGCTTGAAAACGTTTATATATTTATTAAACGAAAATTCGCAAACTTTTCATTTTCATTTTTCATTTATTCTATCAAACAAGTTAAATAATTATATATATATATATATATATGTGTCTGTGAACACGATAACTCTCGTAAAAATGGTCCGATCAAGACCAAATTTGGTAGAGACGTGTATTCCTGCAAACGCTCGGACGAGTTCGTAAACCAGACATATCGGTCAATGGGAACGGGTAGTTTGGGGGGGTTTTGTACCCCAAAATGGGGTTTTTTGCGTTTTTCACACGTAATTTTTAAAAATTTCTAATTTTATATTTCACTATTGGAATCAGCTTAAAAAACTACACAATTAAGTTCCTTAAAGTTTTTCTCTATCTTCAACGGTTACCGAGATATAAAAAAATCTAAACACAGTACGTTGTATTTTGAGGCTCCAATGTTAATCTTATGGAGGATTAGGAAAAATTAATATTTCCCATATTAATCAATATTTTTGGATAAAACTTGATATTTAGCTTCATGTGGTTGAGATCTATTCATTTATGCTTAAAAATTATAGTTTATGTGTTTATCATGGCAGCAAACCTGCATACTCTTTTCCCATGTTAATCATATAGGGAATAGGCAAAGTCCTTTATTTATGGACAGATGTTGATGAAAGTTGGTATAAATATTAAGATAAAAATTATTCATGGTAGAAATGACTTCTTTCAGTGTTCCTCACAGCAGCTAACCTGCATACTCTTTCCTATGTTAATCTTAAGGAGAATAGGCAAATAATTCTCATGTTTATCGACAGATTTTGACCAAACTTGTTATATATTATTATTATTATATTATTGATTTGGAAATTCGCTGAGTACGCAGGTCTGCTGCGACGGGGGTATTTTACATTTAACCTCGCCAGATTTCTTATTTCCTTTGAACATTGACTTTTCCTTCGGTATTTAATGGGTAATATTAAATCACATGACTCGGCAGTAAGCCTACATATTACTACATAACATCATTTGTGCCAAACATTTTAGTTTAGTAACAACACTATTATTGTACTAAAAATTGAATGGTATTATATAATGTACAAGAAAATAACAATACAAGGTTTATTGTATTAAAACTATAATTATTATAGTAAACGTTTAAATAAGCCTCTTCTTCATTAAGGGAAAACTACTCAATAAGCTAATCGAATAACATAGGGCTCTATTAAAGAATTTCTTTGTTTGGGAAAATTATTTATCAATATCTCTCACAGGTACAAATTTGAGTATATTTTCCTTTTGAAGTTTTTTAGTTTGAGTTTCCCTGCAATATATAATTCCCAGATAGGCATATAACGACTTGGGATGCAGAGCCGTATTTTGGATGTATGTGGCCCCCGGCGGCTCACTCCAGAGAGGCCCCCTCTATTATGATTCTTCGGTAGCTGGAGTTTAGGGGGTTTATAAATTTCTATGGTTTATTTTTGTAACAATTATTCTTTTGTTTTAAAATTGATTTGTGGTATTTGGGAATTGAGGCCTAAGGCGCATTAAAATGAAATACATAACTTGGAATTGGAAAAAGACGTTTAATAGGCCTAAACGTAGAAAGAAAATTAATAGCTTATTATTAATATAGACTAGAGGCTACATTGGCTACATAATATGCTGGTATATAACGACTGTCAATGCTCATTCAAAACAGTACTTAACCTAAAAACATTTTTCCTGATCTTTTTAGCAGCAAACTCTTCAATGATGTCCTCAAAATCAATACTTCGGCAGAGGTCGTTCTCAATACTAAGAATGCTTAAATGGTTTAGTCGTCCTTGTTTAATTGAGTTTCTGAGGAAGTTTTTCACTAATTTAAGTTTTGAAAAAGACCTTTCGGGCTTTCGGCCGAAGCATTGCATACCATAATACTGTGTTCCTTGGTGTTTTTATTGTTAATTATGTTATTAAAGAGTGAAATAAGTGTATTTGAGTGATTTGTTTTCCCGCCCAGAACCCCGATTCACGCCGATCTCGTAGCTAGACGGTATGGTTTGAGAGGGTCATAATACAGCCTAAAGTCGTACGAAACGTCGAAATTGTGTTCTTCCGCGGACAGAAACATTGTTAAAAGGTAATTAGAAAGTGTAAAAAGTAAGGCTAAGGTCAATTTGATATAGATTGGTAGGATACTGTGTTGGAAATATTTACCACAAAAATTACATTAATAGCTTTTACTAATATTTTACTAATATGTATTACTAATAGCTTTTCGGTAGACCCTTCTTACTCGTAAAATATAATTTTCGTTGTAGTAAAAGGACTAATTTCGTTACATCAACCTGGTAAGCTATACTGAGTTAATTTTGTATCAAAATTACAATTGCATAATGTTGTTAAAGTAAAATACAATTACTTACGTGAAAAAAATGTGAAACTTGAAAGCAATCCTAAATTTTTGATGCCATTTCACTAAACACATCAAAGCTAGAGGTTATGCACCTGTCTTGACCAGTGTTGCCAATCGAACTTTGTAAAATTACCCAAACAAAACTGTAAAAGACTAGCTAATAAATTATTTTATTTTATATAATAATTTATATTGATATTCATTTATGAAAGGAAACAGAAAGCAGACAAATGTGGGGTTTAATTCTGTATTAACAGATTTTACCGATAAAATTCCTTTTCCGAAAATATTTATAAAAAAATTATGCCCCAAGTGAGGCCTCCCCAAGCCCGAGGCCCCCGGCGACCGCCGTGTCCGCCGTTAGGGAAATACGGCCCTGTTGGGATGGCTCAGCCGCTAGACGAACGGTCGGTCGCTGTGGCACGTCACTTTGTTAATTGACCTCTGATGACGTAAATGGGAACAATTAGATCTCCGAAAAAGTGTGAAAGTGGGTCTGACATTGCATTGAGAGTTTTATAAACCGCTTGCATCGGTAGACATACATAAAACCGAACATTTATTTTTACTCTTAGCAATGAATGGACAAGGCATTAATTTAATCATGGCCTTCTGCACAAACGTTGGCTAGTCTGACGTCACTATATTATAAAGAAGACATAATAATGTAACATTAAGCCTAAATGATTGTCAAGAACTGCAAACAGAATTGTAGTAATATCAATAGCGTATATTAAAAGTCTGCGGCACCTGCTCCTTTTTCACTCTAACAACATCATAATGTTGTTTTTAAGCGGAACAACTTGTAGTTGGCGTAATTTCAAAGGGCGTCATAAATAATTGTATGACGATTTACCCGGTTTCAATTTTTAAATTTACACAGTGAAAAGTATAAAAAGTAAAGTATATCTAAATAAAATACTCTATAAATTTATTATTAGCATATTCCAAAAAGGTTTGATCTCTAGGATGTACATAATCTGATCCAAACTAATCCGATGAGTCTTGTTTTGACATTCAGGTTGAAGCTTTGATTCCTCGTGTGTTTTGAAGACTTGTGATAAAACCAATGTATAGAGTTTAGTTAATAAAATCGAATTCATTGTTCCACTAGCTGACGGCGTGTCTTTAAGCGATACGATTACGATGATATTCACAATACATGCGAATTTAAATGATCAATAAGAATGAATTTCTTTTTAACAAGCTAATAATCGATAGTATACATATTACTCCTAAATGACCGAGTAAATTGTACAGTGATGACAATACAATGCTTCCTATACTATGAAGGGCCGACAAACGAGTTGTGTTGCATTATAGGTGATTGAAAATATAGAAAAGGAAGTCATTCTTTTAAGTTGCCCTATTCTGAATGTATATACGATTTTCTTTTTATAGGCTTTTTTTATTGAATAATTTACATTAATAAATAACAAATGCTAACTTTTCTTCATACGTTTTTACTTTTACCTTCATTTTATATATTATTATAAATAATGTAAAAAAAGAGCAAAAATCGAGTCCTAATTTGAGGGCTATTATCAATCTGGAACGAGCCAAACAATTAGATCTTTATACACCATTAGTGAAAACAATAAAACCGCAAACGTATAACTCAAGCGTCAGTGTTTCAAAACATGTGAATTTATGTGTAAGTCTGGACAAAATAAACAAATATGTGGCCCATTTCAGCTCTAGACAACCTGTGGTAACAGTTGTGATCCTTTATAACCTTTTGTACATACTTCGTATTTTGAGGATGAAATATATCACAACCTAAAAGGGCTCAGAACCGAATCATGTTAAGAAATCATTAAGTAATTAAGCATTTCAATTCTAAATACAAACTACAAAACTCTTGTGTGTGCGCACAAGAATGATACGCTAGTTGTTTGTAAAGGATGTTTATTTATAACTAAAACACTAACCACCAAGAACACTTCCCAGTCAAATCAAGGTTATTTATTATTTTTGCTGTACTCCTATATATATATATATATACATTGTTTACTTATGTAATCATATGTTCTTTTAAGTTTCTTTTAAGTTTTTCTTCTTTCTTAACTTGAAGTTAATTTTGTAAAACAATAAAACAACAACAATAAAAGGATGTTTCCAAACCACAGACCATTACAATCGAGTAATATAATTTTTAGGGACTACATTTAACACTGTTTTTCCCCAATAGGAAAAACTATGGTAAAAGTTGCTTATCGCGGACAAAGCAAAGTTTTAGTTACCTCTGTACATTGTGGAAGGAAACCGTGACATTCTGTTTGGTAGGGATTGGTTGAGACAAATTAAAATAAATTGGCAAGAAATCAACCAAATGGATTCATCATGCTTGCAAAATCTTTTAAAACAATACGAAAATGATCTTTTTGTTAAAAACATTGGCAAACTACAGGGGTTAGAAGCACAACTTCATCTAAAACCATATGCTCTCCTGTTTTTAAGAAAGCTTGTTCAGTTCCTTTTGCTTTCATTCCTAAGGTGAAAGAGGAACTTGATAGACTCGAAAGAAAAGGTATCATCTCTAGAGTATTCTATAGCAGTTAGCTACCCTAGTGGTTCCGATAGTAAAGGCTGATGGGAGCATGCGACTGTGTGGTGATTTCAAAATCACACTTAACCCATATCTTCTTGTCCCTGAGTACCCAGTTCCAACAATTGAGCAAATACTTTCTAAAATTGGTGACAGTGTAACTTAAGAGTAAAATTGATGTGTAAGAAACATTTCTTCACATGCCTATAAGAGAGTCAGACCGTTATTTGTTAACTATAAATACCTATAGAGGTTTGTTTCAATATAATAGATTACCATTAAGGTCAAGACTTTATTTGACATTTCCTAGATCTTCAAATAATTGCATTAATGATCAGTCTACTCAACAATCTTATAAGAGGAGCTTCAAAGAAGGAGATTCTGTATCTTTCAGAATGTATGGAACACCACAAAAATGGAGATTCGGAAAGGTTCCACAAACACTGGGCTTGTGCCACTATAATATAGAATCCGGAAATTCTACCTTCAGGAGACACATTGATCAAATCAGATCAGTCGGTTTTCGAATAAACGGCAATCCTGAAGAAAAAGACCACCAACCTTCTACTAATAATCTTAGTCTTCAACTACTTTGCAACCAAACGTCCAAGCGCCAGTTCCCGTATTAAGAAGAACCTCCACACGCAAACAACCGGTTACAAGTACAAACATGTAAATAAAACAAATTAAGGAAGAGGTGCTGTATTCATATACATCAATCGTTTACTTATATCATAATCATATGTCCTTTAAAGTTTGTATTCTTTCTTGACTTGATGTTAATTTTGAGAAACAAAAAAAGCTCTAAACATAATTGTATTCTCTTTTTAGCGAATTTCCCATAGGGAAGAAGCTATTACCGTAGGTCTCATGGCAAGACTTAAGCCCGGGACCATGTTATTTTTTCTTCTTTAGGTGCCTAGAGACCAAAAACAATAGTCGTTAAAATTTATATATATATATATATATATATATATATATGTGTATGTGTGTGTGTGTGTGTGTGTGTGTGTGTGTGTGTGTGTGTGTGTGTGTGTGTGTGTGTCTGTGAACACGATAACTCTCGTAAAAATGGTCCGATCGACCATTTATAGACGTGTATTCCTACAAATGCTCGGACGAGTTCGTAAACCAGACATATCGGTCAATGGGAACGGGTAGTTTGGGGGGGTTTTGTACCCCAAAATGGGGTTTTTTGCGTTTTTCATATGAAATTTAAAAATTTTTTAGATTTAATCTTCCACCATTAAAATTAGCTTAAAAACTACACAATTAAGTTCCTTAAAGTTTTTCTCTATCTCCAACGGTTACCGAGATATAAAAAAATCTAAACACAGTACGTTGTGTTTTGAGGCCCCAATGTTAATCTTATGGAGGATAAGGAAAAATTAACATTTCACTTACTAACCAATATTTTTGGATAAAAATTTATATTTAGTTTTATGTGGTTGAGATTCATCCATTTATGCTTAAAAATCATAGTTTATGTGTTTATCATGGCAGCAAACCTGCATACTCTTTTCCCATGTTAATCATATGGAGAATAGGCAAACTCCTTTATTTATGGACAGATGTTGATGAAAGTTGGTATAAATGTTAAAAATAAATGTTTTTGAAGGTATAAATGCCTACTCTCAGTGTTCCTCACAGCAGGAAACCTGTACACTCTTTCCCATGTTAATCTTATGGAGAATAGGCAAATAATTCTCATGTTCATCAACAGATCTTGACTACTTGACTTGTCGTATATTATTATTATTATATTATTGATTTGGAAATTCGCTGAGTACGCAGGTCTGCTGCGACGGGGGTATTTTAACATCTAATAATTTTATATACCTTTGATCAAAAATCAAAACTCCAAAACTATGTACTTTATCAACAACTAGTCGGAAATGTAGACTGCAGAACGGTGAGCGAGGAGTAGGGTGGTCTATGGCTCATATCCGGACAGTCGGTCGGTGACCTTCGCTCCAGCACAGTTGTGCATCGCATACACCGATATGCGGCACACCTCCAGCACTCAAAACACAACAGCACGGGCGGTCGTAGCTTGACACAGCCACCGAGTATGTCGCCGACCCTCGCTCCAGCACAGTTGTGCTGGCCGGTTGTACCTGCCACCGAGTAAGACGGTCATGAACTCCACACATAGGTGTGGAGTTCACCTGTGTACTGCCACGGAGTCCAGATTAACTGATCTTTCCCGGATATTTATTTTTAGGGAAACAACCACACCATATACAACAAATAACATTTTATTGGATCATAAGAGCAAGTAGCCTACTTTTACATTACTGAAACATACTCATCGTGTAATGGTTTTAAACGTAAACAAATGCGTGAAATGATAATTTTAAGATTCAAAATTTACCTCAACACCCAAAAACCTTATTATCAGACAAAGTAAACCATCGTAAATACGAATTGAGCATGGGAATATAATGTACGTCACATTGGTACCCAGTGCATACTTATCTTGATTATTTGGTTTTAAAATATATGTGAAATATTCTATTTCTTCTTCATAAACTTAATTTCGCGTACTTTCACCGTTGTCTGATATAACATTTAAAAATGCCTTCAACCTAAGAATGTAGATATTTTATTATAAGTGTGAAAAATAAATAACAGCTTATGCAATCAAAAAAACCAAGCGGCCAGCAGGTCGATAAGCCTGAATAGTTGAACGGTGGTTGCCAGCGGCACGCAAAGGTATGTCATATTCAACATCTAGAACCTGTGATCGACACAGGCGTCTGCCGAGCCAGCAGCGACCTACTTAACTGACTGCGTCTGCGTTATCGTCTGCCGTCCGATATATCGATGAGAATACCGCTTAACAGTGACAAATATTATACATCAAGAATGTTTCCTCATCAGGTTAACTTACAGACTGTTAGTAAGCCTTCATCTAAAAACAAGTAAAAGAAGTTTTAGTAAACTTTCATTTCGCAAAACAAATGCAAGAAGGATTGTTTTTTTCATTTACAATAGTTAAAATAGAACTATAAAATTCTACTGATAATATAATTACTTTTATCACCATTTGCATATTATATCTGTGTTCGATCCTAATACTAAACATTCATAAAGGTGCGATTTTGAAGAAGTTGGATATAGCCTGCCAGAGGCCGAGACGTGTTGCAAAGGAGTGTTCCGAGAACCACACATGCGGAGGTTGCTACTCGCACACGCACAATGCTATTATGGGCAGTGACTCGTATCTTTCGGTATGGTTGGGCCACACATGTGCTTATCAACCAAGAACACATGCTGGTGAAGGTCATGACCCACTTATCGCATCACACCCACTCGACACTAGATTCGCACATTGACCTTGACAAACTGATAATCCGAGATCAAACTAACTGTTGAACAACTTCTATAAACAAATACAGTACAAAACACATTAAACCAACATCAGTTCACAAAATACTGAATTACGGCTCAGAAAGGAACTAAAAATTAATCATGATTTTAATTTCATGCTGTGTTTATTACTACACTTGTCCTAACAACGCCTTAGGTCCTGCGAAGGGACCCACTAGTCAATACATCAATACCGTAGTAAGCTGTGATGAGAACATCCGAAGAGACAATGCGAGATAAATGTCTAAGGACAAACATGCCTTAGCTGAGCTTTTTAAAACTATGATCTTTGTTTATCAAAAGAATAATATAATCCAAGCAATTGTACATAGGGTTTTGCCAAAACTGCTTCATCGGAAAAATGGATGAAACTCAACGAGTGACGTCTTTGAGACATTTCTCTTAAGTTGGTTCCGCTCTAGTTAACCTAGAAATGTTTGATACTCGAGATCGCTCTGGTAAGAGACGTGTCATCAGCATACAGGAACACATGTTTGCGTCTGGTATGGACACATGTTTTGGTCTGTTGGCACTAGTATGAAGATCATTAATAGATAAAATAAAAAGGATAGGACCAAGGATGGATCCTTGAGGATCCTCTTTTGACCAAACCTGTTCCTGAAAAAAGTTTTTATTAGTTCTTGCGTGTTCAGTAGCCTTTTTTCTGAATGGTCTTAGAATTTTATCGTTATTTCTTAATATGAATAAAATTAAAGAATACCGCATTCATGGGCTGAATATATATATAATTTTTTAATTGTTCAACATTAGAATTTTATGAGTGTATGGCGGTGTAAGGAATGTGCGTGTGAAACTTCAGACCATAATAAACTAAAATAACACAGTAGCAAAATGTGCAAGAAGAAGTAACAGTTAAATGTAAACTGTTTAGTCACTCGCATAACCCTAAAACCAAAATGTAAACAAACTATGTTTGTATTTAGGTTTTAATTGTATTAAAAATTATAGTCTATTTCTAAAAAATAAGTTTAACGGTAGGTTTATGTTTTTGAGTTCAGGTTTTTATGGTCCAGATAAAATTGTATTATGTGCTCGCTGGATAAAATATAGGCGTTTTGTAATACAGCGAACTGTTCAAACGGTGATAAAGTAGTAATTAGGGCTCTGCTGACCTAACGGGGTGTTGTATAAGAAAAAGAAATAAACTACTGGAACATCCGTAAAACCTAAATTATTCGCTCTTATTTTCTATCTTTCTGTTTTCACCTTTTTTGCGTTTTCCTGGTACCAAATAGATTTTTAGCTCTAGCGCCCAAACAGCAGATCCTAGGGTGAAAGCAACAGGAAATATTTCCTTCTATTTAGATCTACTACAGGAAAACTTAAGCGAGACACTAGGACATATAGTACATTACAACTTAACTTTCACTCATACACGATTTTAGTAGAGGTTTGGCGATTACATTAAAAGGTATTCTAATTACTAAGGATTGCCGACAACAACCACGAAAGCCTAGAAGCTAGTCCTACATACGTTTTAAAGTTGAATCTTTATTGACAAACTATCATATTCTACACAGTCATACTATATCGAAGATAAACTGTAATGTTGTTTCCCTCGGTTCGATGTCGTCATTCTCCGAATGTCCGATCGAGTGGCCGAGACAATTCGCACAACCATTTAGTAACATTCTCAGTAACCATAATGGCCTAACTAACGAGATACTAGAGACCCTCGAGAATCTTGCGATTATCTGACTGGAGATAACACACGATGAGTCATTTCCCTCCGCTGCTCATGTCAACGGCAATGGCTAATGGATCACAGATTACTGTACAGTATCTCAAACCGCAACACGGTGACGGCTATCAACAATGTACAGTATTTATCTACCGATATTCATCTAGTATTATTGTCTTGTGCGTAGTTTAGGCATGTAATGAACTTCAACCCTCCAAACAACTTCACAGTGACACCCCCTGAGCTAACGTGAAAGTCAAATTTCAGTTACGAAAGTTTACCCAAGTTTGTTGTTAAAAGTTGAACAACAACAAATAAACATAACTATTGAAAATTATAATAATATTAGAAGGCCAAAAAATCCCATCCAACTTGGCAGGTACTGTATTCCTGTGTCACTTTGAGGAGATCGGGAAACACGGTAGGACCACGCATGTCGTGAACAGAAACGAAACAGCTTGGACTACACTTGCATAAATGCAACATGAAAAATAACCAGCCATGTTGTAGCAAAAGTTTTAAGTGTAGATTAATTTTTCTTATAATGAACTTCTAATTTTTGGTCAATTCATTATCAACATTTTTATTTTTCTTACTGCAGTCGTTAGTCCCTGCGCATAAGCATTTAGGCCTTAATATACAAATTACCAATTGCTGTCTTAGGTAAGAGATAACTTACTATAACTAGGTACTAACAGAAAATACTACGACAATAATTACAAAAACTAAACATATTGGTGCAGAGGATATGAGAAACCTGAAACCTTAAGTATATAGTATTATAAGTATTATATAAGTATATAAGTATTAAGTATATGATTTCTCAAAAAGGTGTTGAAGTGTTAGAGGTAAATTGCTGATTAAACACTGATAAATTGTTTATGTGAACATTTTCGTTATGTCCAGCTAATGCAATTAATTTGCTTGGTAAGCTTGGGGTATTATTTTTCCGCAACTCAACTTGCATAAAATTACCGAATCAGCAAGTTTAATAAAATAGATTTATAATGAGGTCTAAATTAATAAAGACTTTAGATGTAGACAAATATTTTGCTTATAGCAGTTTTCTAGTTTTTAACACTCGCAATAAAAAACTTATGGCACCTCATCATGCACATGATCAGTTTTTCCTGCGATGGAGCGCATATTAGCTCATGTTGGGTTGGAAACTGACATTAACATCAAAATGTGAAAGGACCTTTAATTACAGATCTAAATGTTCAAAAAATAATTAACAACTAATATTGAAATAAAAACACAGGCGAGTAGCAAGACACACACAGAAAAGGGTAGCCCGAGGACATCCTAACAAACGCAAACTTGGGTAGAAACAGGGCATCCTAACACACGCTGACTGGGTAGACACAGGATGGTCAAAATAAAAATTGCTTATGTTAGAAATGCCTGCCTACTTTCAGTTTTCCTCACAGAAGCAAACCTACATACTCTCTCCCATGTTAATCTTATGGAGAATTGGGAAATAACTCATATTTATCGACATATATTCATAAAACTTTCCATATACGCTATTGTTTGATTATTATTGATTTGGGAATCTGCTTAGTACGCAGGCCTGCTGCGACTGGGGTATTTTAGGTTTATACTCTTAGCCTTATAAATTTTATAATTGAATTTTCAGTAAAATATTTATAACTGAGTGGTTGTTTCTTTCTGAAAGTATCAAGCGGCAATGCAAGTTCCACAGTTGGTGTAATAGTACCAAAACGTTGGAAACGTTTTTATTCGATAAAAACAAAGTTGATTTTAAAGTATGTTTACATCTCAAGGATTTTTATCTTAACTAAACCCTGTTGTCGATAAGGGTTAAATATGATTAACAAATACCTAGTGGGTTTCATGCCAAGAAACTGTTCATATCTCATTTTATATAGGCCTGCTAAGTTTTATTTATCCCGACACAGAATGTCACTTGTCACAGCCATGCAGAATGCCGATCAGGAGCAAAAACAATGGGACAAGTGGAATTGTGAAACTGTCAACAAAAACAGGAATATATTACCTTCCTCGTCGTCTTCCATGACGAAGTGGTGAGGAAGGGCGGCCAGCCAAGAGGGAGGTCTGGAGCCGGGTCGCGAGGCGGGGGGAGAGGGAGAGTGTCGTCTCTTGACTGTACCATCCTCCTCGTCAAACTCCACGAGGGGAGTTTCGGGCGGTGATAGGTTCACGCCTTGAGGAATGCCACGGCGACCAAAGATAACTGGATTGAAGTTGACGAACTCCCAGTCGGCGGGGACACCCTTGGCTCCGTTGTCCTCCTTTTCCTTCTTCTTGTCCCCGGCACTGCTATTGCCCCTGGTCAGTGCGTACTTCCTCCGCCTAATCTTCGTTTTGAAGCTCGACATCCGGAAGCTGTTGTCCGGTGTAGTAAACCACATAATGAGAACTCCACGATTACACAAACGAATTAACAAGACACCAGAATGGAAATACAATAGGCCAACACAAACAATCACTAAACGACATACAAATTAAATAATCAAGTGATAAAACACAATTCAAACCAAGTAGAATGGGTCGGAACGGCACAGAAACAAACAACCACACAGTGACTCATGGTCTAGGATTGACACGCACTCGCGACCGCGGCGGCATCCCACTGGCAACTAGCGCACCACGTCCGGCACCGATGTGGTGGGGGGGAGTGGAGGGGCGCCTATGAGGGAGCCGCCACGCGAACACGTCGACTACACAACATACAAGTACTGTAACAAGAATAACAACACTAGACTGCTGAGAGGAAATATGAAAAGGGAATAGCAGAGGATAAAAAATACAGAGATCAAAGGATTTGAGAATGAAGCCTTCCTCAATTTAAAGTGGCTAACAATTAAGTTATTTAAAATGGTGTGAGCAACGTAGATATATATTGGCAAAACATTTGTTTAGGTTATTATAAAAACTTGTTATGAATCTACGTATTATGTAAGGTTTTCAGACTCTCTCACAGGTACACTGCACTACGTTCCTTTGCAACAACTTGTGGGAAACACAGGAAAGCAAATCTAAATAAAAATGCTAGTGCATTTTTTTTAAATAACATCATTTTTTATACCAGGCAAATCGTTATTTATAATAATCAAATAAACTAGCGTTGAACATGAGAAGACAGTGATTTTCCACTGAAGATCCACTCGTAGCCGCCATAGCCTTGAGTGAGTCATGAGTCATGGTCGTAGTTCATATACCGTGCCCATACTGAGTTGTTTGCTTGAATCATAGTGGGTTTGGAGACATGTCAACTCAAGTGACAAGCTAAAAACACCCCGTCACAGCACACCTGCGTACTCAGCAAATTTACAAATCAATAATCTATATATATAAAATTGAATGTATGTATGTCTGTCTGTATGTATGTATTTATGTCCTTTATGCGTTGCCAAACTACTCATCCGATCGCCATGAAATTTTAGGAAGTTGCTCTACATGTGTCCGGGAAGGTTTTAGTGAAAAAATGTTTTCGAAAACCCCATAAGTTTCCATTTTATGGCGTTTTAAATTTCTAATGTTAACCTTATGGAGAGTAAGTTTGTTTACAAATTGTCTACAATGAAAACATTTGATTTCTTAGCTACAGCTGATTGGTTTACTTTCCATTAGCAATACCGTATGCTTTACTATCCAATGCCATCTGAATCATTCATTAATGTTAAAGTATGAAGTAAATGTGTACTGTAAGAAATGAACAGCTTTATTCACCACGTTAATAGTTTCGGTTTTGGGGGATTGTGTATTTATATTTTCATTTTCTGTCTGATTAAAGTCACCTGTTTATATGATAATTACAATTTTTATATTATAACGTTTATTATAATAATCAGCTGTTGTATATCTTTCCTATAAAAGCCGTATTACAGTTAGGTTTCGTTTGGGTTTGGATTGGATTTGAACATTGTGAATTAATCCATGCAGATTTATTTGTTTTATGGGAATGTTATTAATATGTTTTATCGTTTCAGTATTGTTATTCACTACGACTCAGAATATATAACCTTTTACAATGAAGCCGTATTGCTATTCGACTTCAAACATGGCCAATCTTAACATATGTATTTACTGTCAGGCGTTACGAAGTTCGCCGGGTCAGCTAGTAATATATAAAATAGGTATGATCGATATCCATAAAAATAAGAGAGTTTGCCTATTCTCCATAAAATTAACATGGGAAAGAGTATCCAGGTTTGCTGCTGTGTGGAGCGCTGAAAGTAGGCATTTTTACAATAAGCTATTTTTATTTTGACCATATACCAAGTTTTTTTAATATCTGTCCATAAATAAAGGAGTTTGCCTATTTCCCATATTATTAACATGGGAAAAGAGTATGCAGGTTAGCTGCCACGATA
The DNA here is from genome assembly GCA_023375725.1 of Nephotettix cincticeps. Taxonomy (NCBI): domain Eukaryota; kingdom Metazoa; phylum Arthropoda; class Insecta; order Hemiptera; family Cicadellidae; genus Nephotettix; species Nephotettix cincticeps. The sequence continues at coordinate 59,994,555 of CM041786.1, read as the reverse complement.
AACGCATAAACTACGATTTTTAAGCATAAATGGATGGATCTCAACAACAAGAAGCTAAATATCAAGTATCATCAAAAAATATAGATTGATAAGTAAAATATTAAATTTCCCTAATCCTCCATAAGATTAACATTGGAGTCCCAACATACAATGTACTGTGTTTAGATTTTTTAATATCGCAGTAACCGTAGGAGATAGAGAAAAACTTTAAGGAAGTAAATTGTGTAGTTTTTTAAGGTGATTCTAATATTGAAAGATAAATTTTGAGTGCTTGAACCAACCAGACCCGAGCCGTCAACACGACACCACATGGGTTCCACGTGACGCCCTGGTCGGCGATGTCGCTCCCTTGAGCTTGTCCGTGGTGTCCTAGCTTCGAGTCATCGCCAAGGGCAAGAGCAAGGGACATCACCAACCAGACCCGAGCCGTCAACACGACACCACATGGGTTCCACGTGACGCCCTGGTCGGCGATGTCGCTCCCTTGTGCTTGTCCGTGGCGTCCTAGCTTCGAGTCATCGCCAAGGGCAAGAGCAATGGACATCACCAACCAGACCCGAGCCGTCAACACGACACCACATGGGTTCCACGTGACGCCCTGGTCGGCGATGTCGCTCCCTTGTGCTTGTCCGTGGCGTCCTAGCTTTGAGTCATCGCCAAGGGCAAGAGCAATGGACATCACCAAACAGACCCGAGCCGTCAACACGACACCACATGGGTTCCAAGTGAGGCCCTGGTCGGCGATGTCGCTCCCATGAGCTTGTCCGTGGTGTCCTAGCTTCGAGTCATCGCCAAGGGCAAGAGCAAGTGACATCACCAACCAGACCCGAGCCGTCTACACGACACCACATGGGTTCCACGTGACGCCCTGGTCGGCGATGTCGCTCCCTTGAGCTTGTCCGTGGTGTCCTAGCTTCGAGTCATCGCCAAGGGCAAGAGCAAGTGACATCACCAACCAGACCCGAGCCGTCAACACGACACCACATGGGTTCCACGTGACGCCCTGGTCGGCGATGTCGCTCCCTTGAGCTTGTCCGTGGTGTCCTGGCTTCGAGTCATCGCCAAGGGCAAGAGCAAGTGACATCACCAAACAGACCCGAGCCGTCAACACGACACCACATGGGTTCCACGTGACGCCCTGGTCGGCGATGTCGCTCCCTTGAGCTTGTCCGTGGTGTCCTGGCTTCGAGTCATCGCCAAGGGCAAGAACAAGTGACATCACCAAACAGACCCGAGCCGTCAACACGACACCACATGGGTTCCACGTGACGCCCTGGTCGGCGATGTCGCTCCCTTGTGCTTGTCCGTGGTGTCCTGGCTTCGAGTCATCGCCAAGGGCAAGAACAAGTGACATCACCAAACAGACCCGAGCCGTCAACACGACACCACATGGGTTCCACGTGACGCCCTGGTCGGCGATGTCGCTCCCTTGAGCTTGTCCGTGGTGTCCTGGCTTCGAGTCATCGCCAAGGGCAAGAGCAAGGGACATCACCAACCAGACCCGAGCCGTCAACACGACACCACATGGGTTCCACGTGACGCCCTGGTCGGCGATGTCGCTCCCTTGAGCTTGTCCGTGGTGTCCTGGCTTCGAGTCATCGCCAAGGGCAAGAGCAAGTGACATCACCAACCAGACCCGAGCCGTCAACACGACACCACATGGGTTCCACGTGACGCCCTGGTCGGCGATGTCGCTCCCTTGAGCTTGTCCGTGGTGTCCTGGCTTCGAGTCATCGCCAAGGGCAAGAGCAAGTGACATCACCAACCAGACCCGAGCCGTCAACACGACACCACATGGGTTCCACGTGACGCCCTGGTCGGCGATGTCGCTCCCTTGAGCTTGTCCGTGGTGTCCTGGCTTCGAGTCATCGCCAAGGGCAAGAGCAAGGGACATCACCAACCAGACCCGAGCCGTCAACACGACACCACATGGGTTCCACGTGACGCCCTGGTCGGCGATGTCGCTCCCTTGAGCTTGTCCGTGGTGTCCTAGCTTCGAGTCATCGCCAAGGGCAAGAGCAAGGGACATCACCAACCAGACCCGAGCCGTCAACACGACACCACATGGGTTCCACGTGACGCCCTGGTCGGCGATGTCGCTCCCTTGTGCTTGTCCGTGGTGTCCTGGCTTCGAGTCATCGCCAAGGGCAAGAGCAAGGGACATCACCAACCAGACCCGAGCCGTCAACACGACACCACATGGGTTCCACGTGACGCCCTGGTCGGCGATGTCGCTCCCTTGAGCTTGTCCGTGGTGTCCTGGCTTAGAGTCATCGCCAAGGGCAAGAGCAAGGGACATCACCAGTATGCGTATACAATATGCTTATTGGTATATAGCTAAAATACATAATAATCTGTCTGTATTGTATAACGATTCAAACATCAGACTAGTGAAGTTTGATCAAATACTCCCAAATCAAATTAGGAATCGATGTCTCTCAGAGCCAAGAACCGCGCCAAGTAACTAGGTTACGACGATGTGCGCTCGACTCCGTCCTCTGGCTCTAAATCTGGATCTTGGTTCAAACATATGGCAAACAGTCAATACACCTGAAAAACTTCTTACTCCCACAGCACATTTACATTTAAACTTTAGCGTTATGAAGAATATTTTTACGTATATAATAACAATATACAATACGTACAAAGGTTTTTCTCTAAAACATTTCCTCATATGCGTTCTCTAACAATATAACGTTAACAATATAAATGTTAATATTATCTTTTATGTTAATATTGTTAATATATGTCTTTTGAAACGAACCTATGCGCAATTGATGCGTCTCCAACGCTATAACGGGTTCTTTTGGGAAGACAAATGTTGCGTTATAATAGTTACATATTAAAGACACGATAAAAGGGAGAAATTTTAAAATTATTGCTTATTTAAAATAATTTTTTTCAACAATAGTAACAGTAATCTATATATAAAATTGAATGTATGTATGTCTGAGTATGTCCTTTATGCGTTGCCAAAACTACTCATCCGATCGCCATGAAATTTTAGGAAGTTGCTCTATATGTGTCCGGGAAGGTTTTAGTAAAAAAGTATTTTCGAAAACCCCATAAGTTTCCATTTTATGGCGTTTTAAATTTCTAATGTTAACCTTATGGAGAGTAAGTTTGTTTACAAATTGTCTACAATGAAAACATTTGATTTTTTAGCTACAGCTGATTGGTTTACTTTCCATTAGCAATACCGTATGCTTTACTATCCAATGCCATCTGAATAATTCATTAATGTTAAACTATTAAGTAAATGTGTACTGTAAGAAATGAACAGCTTTATTCACCACGTTAATAGTTTACGTTTTGGGGGGATTATGTATTTATATTTTTATTTTCTGTCTGATTAAAGTCACGTGTTTATATGATAATTACAATTTTTATATTATAACGTTTATTATAATAATCAGCTGTTGTATATCTTTCCTATAAAAGCCGTATTACAGTTAGGTTTCGTTTGGGTTTGGATTGGATTTGAAAATTGTGAATTAATCCACTCAGATTTATTTGTTTTATGGGAATGATATTAATATGTTTTATCGTTTCAGTATTGTTATTCACTATGCAGCGACCCAGAATATATAACCTTTCACAATGAAGCCGTATTGCTATTCGACTTCAGAACATGGCCAATCTTAACATATGTATTTACTGTCAGGCGTTACGAAGTTCGCCGGGTCAGCTAGTAATATATAAAACAGGTATGATCGATATCCATAAAAAATAAGAGAGTTTGCCTATTCTACATAAAATTAACATGGGAAAGAGTATCCAGGTTTGCTGCTGTGTGGAGCGCTGAAAGTAGGCATTTTTACAATAAGCTATTTTTATTTTGACCATATACCAAGTTTTTTTAATATCTGTCCATAAATAAAGGAGTTTGCCTATTTCCCATATTATTAACATGGGAAAGGAGTATGCAGGTTAGCTGCCATGATAAACGCATAAACTATGATTTTTAAGCATAAATGGATGGATCTCAACAACATGAAGCTAAATATAGAACATGGCCAATCTTAAAGTTAACATGTGTTTACTGTGAGGCGTTACGAAGTTCGCCGGGTCAGCTAGTTCTGTAATAAAAATAACTGCTGAGTATCTTAAATTACTGATTATTATTATTTTCAATATCAATGAAACACAAACTAAATTTATTTTTATTACTACTTTCCCTTGTGAGATTAACAATTTTATACTGTTTTAGAGCTTTTTCTCTCGTGTTTTTAACTTTCTAAAGGTCGGTGGTACTTTATTTTAAGGTTTTCGTGTATTTTACCAAAAAATTACCATAGTAAATGGCAAACTAATATAAAAAATATAGAACAATTAAATTTACAGTCAGTCTATCAGTGCTATAGTGTAGGGTATAACTTTATTTGATTAATATTAACCACCTGATTTATTTCTATTCATTCCTGAGTGGATTTAGTAAAAACTATTATATCTAAAATTCACACAAAAATGAATGTTTTACTTATCATCCCACAAAATGAATGTTTTACTAATCTTCACAAACTAAGAACTATTTTTCTAGGAATATATTTCATTATAATAAAATATAACATTTTGTATTAGGCAGAAATGATTCAACCCGGTAGGAAGTAACCGTAATAGATGTTTGGTAAATAAATGACGTCACTCACAGCTGACGTCAACATGCCGCTGCCTGATTAATGGCTTGTAAGCAGCAGCGCATTTACTATCTGATTTTTTTATTCTAATTATTAAAAATAAGTATGAAAGGTAGTGCATACTCGGTTATTACGATAAGGTGGATGGTAAAGATAATAAATATATTAAGATCATAATTATTTAGTAAGTTCCTTGAAGTTTAAATGGTAGTAGCATATGATATTTTTTAGTTTTTAGGTGCCTATGAGACAAAAACGAAAGTCAAAATTTAATATAAATACATATATACATATATACATATATATGTATATATATATATATATATATGAAATAAATAATGCCAGAGTACCCTTTTATTTTCATTTTTATTATTCTATAGTAAAAATAATGATATAAGAATAATAAAAATGAAAATAAAAGGGTACTCTGGCATTTTTAGCGAATTTCCCATTGGGAAGAAGCTATTACCGTAGGTCTCATGGCAAGAGTTAAGCCCGAGACCATGTTATTTTTTCTTCTTTAGGTGCCCAGAGACCAAAAACAATAGTCATCGTTAAAATATATATATATATATGTATATATATATGTTATATATATATTGTGTGTGTCTGTGAAAACGATAACTCTCGTAAAAATGGTCCGATCGAGACCAAATTTGGTAGAGACGTGTGTTCCTACAAATGCTCGGACGAGTTCGTAAACCAGACATATCGGTCAATGGGAACGGGTAGTTTGGGGGGGTTTTGTACCCCAAAATGGGGTTTTTTGAGTTTTTCACATGTAATTTTTAAAAAATTCTAATTTTATATTTCACCATTGGAATCAGCTTAAAAAACTACACAATTAAGTTCCTTAAAGTTTTTCTCTATCTTCAACGGTTACCGAGATATAAAAAAATATAAACACAGTACGTTGTATTTTGAGGCTCCAATGTTAATCTTATGGAGGATTAGGAAAAATTAATTTTTCACTTATTATCTAATATTTTTGGATGAAACTTGATATTTAGCTTCATGTGGTTGAGATCCATACATTTGTGCTAAAAAATCATAGTTTATGTGTTTATCATGGCAGCAAACCTGCATGCTCTTTTCCCATGTTAATCATATGGAGATTAGGCAAACTCCTTTATTTATGGACAGATGTTGATGAAAGTTGGTATAAATGTTAAAAATAAAATTTTTGATGGTATAAATGGCTACTTTCAGTGTTCCTCACAGCAGCAAACCTACTCACTCTTTTCCATTTTAATCTTATGGAGAATAGGCAAATAATTCTCATGTTTATCGACAGATTTTGACCAAACTTGTCATATATTATTATTATTATTATATTATTGATTTGGAAATTCGCTGAGTACGCAGGTCTGCTGCGACGGGGGTATATTTATTCTATATTATATATATATATAAATAATATTTTTGTGTTTTTCTTAAACGATAATCTCGTAAAAATGGTCCGATCGAGACCAAATTTGGTAGAGACGTGTAATCCTACAAATGCTCGGACGAGTTCGTAAACCAGACATATCGGTCAATGGGAACGGGTAGTTTGGGGGGGTTTTGTACCACAAAATGGGATATTTTGAGTTTTTCATATGTAATTTTTAAAAACTTCTAATTTTATATTTCACCATTAGAATCAGCTTAAAAAACTACACAATTAAGTTCCTTAAAGTTTTTCTCTATCTTCAACGGTTACCGAGATATAAAAAAATCTAAACACAGTACGTTGTATTTTGAGGCTCCAATGTTAATCTTATGGAGGATTAGGAAAAATTAATTTTTCACTTATTATCTAATATTTTTGGGTGAAACTTGATATTTAGCTTCATGTGGTTGAGATCCATACATTTGTGCTAAAAAATCATGGTATATGTGTTTATCATGGCAGCAAACCTGCATGCTCTTTTCCCATGTTAATCATATGGAGATTAGGCAAACTCCTTTATTTATGGACAGATGTTGATGAAAGTTGGTATAAATGTTAAAAATAAAATTTTTGGTGGTATAAATGGTTACTTTCAGTGTTCCTCACAGCAGCAAACCTACTCACTTTTTCCCATTTTAATCTTATGGAGAATAGGCAAATAATTCTCATGTTTATCGACAGATTTTGACCAAACTTGTCATATATTATTATTATTATATTTTTATTTTATTTGGAAATTCGCTGAGTACGCAGGTCTGCTGCGACGGGGGTATATTTATTTTATAATTAGTAATTATTAGTAGCCCTAATAAGTGAACGATCAATAAATAACCTATTCTATAATCTATAATTTCATTCTAAAGCAATATTCCGGTAAAAAAAATCATGTTTCACGTAGTAACAGTATACTGCATTTCATTTAAGGCTCGAAAATGATGGTATTCAAACGAGCTCGAGGTTTACAACCGCAACCAAGGCGCCCATCTTCGATAATAATTTGAGCGAGAATTGAAAGTATACTTTATATTTATATTATTAACTATATTTTTTTAAGGCTTCATCAAATATTTAGCTAAATACGGTAATATCCAAACATTATACAGGCAGAAAAGTTGCTTCCATCTTGAATTTGTGCAAACAATCAGCTGGTTGTCAGTCATTACTGAAGTCGATTGTCGCTTTCGATCTATGGCTTATCCAACAATGCACGTATTTTCATCCTTTCTAAATTGTTATAACGAACAGCTGATAACAACGACATACTAGAATTTTCTAGGTTGGGAAAGGATTACTTTTGACTCGTAAATCATACATTACAAACAGTAGTTTTTACAGCAGTATGGCGAAAATATTTAAAAATATATTTATTTACTATTACAAGTTAAAAGGTTAAGAGAAAAAATGAAATTGGTTAGATCCGTTGGTTGTCTAGTCTAGAGTTTCGTGGCGTCTAATTTAGGTGGATGATTGACTGGCGTAAATTATTAGTCTAGGGGGGTCGGACTGTGTACCTGAGTCAGAGCTTTTGATGGTGACCATTCAGTAAAATAATCGAAAACTTATATGCCATTTGCAAGTAAACCTATTGCCAAAAAACGTATTTTTATTTAATTTCTACCTCATGCATTTGTAAAACAAACTGTACAATTACGAAAGTTGAAGGCAATTAAAGTTTACCTAAAAAATGTTTCAACGAATAGAAGATCCAATTTATCTTTTAGGCGCTATTCACCAGAAAGAAAGGTATTGTTTCATAAGAACCTGGAGACCGAGCTTTGCTCGGATATAATAAGACAATTTTAAGGAAATAAATGTAACACTAATAATACAAATAGTTTAATAATGCTCTTAGTGGCTTTCTTGAAATAAAAACAAAACACAAAATGATAGCTGTTTATTGAACAATTAACGCAAACATTACTTTTACGGGTGGGTTTCACAAAACCGAGTTTTCACTACGCCGAGTAAGGCTAAACATCCAACACATATCGGAAATTCACCACGCCGAGGTTTCACAAAACCGAGTAAGGGGCTGAGTTCCGTCCGCTCTAGAAGTGAGTTCGCGCCAAAGAACTAGTCGGCCGCACAGCCAATATAGAATAGTATCATGCGCTTTGAAGGCATTCACTGCCTGAAATCTGTTTAAATGACATTATTGATCTAATAACTAGCTACTTTATACTGTTTTAATATATTATACAGAGATCAAATTGCCCATGGATGAATGTTAAAAAGAAAAATTATAGGAAATAGTAAACGAAAATAATTTATTTTATACGCCAAAGCAGAGAGAATTTGATTGTGTTATTAAAACGATGTTTTTGTTTGCGCAGGGTGGCCGCAAGGACTACGACATATCCTAGTTGACTCGTTGGACATGCACACCGAGCAGGGATTTCCCTCAGCTGGCCTAGCCCCCTCGTCGTGCCCGCCCAAATGAACGGTCTAAATATAAATTTTTTATTTATGGTAAAAGGTCACATGACCAAAATTATTGGGTGTTTTTCCTCATTCATTGGATATGATACTTGTTTAATAACAAGCGTTTTAAATGACCTAAGTTTTTCCGTGTTTATCTGTGTACGGACTAAACTATGAGTTTTACGTGGGTCGAATGTTAAAAATTTGGACTCCTCGGATACGAAATCATGTGGTTTGACCTATGTATAGATGTTTAGACTGAAAATAAAATCTGTTAGATAGAAAAACGTCTGCGGTAACGTGTAATTAATTATAACACGATTAAATTTTATATTTATTGTAAGAGATCACAGGACCAAAATTATTGGGTACTTTTTCCTGAATCGTTTCATGTCCATCGATATGAAATTTGTTCAATAACAAGAATTTTAAAAAGTATTTAAGTTTAATGCGGCGCATGGTCGAGTTGCACGACGCACAAGGATTACTTGTCGTGGTCTCCGTCAGGACAAGGTGTAAGTTTAATGTGGCACGTTGTCGTTGCACGACGCACAAGGATTACTTGTCGTGGTCTCCGTCAGGACAAGGTGTAAGTTTAATGCGGCGCGTTGTCGTGTTGCACGACGCACAAGGATTACTTGTCGTGGTCTCTGTCAGGACAAGGTATAAGTTAAATGCGGCGCGTTGTCGTTGCACGACGCACAAGGATTACTTGTCGTGGTCTCCGTCAGGACAAGGTGTAAGTTTAATGCGGCACGTTGTCGTTGCACGACGCACAAGGATTACTTGTCGTGGTCTCCGTCAGGACAAGGTGTAAGTTTAATGCGGCGCGTTGTCGTGTTGCACGACGCACAAGGATTACTTGTCGTGGTCTCCGTCAGGACAAGGTATAAGTTTAATGCGGCGCGTTGTCGTGTTGCACGGCGCACGAGGATTACTTTTCGTGGTCTCCGTCAGGACAAGGTGTAAGTTTAATGCGGCGCGTTGTCGTGTTGCACGACGCACGAGGATTACTTGTTCATTATCATTTTTATTCATTATCATGTTTATTCATTTTCATTTTTATATTATGTATATATTATGTATATTTATGTTTATCTTTTAATTATTAATATAATTAAAATTATGTCAACTTATATTCATATTTTAATGACGTTTGCTACACAATTGTTAAATATTGTATATGGCAATAATAGGTATTATTATTATTATTATTATTATTGTCGTGGTCTCCGTCAGGACAAGGTATAAGTTTAATGCGGCGCGTTGTCGTGTTGCACGACGCACGAGGATTACTTGTCGTGGTCTCCGTCAGGACAAGGTATAAGTTTAATGCGGCGCGTTGTCGTGTTGCACGGCGCACGAGGATTACTTGTATATGTATATGTATATATATATATATATATATATATATATAAACTAACAGTATGCCCGTCCTTTGTACGGTTTGTAGGATTCAGTTTAAAAAAGAAAGATCATCATACCAAAATGTTAAATGCTCGTTATTTACTTTTTAAGGGGCGGCAGGCGATTTCAAGCATTTGAAAACCTTGTCTGGAATGTAGAGAATACATGAAATAAGTTTAATTGTAATTAGTTCTCCCGTTTTTCGGAGAAGACGGCGTAAAATGCCTCCTAGAGCGTCACAGACAAACAGACAAAAATTGAGATAAAACCGGGTTCGGCTTCTCTAACGCACGAAAAGTATAAATAACTAAAAAATGAATAATTCTGAGTAATGTACGGACAAAACTCTAATTTTATTTATATAGATATACAAACCTTGCTCGTGTAGTATGTGTTAATTGTCTGTTGTGAAACTGATTTATATTAAACTCCTGTTAGTAGGCATATACAACGAGCCTAAGGGCGAGTAAAGTTAACTGAATAGTGTTTTGGAGCGAAGCAACAAAATAATATATACATATATATATATACATGTGTGTGTGTGTGTGTGTGTGTGTGTGTGTGTGTGTGCGTGTGTATGTGTGTGTTAGTGTGAGTGTAGTTATTGTGCTGGCTATATTGGTGGGGTCTGTGGAGGCGGTGGCATTCTCCGAAATGCCAGCCAGCCCTCCGACGACGTAATGCTGTAACGATCCACGCGGTCGCTTCCTTCCTTCCTCGACCGGGATTGTAGTCTCAACGACTCCGGCTATAGACGTAGGTAAACGTAACGAAGCTCTTCCTATAGGCTAACTTGATTCCTTCCCCACGTTTGATGTTATTGACTTTTTCCATTCCACACACCTCGCGTAAGGTAATACCTCGACGCAGCATACCTGCGTACTCAGCGAATTTCCAAATAAATAATATAATAATAACAATAAATGAAAACTTGGGTCAACAAATATAAGATATATTTGCCTATTCTCCATAAGATTAACATGGGAAAGAGTATGGAGTTTTTCTCTATGAGGAACACTAAAAATATAATTTTTAGCATAAACAATTTTTATTTTGACCTTTTACACCACGTTTTATGAGCATATGTGCATAAATAAACGGTTTAGCCTATTCTATATATGATTAACATGGACAAAAGAGTATGTAGGTTAGCTGTTTAACATAAACACTTAAAATATAATTTTAAGTGTTTATGTTAAACAGCACATTTTAATAAGTAAATGGATGGATTTCAACCAAACAAGTTTCATCCAAAACTATACATTGATAAGTGAAACATTAAAATGTCCTTATCCTCCCTAAGATTAATATAGGTACCCCAAAATACAACGAACTGTGTTTAGATTTTCTAATATTTCGGTAACCGTTGGAGATAGAGCGAAATTGTAAGACTTACTAGTCTAGTTTTTTAGCTGATTCAAACGGTAAAAAGATAAAATTTAGAAATTAAAAAAAACGCAAAAACCCAATTTTTGAGTATAAAACCCCCCAAAAATTCTACTAACCGTTCCGATTGACCGATATGTCTTAGATCACTAGTCCGACCAAATGTAGGAATACACTTCTCTACCAAATTTGGTCTCGATTGGGCCATTTTTACGTGAGTTATTCTTTTGTATTAACAATTCAATACAATAGATCTGGTTGTTTCTATGAAAACATGTTACATGTTTTTCAGCTTAAAAATCGCCAACACTCCCCCAGAGTTAAGACATGGCCATGTCAAAACTAGAAAAGGCATTAGTGTGGAAAGTAGGTTTCCATAAATTGACACTACGAGCGCTGATGTATATTTAATTACTAATTTATTTGTTTCAAAGCCAAACAGCTGTAATATTAGTTTACAATATCATTGTTTGTTTTAAAAACCCACTTTCAAATTGGATTAAGATTAATAATCCCTCTTATGAATATAAAGGTTTTTATTTATAAAGGTATATATGAATATAAAGGTGGTATGATGAAAAGTACTGTTCGTAGCAAGTCCAAAAGTGCTATTTCGGTGCCTGATAGAATTTAAGTAATGAAACTCTATCGCGTACCGATAACAGTAACTTTCCGGACTAGTGACGAAATAATACTGCTGTATTTCAGAATAATAGACAGTGAGTAATGTTTTCGGAAAATTTTATGTTCATACTTCACATACAACTAGATCTTTCAGTGATATTTTTGTTTTATTGCCCCCATGGCTACATACCAAAGCGATGTATATGTTTAGAGTTGACTTGTGTATGGGGCAGGATGAGTTTATTGCTGGGGGAATGCCTAAGTAGGGGGCTCTGATACTGACTCATTGACTACCAGACGAGCTTGAGGTTAGAACCTCCATGAACTTGGTCGGGAATAAATACTGTAGTGCATGCTTTTAGTGGATTTACCTATCGACCAATTATAAATACAATACAGTTAGTTATTATTAATACTTCTTTCGAAGACGTAATTATTGAATAGGACACATATGAAATAAGTCATTATGTAGTATTTTATTTTATTGTACTGTACTCTTAGTAATGTACTGCATATGTTGGTAAACTTGCGTAACCTTTACGTTTACTCTTTGAATATGAACTCGAATACCAAAAATCATCAAACCTGCATACCAAGCGTATTTTCATTGATTTGGAAATTAATTGTCATGACTCAATCAAGCTTAATCATACGTTGTGTAAGAAAGTTATATCAGTTTACTCATCCTCCATGAGAATAATACGTGAATTAAAAGAGGAAGTAGGTTTTCCTACAACCGCACGAAAACAGGCATATTTCGCAATGTTGGCAGAACGTATAAGTAGTACATTCCCGGCAAAGTAACCAGTCAATCACAAGGGCGGAACGCTCCAAATCTATATAACACTAAAAACAATTTAATTGTCTTTGATAAAACTAACCAAATCAATCACTAAGTGCTCAGTCAGCTGATAGACAATAGACGTTGGTCGTTTCTACAATACCAACTACCGGTTTTGCGCAATGAAACTGAGGTTACCGGAAACCTTAAAGTTATGTTTACATTTATCCAAACGGGAAAATCAAACATAACCTAAATTACTTTGATATTGTAGGAAAAATAGTGTGTATAATACGAGTGCAACCTGTCATGACCGGCCTCGAAGTTCTACATGAACCTCTCGTGCGATATAAAAACGTTTGAGCTCTAGTTACACAAACAGCTATTGTAGCAACGTGGAAATAAGAAAATGATAACTAGGTGAAGATGTTTACCAAGTTTTATCACAATATTTCAAGTAATGAGAAAGACATATAAATCTGCTTATACTCCTTAAGAATAACATGGCTATTGAGTAAATAGGTTTTCTACGAAAAAGAACAAAACATCTTTATCATTCCGCCACTTGCATGTGGTGGTCACGAACACCTCAATCTCGACGAACATCTCCATGCAAATGTGAAATAATTCGATCAAGTTCGAAATCCAGCCGAAGTGTTTGAAAAGGGGTTTATCTCCTAAAATGGAATTTTTATATATAGTTTATTTAAAAAATAAATTTTAATTAGCACAATACGAATCGTTAAAACCCAACAATTTAGTATTTTCTTAACCTTTGCTGTATATCAATATTGATTACTGAGATATGGAAATAGGTGTATGGCACATAATCCGTTGTCTTGTGGTGCTGCAATATTAAAGCTAAGGGGTAAAGGTCAAAATGTGTTCTTATTATTTGGAGTATATTCTAAAATTTGGTATACAATAGCGGAATGATAAAGATTTCTTGTTCTTTTTCGCAGAAAACCTATTTACTCAATACCCATATTATACTTCAGGAGTATAAGCAGATTTATATGTCTTTCTTATTACTTCAAATATTGTGATAAAACTTGGTAAACATCTTCACCTAGTTAACGTGTGCACGTTGAAAAACTATTTTCTTATTTCCATTTTTCTTTTATATGTACTAAATGTTACTCCAAGCCTTTCCACTTTTAACGAAACTTGCATAACTGTGAATATTTGTTTATGGTATTGTTTTCATCTCTATCGGAGAGACATTCTCTCTCATCCAAACTAATACCCAAACCAATGACTAAAATCTATGTGCAGTTTTGACGATCCCACCTCAGAAAGCAGGGTATGACTGACTCTTACTTGACTCTAAGAGGCTTTTATTCAATAAATAAATATCCATTTAGTACAGCAGTTAGTACTCGTTTGTTTCCAGCACGTACTGGAGCCTCAAAGGTCAAGTGGTTGCATTCTCTGCGCAGCTAACCTTTCCATTCCTGGCATGGCCTATATTTTCTACTTTAAATAAGTGCTTTGTTGCTAACGAGTATATACAGCTACTTCATAATGGCGAAGCTATACTACCAGGCTACTCTGGCTCAGTACTGTTGTTGAATATATATTAGGTTTTAGTTGTTAAATAATTGAATAACGTTCTAATTACAAATAAGGGTAAATAAGTATTAGGTATTCCACTTTTGTGGTTTAGGTATTTATTAGATAAAGGTCAATGAAAAGTTAGAATTATACTTTAAGGAATCTTCAAAGTTTTGTTTTCAAAGAGATTAAGACGTTTGATCAACCACTGTTTAGTAGCCGGATTCAAAAGATAAGGGATATATCTGGAGATAAGTTGAGACCTTTATCCAACTGACTCCATAAATTGACAGTAAATATTGAAATATACCCACGTCACAGCAGGTCCTCGTACTCAGCGAATTTATGATTCAATAATATAATAATAACACATGCCAAGTTTCATTAATATATGTTGTAAATATGATAATTATTTGCTTATTCTACAAAATATTAACATGGAAAAGAGTGTGCAGGCTTGCTGCTATGAGGAACATTGAAAGTAGGCATTTCGAACATACACAATTTTTATTTGGATCATTTTCTACCAACATAAGTTTCATCAACATAAACAAAGGAGTTTGCCTATTCTCTATATGATTAACATGACAAAAAAGTATGCAGGTTGGCTGCCATGATAAACACATAAACTATGACTTTTTAGAATAAATTGATGGATCTCAACCACATGAAAATAAATAGCAAGTTTAATCCAAAATATCAATTAATAAATGAAATAATAATTATTGTTCCCCCATAAGATTAGCACTGGAGCCTTAAATATACTGTGTTTTGATTTTTTAATATCTCGGTAACTAGAGCAAGACAATAACTAAATTGTGTAGTCTTTTGAGCTGATTCTAATGGTAAAGGATATATTTTGAAATTTTCTAAAATTACATGTGAAAAACGTAAAAAACTCTTTTTTTGGGTACAAACCTCCCAAAAATACCCCTTCTGATAGACCGATATGTCTGGTATACGAACCCTCCGAGTAAATGTAGGAGTACAAGTCTCTAGCAAATTTGGTCGCGATCGGACCAAACATTTTACGCCAGTTATCGTGTTAACAGACACATACATTATACGTATATATACTGAAATAATTGAACCGAGTACCCTTAGAAAACATTTTTAATTCTTCTACATGTTTTGGGTTATAATCCCATTATCAAGAAGTGTAAATGTTCAACCTAATTTGGTAAAATTAATTTGTAAATGTAAATAAATATCATATGATAACTTTAAATCTTAACGGTATCTAACTTAGTGGAGTGTGTTAGCGTGAATTATTTTTTTCTTTTATTTCTTTTTTTTCTTTTATGATTATACTCATAAAACCATATAATAACTATTTCTTTTGTATTTCTTTCTCAAGTATTTCTTTTGTGTCAGTCCACTGATACCGTTTATTTTCTTGATGAAGTATAATTTGTTATTAGTTAGAGTATACTTTTACATTTTCATATAATCTTATATATTTAATACACTAGGCATATTTTTGTGATAATTGTTTTGGAGCGGTGGTGCTACCAATCACCATGTCTAAGGTGTCGTTATAAAGGTCTTAGCATGTAGTTTTGCCATCAATTAAAAAACTTTTGAAAATTCACCGTGGACATGGAAAATAATGGGGTCAAAGTCGCGATTTTCCCCATAAACTTAATATGGAGGTAAGCACCGACGATTGAGAAATCAGCTGTTTGTTTAAGGAAGTGGTTAATTAACAAATAAAATCTGACAGTTAAACATGGTTATTTCTTTTTTCGTTTAATGAAGACATCATCGTACAGCTGACAATAAAACACCAGTTTTTATTTGCACAAAACCAAAACATAACCAAAATAAAAATCTATTGGGAAAATCTAAACTTAGTTTCTAAACATATTGTAGTTATTGGCGAACAGATTGTTTCCTTGACAGCGCACGATTTCGTGCGCCAGTTACTCTAGTAATTTATTTATTTTTTTCAAAAATGTTTTTTTGTGTTTGCATTATGCTCAATATGTTGTCTATGTCTTCAGTATAGTACATGTATTATGTATAATTATTCTTCTTTAGTGTTCTTTTTCTCTCCACTATTTTCAACTAATATAATTTTTGAATTATCTACTAATTTTTCATAGGCGTGGTCTGTTCTGCAAATTTCGATGTTCGTGAAGTTTGATTATTAGATTTAATGGCTTGTAAGTGTTTTTTGTATCTACATTTGAAATTTCGTCTTGTTTGGCCGAAATAATATTTTGGTCAATCTTTACATGTAATTTTGTATATTACTGTCTGAGTGCACAAATTAGTGTTTTTGTTATTTTTCTTGTTGGCAAATCGTTTTATCATGTGAAATGCGTTGTTTCTAGCTCTTATATGTTGGAATGTTTTTCGTTTTGCTTTGTTGAGAATGGGGCTATGAGACAGGCAAATGAAATATTTTTGCTGGTTTGTTTTGTGATGGCTTTTGTTTTGTTTTGAGGATGATTTTGTCAACTATACTTGATTTAAATCCATTTCTGATAGCTAATGATTTTATTAATCGTTTTTCTTCTTCAAAATCCTTTTCTAAGAATGGAATATTTATATGTCTGTTGCCATTGAATAAAAACTAAACATTTTCTGTTGCCATGGATGGTTTGAGTTTTTGTTAATAATCAAATCTGTGTTTGCGTTGGTTTTTTGAAAATTCGAATCCATGTTAACTACCTTTTTTAAATATGGTTAAATCCATGTTATTGATTTCTTTTTTTTGGATTTCAATTGTGCATTTTAGTTTATCTGAAATTGAATTTAAATATTCTAAAAATTCTTTGCATTAATTTTCTTCACCATCAATGATACACATCATGTCGTCAACATATCTATACCATTATAATAATTTGTTTGTAGAAGGGTATAAGTCGTTCATTATCATTATAAGTCGTTTCATTATCGTTCATTTTCTGTTTCCAAAAGGTTCATGTAAATATTGCAAGGGTTCCTGATATAGTGGATCCCATGGTAAGGTCATTTTTTTAATTTATTGGAATTTCAAAATCTTTAATTTTAGTAATTAAGTCTATGCCGATTTTACACTACAATCTTGATTATAATGCTATTTATTGTTTAGTTTAGTATTTCAAAATTTGCACACTTTATATGTCAGGGCGTTTATGTATTGAACAACTGGTCTTATTGCTATTCCAATTTAGTGAAGTTTAGATCGTCCATTGCGATTATATTTATTCATCAAACCAACGGTAAATAAATATTACTTAAATATACGTATTATTGTGTACCAAAATAATAATCCGTCTATAATACTTTAATATAATAAAAACAAACACACTAAACTTTAAAAATTAAAGAGGCTGATTGATGATACTTAGATCAATAAATAAATCGACGTAATATAATGACACTGGTAAAACTAGCCGGCGTAAACCTAGACGAAACAAATCAGGTCACACCGTTATCACGGAGTCGGAGACAACTAAACAGAGTTAGTGACGGTGAACGTGCCGGGACTGCGGCCTAGGGATAGTTACATCTGCAGCTGCAGCAGAGTGTTGGGTAGGTGTTGTGCGTGTATGCCCCATATGGGACAAGTAAAAAGAGTTAGTGACGGTGAACGTGCCGGGACTGCGGCCTAGGGATAGTTACATCTGCAGCTGCAGCAGAGTGTTGGGTAGGTGTTGTGCGTGTATGCCCCATATTGGACAAGTAAACAGAGATAGTGACGGTGAACGTGCCGGGACTGCGGCCTAGGGATAGTTACATCTGCAGCTGCAGCAGAGTGTTGGGTAGGTGTTGTGCGTGTATGCCCCATATTGGACAAGTAAACAGAGATAGTGACGGTGAACGTGCCGGGACTGCGGCCTAGGGATAGTTACATCTGCAGCTGCAGCAGAGTGTTGGGTAGGTGTTGTGCGTGTATGCCCCATATTGGACAAGTAAACAGAGATAGTGACGGTGAACGTGCCGGGACTGCGGCCTAGGGATAGTTACATCTGCAGCTGCAGCAGAGTGTTGGGTAGGTGTTGTGCGTGTATGCCCCATATTGGACAAGTAAACAGAGTTAGTGACGGTGAACGTGCCGGGACTGCGGCCTAGGGATAGTTACATCTGCAGCTGCAGCAGAGTGTTGGGTAGGTGTTGTGCGTGTATGCCCCATATTGGACAAGTAAACAGAGTTAGTGACGGTGAACGTGCCGGGACTGCGGCCTAGGGATAGTTACATCTGCAGCTGCAGCAGAGTGTTGGGTAGGTGTTGTGCGTGTATGCCCCATATGGGACAAGTAAAAAGAGTTAGTGACGGTGAACGTGCCGGGACTGCGGCCTAGGTGTTGTGCGTGTATGCCCCATATTGGACAAGTAAAAAAGAGTTAGTGACGGTGAACGTGCCGGGACTGCGGCCTAGGGATAGTTACATCTGCAGCTGCAGCAGAGTGTTGGGTAGGTGTTGTGCGTGTATGCCCCATATGGGACAAGTAAACAGAGTTAGTGACGGTGAACGTGCCGGGACTGCGGCCTAGGGATAGTTACATCTGCAGCTGCAGCAGAGTGTTGGGTAGGTGTTGTGCGTGTATGCCCCATATTGGACAAGTAAACAGAGTTAGTGACGGTGAACGTGCCGGGACTGCGGCCTAGGGATAGTTACATCTGCAGCTGCAGCAGAGTGTTGGGTAGGTGTTGTGCGTGTATGCCCCATATGGGACAAGTAAAAAGAGTTAGTGACGGTGAACGTGCCGGGACTGCGGCCTAGGGATAGTTACATCTGCAGCTGTGTTGGGTAGGTGTTGTGCGTGTATGCTCCATATGGGACAAGTAAACATAGTGACGGTGAACGTGCCGGGGCTGCGACGTTGTTATTTACGTATAACCAATCAATATTTTATTATAATTAACTAAGCTTTTTATAGTTTGAATAGAAATAGAAATCATTAAACTTATTTTAACATTTTGAAGTTCTATTTAAACATATTATGATTATGTACATATAAAGCTATTACGTCTATAAACTTAGTTCCTTGTCTCTGTAACGTTTTATATTACGTTTTATTCATCTATACATTCTCAATTATTCCCAAAACCCTTGTTCACATAACAATTCACTTACAAGTTAATATTCAGACAAAATTTACTATAATACTTACTAAACTACTGCCAATTCACTCAGATTTTCATTTACATTAATTTTCCCCTAACACTATAGTTATCAGTCAAGTTACCAGTTTCAATTTATATAACACTCACTAAATCTATTACCTCTCACGACAAATTTTTATATTTTTTTTTGTTTCCAATCTAGCTAGCTACTTGGAGGTCACGAATTGTGGGTAGTTGTATGCGATGGTCTGTGGATGTGGTGTTTTCTTGTGTGGAGTAACGTCCGCACTATTAGATACACGTTAATACGCAAAGGTCATCCTCATAATTAGACCAATTCGTAGTTCAGAAGCCGTGGTTCGGATTTCATGTTAAACTGTAGGTCCCTTACTTGCCATCTGCTGTTGGGCTATTAATTAACAGTCCTGTCTAAGAAACATATCAGCCTTATTCGGTAAGAAGACTATAAGATCGCTCCACAATCTACTTACAGTCATTTCTTTTTCATACTAGGCTTAAATACCTACCCGGGTAGGTTGCCATTTCAATAATCTAATCTAATAAATTATTTAATTCTATGCTACACAAATACAAATGACTACTAAGGAGAAATTCGTTGTTGATTTTGATTGTTTAGTTTTAAAAGTTCAAAACACCTTACCACAGAAAGTGTCAGCTGCATTATGTGATGGACTCACCTGAAACAGAATGGAAATATGACTAAGTACAAATAATACATGTACTGTATCTGTGTATATGTATAATCATCAAGATTATGAATATATATTCAATATAGCTACTTGGAGATCACGAATTGTGGATAGTTATGAGCGATGGTCGGTGGGTATAGTGTTTTCTTGTGTGCATTAACGTCCGCACTATTGAATACTACGTTAATCCGCAAAGACCATCCTCATGATTAGACCAATTCGTAATTCAGAGGCAGTGGTTCATATTCCACGTTCAACTGTAGGTCAACATTCAACTGTAGGTCCCTTACTTGCCATCGGATGTTGGGCTATTAATTAACAGTCCTGTATAAGGAACATGTCAGCCTCAGTCAGTAAGAAGACTCCAAGATCGCGTCACAATCATCCTACAGTCATTTCTCATTCATACTTGGCTTAAAATACCTACCTTGTGGTATGGTCACTATTTCAATAATATAATCTAATCTATAAAAACCTACCATGTTTCATATTGTATTTGGATTACCGTTAAAATATGTCAAACCGATTGAGGCATTTACTAGTTTCACGTTACGTGTTTTGGTTGCGCATTTTATGGAGATTGCAATTTCATTCGTCGATTACTACATTAATGCATCATGGGGCTTGGTGAACCCTGAGGGACTTAAAATGTATGTTCTATATACTGTACCCATAAACTGTAATAATGAAAGTATGCTTTAGAGAATCGGATGGATAAACAATTACAGTTTTACGAAGCATACAAAAATAGTCAATGAGTTTATTATACTCTAGAACATTACTAAACAGACGATCCACTCAAGCCTTTCTACCCGGATAGCTTAAGCGAATATTAGACCACGATCATCCCATTCCCTCCAAACCGCCAATTACCACTCTCGGCGACGACGCGATACCGTCGAACGTCCGGCACCGGCAGTTGAGGTAGATCAGGGTGGTAGCCTTGACAACGCGTCCCACCGCGTGGATCGATTGTTGAACTTGGCCGTCGCTCGTACCCTACCATGACTATTCAGTGTTACAGCGCAAAGATAGTAAACTGTGAGAAAGTAAACTTACTTTATCAAAAATCTTAAAGAATCTGTAAGCGGTTTGTCTTAAAATAATCTAGAAAACTAGTTATACCCTGCACTTTACATCTCTGCTAATTTATATCATTTAAATAATTACTGTATGATTTTCGAAAGAAAAGAAAAGAATAGAATGTTGAATAATTTAATTCAAAATATTTAAATTAAATGAAATAATTTAAAGCTATTATTAAAAAAGTCTATTTTTAAAGGTCTGATAGTTATTTGACAAAAACGAAAATTTAAATCGGCTTCAGTGGTAACGAATGTAAATTTACTGCCTTCATCTTCGTTAGCTGACACAATATTGGGACTAGTGCGGAGTTCAACTGAAAACCAAGTTTCAAACTGATAAAAACATGTAGTCAACTTTATTTTAGCGAAATACATCTCCTGTGTCCAGAAGTCGGAACACAAAATACAAACCATTATTGATATTTAATGTCATCACAATTCAAAGTGTTTTAAACTACTGTATTAGTTGATATTTATAACGATCTTAGCACTATTTTAGTAGCTTCAGGCTTCCTTTTTCTGATTATTAAATCAACCAGAGTAAAAAATACTGAGGTGTTAGTTGACACATATGACATCACCGATCAAATCAAATAAAAATTGTCTGGTAAATACAAAACAGATAACTACTGAAAAAAACTTTTATTCACCAACTGTGCACCTAAAATTACATTTATACGTTGCATATTGATGTTACAATATAGCAATATTTTCGAAGAAAATGGGACAACATATGTATATATAACTTTAATGAAATACAGAAGTTTCTAAGTTAAAAAAGCAATAAAATTTTCACATATACACGGGAATGTTTTTCCAAGGAAATCAGTGTTTGTCTTGCTAGGCTAGTCGTTAGAAACTGAGGATATATTAATAAAAATATCAAATGCCATCAGATGCTAAGGAGCGTCAGTAAAATTAATAGCATCAAAATAACTATTAAAGAGAACGAAATTGAAATGTACCAAACTATTTGGTCAGCCGTCTCAGTTAAATGGAAGTAAAACATGGTGCACTATTTAAAAATGGTATAAGACAAATCTTTTTCGGGAATAAAGTATTAAGAATACTCTTGAAGAGGAAGAAGAGAAGCGTGTAGAATAAAAAATGTTTGTATTTACAGTACTTCCCTGTGGGAAATTGGTTAGATAATGGATATGTCTAAAGTGAATGCTTTCATTTTATCCAAACAGCTGTTTTTATTATTTTATATTTAAAATTCAATACGATAAATCTAGTAGTTTCGATGGAAACCATCGAACCATCGTTACAGGTTTTCTATCTTAAAAATCACCAACATCCCCTCAGAGCTAAGACATTTCCATGTCAAAAAAGGTTGAGAGCACTTCTTAAAAATCCTAATATTGTTATCCCAGAAAAAGCACAAAGGCTGAGCTGGATAGTACAAGTTATAAGAAGAGAAGAAGGAACCATAATGAAAGGAATCATATGAGGGAAGGCGGGATGAGATGTAGTAGGTCACTAGGATTCTTGACGCAGATATCATATTAGCTCAAGATAGAATGTCGTGGAAGTCACGGCATGGAGCAAGCCTAGCCTAATGGGTAGAAATGTAAGATGGTTCAAGAGGTTACACAGGTCCAATTCCCGAGATGCCAATTTAGGTTTTGACAGCTTTCCCAAAAAGTTTTTTTTTTATGAAATTCCACTTATTGGTGCACCATAAATCCAAACTTGAAATACCTGTGCTGATAAAACCAGTAAAAAATCAATAAAAAACCAACAAATTATAACTAGCGGGTCTATCCTGTGATTTCTCGTCCCTAGCGCTAAGCTTTAATCTACCCGGTTTAATGGTTTAATTTATTGTGTAAAAAAATTAATTTGGCAGGAAGAGTTTAGTCAATACTTGATTGTGAACGTTTGTCGCGTCTACAGTTATATTATATAGTTATATACAGTATATCATCACATGGACAACGACCATCAATAGTACCGGCAGTAATTAGTTCAATAATAATAATTTAATTGTTATGGATCCGTGAGAGTGCTGGGAGTGGGTGCAGAGTGCAGAGTGCAGAGTGCTGGGAGTGGGTGCAGAGTGCAGAGTGCAGAATGCAGAGTGCAGAGTGCAGAGTGATCTAGTAATAGCAGAGTATAGCATCAATAATACGTTCGTTTTTAAAATTTACTGTAATAAATGAACTCCAGAAATATTTTAGGGTAATCTAAGTGGAATTTTCAATGAATTATTTGTATTGCTTCGAAAGGAAAGTGTCTTAGATCATATGACAAAAATCTTTTATTAAGTTAAATTTCTTTATTTCCCTATATTAAATCAACACTTTTTAAACTTTGTATTGAACTACAATTTTTACGTTTGAAATCGTTACTTAATCATTTTAGGCCTATGTGTTAAAAATATCAGATACAAATAAAGTATATGGAAAAAGAGTAAACGTATTTTTTTCTTCTTATGGGCTTCACTAATACAATATAACCTTATCGTTATCTATCCTCCATTTCCATTGAAAATTTATGACTGACACCCATTAAACTTTTTAGGCCTACTTTCAATGCTTATACATAGTATATGGAGAAAATATTGTTTTCGTCAAAATTTTCGGATTTCAGTTGAGGGTGGATGGATATAGTATACGTTTTGGCGTCCCCTGAATCCAAAAAAGTGGGTTTCGACGTGATGTCTGTCCGTCCGTGTGTCTGTCTGTCTGTGTGTGTGTGTGTGTGTGTGTGTGTGTGTGTGTGTGTGTGTGTGTGTGTGTGTGTGTGTGTGTGTGTGTGTGTAGGTGTGTTTGGATGTGTATGTTAATTTGGCATGTATTCACATACTCACCGTATCTCCAGGCGTTTTTTCATTTCTTTGAATTTTTTATTAGTAAGGGTAGTTAACCATAGTTCATTAAAGGTTGTGAAAAATCCAAATTTCTCAAAAAATTCTCTAACGGTTTTGATTAAAATTTGATAGTTTATGGTGTACAGCGTACTAAATAATATGACACCACCCACATGTCTGTAAAAATTATGGTTTAAAAGTTATGGGCTTTTAAGTGTCATAAAATCGATATTTTAGATGTTAGCGAAAACAATTAAGGTAAAGAATAATACGACTATCACCATTGAAACCAGCTTAAAAAAACTAAACAAATTAGTAGGCCTATTCATAATTATTTGTCTAAGACTAACAGGTCCAGAGAAAAGTTAATTTTAGTGTCCATGATAAGCGCAGTACGTTGTCTGAGAGTGTCCAATGTTACTCTAATGGAGAATCTTTAAAAATCAATTACATCCTTATTTTCCAACTTGTATCCCATGAAGCTTGCTATGAAGCGTAAGGTTAAATTAAATTACTCAACATAACCCACTCTAAAAAGCATGGTAATTTATATATTAAATATCCCCGTCGCAGCAGACCTGCATACTCAGCGAATTTCCAAAACAACAATATAATAATAATAATATATGACAAGTTTGGTCAAATTCTGTCGATAAACATGAGAATTATTTGCCTATTCTCTATGAGATAAACATGGAAAAGAGTGTGCAGGTTTGCTGCCATGATAAACACATAAACTATGAATTTTAAGCATAAATGGATGAACCTCAACCACATGAAGCTAAAGCTATAAAGTTTTATCCAAAAATATTGTTTAATAAGTGAAATATTAACTTTTCCTTATCCTCCATTAGATTAAGATTGGAGCCTCAAAATACAACGTACTGTGTTTAGATTTTTTTATATCTCAGTAACCGTTGGAGATAGAGAAAACTTAAAGGAACTAAATTGTGTAGTTTTTCAAGCTGATTCTAATGGTGAAAGATAAAAACTAAAATTTTTTTTAACTTACATATGAAAAACGCAAAACACCCAATTTTTGAGTACAAACCCCCCCCAAACTACCCGTTCCCATTTACCTATATGTCTGATTTACGAACTCGTCCGAGCAAATGTAGGAATACACGTATCTACCAAATTTGGTCCCGATCGGACCATTTTTACGAGAGTTATCGTGTTCACAGACAGACAGACAGACAGACAGACACACACACACACACACACACACACACACACACACACATATATATATATATATATACATACATTTTTTAGATTTTTATTGTTTGTGGCCTCTGGGCATCTATAGATGAAAAAATAACATGGTCTCGGGCTTAAGCCTTGCCATGAGACCTACGGTAATAGCTTCTTCCCTATGGGAAATTCGCTAAAAATCATAGTTTACGTGTTTATTATGGCAGCTAACCTGGATCCTCTTTTCCGATGTCAATCAAATCATATAGAGAATAGATATACTCCTTTACTTATGGACAGATGTTGATAAAACTTGTCATAAATTATTGATTTAGGACTTCGCTGAGTACGCAGATCTGCTGCGGGGGTATTTTAATAAATAAATCAATTCTATACAAATGTTTAAAGTCTTATTCAAAACACGTGGTGATGCCATTTTTGATAGAAATTGAACCCAAATAGCCGACACTACGAAAGACACCAAATTTACAAAACGATTTTAGAGGCATAATCGGATATTAACACCCACACATAAAGCTAGACGTCAATAAAACTTAATCGGATATAGACTCCCACACAGCAAGCTAGATACGACAATAACGGTTTGATTTGAAAAGCGCTCAACTCCTTATTTCGGTTATACAGACAGAAGGGCTGACGGATATCTAAAAATTATCAACAATATAATTAAAGCTATATACAGCAATGCTTTTCACTTCTATAAGATTACATCTGCTGTATTTCATTTAAACTGTAATGTTCTACTTTCAGACACGTCATAACCCTTCAGTATAGCCTGATATCCCAACTATCAGGGAGTGACACGCAGACACGTCAGAATGTAACCTTCCTATTTATGTGTAGCTATGCATTATAGCTCTATATCACAGCTATCAGGAAGTGACACGCAGACACGTCAGAATGTAACCCTACTATTTCAGTGTAGCCATGCATTATAGCTCTATATCACAGCTATCAGGAAGTGACACGCAGACACGTCAGAATGTAACCCTACTATTTCTGTGTAGCCATGCATTATAGCTCTATATCACAGCTATCAGGAAGTGACACGTAGACACGTCAGAATGTAACGTTACTATTTCTGTGTAGCCATGCATTATAGCTCTATATCACAGCTATCAGGAAGTGACACGCAGACACGTCAGAATGTAACCCTACTATTTCTGTGTAGCCATGCATTATAGCTCTATATCACAGCTATCAGGAAGTGACACGTAGACACGTCAGAATGTAACGTTACTATTTCTGTGTAGCCATGCATTATAGCTCTATATCACAGCTATCAGGAAGTGACACGCAGACACGTCAGAATGTAACCCTACTATTTCTGTGTAGCCATGCATTATAGCTCTATATCACAGCTATCAGGAAGTGACACGCAGACACGTCAGAATGTAACGTTACTATTTCTGTGTAGCCATGCATTATAGCTCTATATCACAGCTATCAGGATGTGACACGCAGACACGTCAGAATGTAACCCTACTATTTCTGTGTAGCCATGCTTTATAGCTCTATATCCCAACTATCAGGAAGTGACACGCAGACACGTCAGAATGTAACCCTACTAGTTCTGTGTAGCCATGCATTATAGCTCTATATCACAGCTATCAGGAAGTGACACGCAGACACGTCAGAATGTAACCCTACTATTTCTGTGTAGCCATGCTTTATAGCTCTATATCAAAGCTATAATCAGGAAGTGACACGCAGACACTTCAGAATATAACCCTACTATTTCTGTGTAGCCATGCATTATAGCTCTATATCACAGCTATCAGGATGTGACACGCAGACACGTCAGAATGTAACCATACTATTTTTGTGTAGCCATGCTTTACAGCTCTATATTACAACTATCAGGAAGTGACAAGCAGACACATCAGAATGTAACCCTACTAGTTCTGTGTAGCCATGCATTATAGCTCTATATCACAGCTATCAGGAAGTGACACGCAGACATGTCAGAATGTAACCCTACTAGTTCTGTGTAGCCATGCTTAATAGCTCTATATCACAACTATCAGGAAGTGACACGCAGACATGTCAGAATGTAACCTTACTATTTCTGTGTAGCCATGCTTTTTAGCTCTATATCACAACTATCAGGCAGTGACACGCAGACACGTCAGAATGTAAACTTACTATTTCTGTGTAGCCATACTTTATAGCTATATATCACAACTATCAGGAAGTGACACGCAGACACGTCAGAATGTAACCTTACTATTTCTGAGTAGCCATGCTTTATAGCTCTATATCACAACTATCAGGAAGTGACACGCAGATATGTCAGAATGTAACCTTACTATTTCTGTGTAGCCATGCTTTATAGCTCTATATCACAGCTATCAGGAAGTGACACGCAGACACGTCAGAATGTAGCCCTACTATTTCAGTGTAGCCATGCTTTATAGCTCTATATCACAACTATCAGGGAGTGACACGCAGACACGTCAGAATGTAACCCTACTATTTCTGTGTAGCCATGCATTATAGCTCTATATCACAGCGATCTTTAGGAAGTGACACGCAGACACTTCAGAATGTAACCCTACTATTTCTGTGTAGCCATGCTTTATAGCTCTATATCAAAGCTTTCATCAGGAAGTGACACGCAGACACGTCAGAATGTAACCGTACTATTTCAGTGTAGCCATGCATTATAGCTCTATATCACAGCTATAATCAGGAAGTGACACGCAGACACTTCAGAATGTATCCCTACTATTTCAGTATAGCCCCATATCCATACTATTAGGGAGTGATACGCAGACACGTCATAATGTAAACCTATTCCATGTTCTGTAGACGCGTGACAGGTCTACAACGCCGCCGTTGCCGAAATTACCGGGGTTAACTGCAGGATTCTCGGGTTACTATGTCCGATCGCATCCACCGCGATGGCACAACTACGCTACTTTCAGTCTTCGTAATAATTTTCTTTCCGTTTTTTCTCGTTTTATAGCCTAATGGGTTAAAAATTAAGTTTTTTTAACGGTACTGACTGTATTGCTGAACCAAATTTTTATTTTGTATCTCATATATTATAATGTTTGTGTATAACCACACGGAAATTATACACCTACTATATTTTCACATTTAATAACAATGTAAAAAAAAAGCTACACCAGAATGTAAAATGTCCTGAATAAAAAAATAAATAAATGTGAGAATTACAAGATCTATTTAAAGAGTTGGAATCGTAAATAAAACTATTCATGAATAATTTTAGCCCAAAATTAACACACCAATTCCCCTCACAAACGAAGCTCAACAATCCATGCAACTACTAATCCCAACCTAATCACCTCCACGCATACATAAATGAAACACAATAACAAATACCCCATTTACTACACCATACACG
Source organism: Nephotettix cincticeps (assembly GCA_023375725.1). Lineage (NCBI taxonomy): Eukaryota > Metazoa > Arthropoda > Insecta > Hemiptera > Cicadellidae > Nephotettix > Nephotettix cincticeps. Next base: position 59,966,060 of record CM041786.1, on the reverse strand, counting down.
CAAATCCTATTGAAATCTAGTGTACAACCAAACTCTATCACCAAAGTACAAGCAAAAATTATTAATACCATGCCACTAAAAAAAATAAACCACACTCATAAAAACTACAGAACTAGTAAACTTTAAATTTACGTGTTATGAGTGGCCTATGTTATTGTCACCAGCTTCGCGGTAAGAACATATTCTGGTCCGGCATAGTTAATAACGATGCTAAAACATTAGGCCCATAGTCAGAATGTTATAACATTTCTCGTTTATCGAGAAACATCCAACGTTTCACCAAATACACAAAAACCCCCCAATGTCAGACTATAGAATGATATCGTCTTAAGCAACTCAACTTTTAGGCAACACAACCCACTGCCATCTGATCATTCATTAATGTAAAACCATGAATAAATATATTCTATACAAAAATTACCGCTCCATAATTTATTTAATTAGGATGTAATAATTTTGCACGACCTTCCAGTATAAAATGTACCAGTTTAATTGTCTATATAATAAACAACATACTAAAACCATAAACTCCAGAACAGATACCATACACACCGCCGAGATTAACAACCACAACTAATAAAATCGTGCTCTAAGATGATCTGTAGTAAACCATATTATTCTAACAATACCGGCATAAATAACATATGCAAAATAATATGTCCACATCATCCATTACTGTTAAACATTGGCACAAAAACTGACAAATAACACAACCTACAGTGATCTATCCGTATCTCGTAAACGATCTTACAGCAAATAAGTTGTAACGACTTGACCAACATCAATTCACAATAAAATTTATATGCTCTCCTCTAAGCCATAGCATGTGATTATTACGCACACTTAGCCAATACTAAATACTGCCAATAATCAACTTCAATGATCTACCCCATACAATGACAAGTATATGTTTAGCACAACAAACCTAAACAAAAATTTAAATCAAACTATTGATCACAAACCACCACAAATGAACAACTTTTTGTCTTTCACTTAAACAAGTAACTAAGGTACAATAGGAAAAACCTTATTATGTATAGTTAACCAAAATCCAGAAAAGATCCAACATAGATCCACCACTGTTAAGAATTATAAACTCAATAATATTATTGGGATAAAATTTAAGGGAAAACAAAAGTTACATTTTTATGATTTTGATTAAGTTAATCACAGATAACAAGTTATCGAATTATTTAATAGACTTAATTTTGATTAATACAGAATAGTCAATAAAAAGGGATCTTCGCACTTCTACGATAGTACAATGTCATTTATGCTTATAGTAAAAATACTTTCTACGAGCTCAATAAGCAAACAGTTGAGTGTAAAGCTTAAACAGACATGTATTCTTCCTCCTATCTTAAATGTTTAAAAAGTGAATGTAACTTGTTACGCTTGTGTCCTCGGGAAGTTTTGATAATTTCTTACAAAATAAAATTCTTTTAAAGTAGTTGAACTAATAGAATGACTATTAAACCAAGTGGTCATGGCGACAAGTTTAAGAAAATTATAGGGGCCTAGAAAACATCGGATATATCAATCCTAAACTTGCGAAAGGCCCACATTAAAATGCGCAGGATAGCTCTCGAAATCTGCCAAGGTAAAACCTTGGATTATATTCAACGTAATTGAGAACATATCGCAAATATATATGTTCGATTCGATGATAATCAAATAATTGGAGACTGGATAACATTTTCTTCGGTTATCCTGTCAAAGTATGTAACATGTTCAGTCCATAGTTTTCAATGTCGAAGGTTTTTTACAAAAAGATCAAACTACATAAGTTAGATTAATTCACGAATCATTGAGAAATAACTATAAGCTGCGACAGCAAGATAGATATTCAAGATATATTTTTATATCTGACATTAATACAAATTAATATTATTAATATGGCTAACAGCAATACACTATACTACGTAATTATTTTAGAGTGAAATTTATTAACAGCAAAAGACTCTTTTATACATCAGCATTAACCATACCCGATAATGCACATATTACAAATTGACGAGCACAATGGCTATCCCTCAGAACGAGGAAATGACTAGTACTTTTATTACTGTATCATCGAAAGACGGAGCGATGACAAGCTTACACCACATTAAATAAAAAGTCTCGCTAACTACCATACTGTTTATATCACACCTGCAAATTGTAGATTGGATTTACTCCACGTCATTAACAGCGCACATGGCGATCTTACAGATTGACCCATTAAGCGACTACCACGACCTGTCGTTTCATGGCGACTATCCGTAAAAACACCAGATCTATAGCGCACTTATTCCCATTATACCAAGCCTGTGCGACCGCTCTACAATAACAAAATTTAAAATTGCCTTTGTTTGTGACTTTTTATGCAAGATTTTTGTTGCGAACTTTAAACTGATCTGTATTTTGCACTACCTCCTGTCTTTATAACAAACAATATTTAATATTAAAAATCATTTTCTCTTAGCATTATTGAAATAGATCTTATTGTGGATATTCCACTTACGGAATAAAAGTATTCAGCGCCCTGGTCAGATTATGATTAACAATTTTTTATTATCTAAACGCAATCTAATTACAATATGTAATGATATCTATATGGCCTCCCTATATCAATGCTGTCTTTGGCGACCGCTGTCAAATTGTGTGACTATTCATGCTACGGTACCCATGCTCTCTTCTGTGGCGACCCCCCACAGTACCAGAATTTTGTACTTCAAAAATGACTTTGGCGAACCACATGTACTTGGTCAGAGCAGGTTTTACACGATCTACCATGTGCTTAACTTGGCGACCCCTGATCGACATTGTGGGACGGATCCTTCGCTATCTTGGCGACCCCTTCAGATTGACCAAAGTTCTCGCGGTTGTCTCTTTGTGACCCCCTGATTGTGTGACTATTGCCCAAATACAACGCTGTCTTACACCCTCAGAAGATATGACTATGCGCGAGGTACCTCGCTGTCTTTGGCGACCATGTCTTCACAACACATCCTCCGTACCATTGCTGGGATCTATTTCCTACGAGCAAATCGATATCTCTGTGACTATTACACTCCTACGCGACTACCATGCTCAAAACGTTTGGTACAACCCTCTTCATAGTGGTGTGACTATTGCCTCTAGTGATAAAAATTTTCGAGAAGTTTCGAAAGTTTTTCGAGAACTCCATAAGTTTCATTTTAGGACGTTTTCAATCCATAATGTTATGGGGAATAATTTTGTTTACAAATTTTCTACAATGAAAACATTTGATTTCTTAAGCTACAGCTGTTGATTTACTTTCCATTAGCAATATGCTTTACTATCCAATGCCATCTGAATCATTCATTAATGTAAAACCATGAGGTAAATATATTCTATACAAAATGAACAGCTTTATTCTCCATTTTAATAGTTTACGGTTTTTGGGGATTATGTATTTATATTTTTTAATTTTCTGTCTGATAATAAAATGTAATTGCAATGTTTATACCTATTACGTTTATTATAATAATCAGTTTATGTATGTCTAAATATAAACCATAGTCATGTTAGTTACACCATTTTGTAACTCGAGAACGGCTGGACAGATTTTAATGATCATTGATTTTTTAGATTCGTCTCTGCTCTAAGATTTATAGTTTTAAATTCATATTATTTATACTCTTAATTTAATCTTTCCTAAAAAAGCAATATTACAGTTAAGTTTGGGTTTTTTGTGGGAATATTATTAACATGTCTTATCGTTTCATTATTGTAATTAACTATACCGCGATCCAGAATATCCAATCTTTCACAACGAAGCCCTAATGCTATTCGAGTTCAGAACATGGCCAATCTTAAAGTAAATATGTATTTACTGTTAGGCGTTACGACGTTCACCGGGTGACGTCACGTCAACTCATTTACAACGATAATGATTGGTCATTGTCGAACTACAAGTAGTCTGCAATACATGCAACTGGTAATGGGGGCATCGATTATTAATGCATCAACAAGCCTGTCATCCCGCTCCAGCCCTGCTAGACCAATGACCAATGCCTCTCACACAATCACTCCGTCTCGCCCAATCCAATACTGCCAAAATTCCCCACTTGAATAATGCGATTCTGCCTTCCTCCCCTCTATTGTACTGTGCAGTAAAGGTTTATACAAACAAAAATTTAAATACTATATCACATATTGTTTGCCATTGACTTCTGAATAATTGATACTGTTCGAACTTTATCTGTAGTTCAGTAACTAAGTGCAAGAGGTCAAATAGAACCTTATTATTATAGATACAAAGCAACAAAAAAGTATAACTATCTGTTAAGAATTATGACACGAAACTCATTAATATTATTGGATAAGGTTCATCAAGTTAAGGTATCAAAGTTATACATTTTTCTTGATTAATAAAGATTAAGTTAATCACAGATGACACAAACGATTTGGATCGAATTATTTAAAGAGTGAAATTTTTGATTAGATAAGATATAAGTCAAATATAAAGGGATCTCAATACCACCCATAGGTATATAGACATATATTGATCGTAAAAATTGCTGTATACGTAGCTCTACGATGGTGTAAAGCTACTGTACTTTTAATAAATTACTCATTATATTAAGTAGACAGTTTTTAAAAGACTTTTCACATGATAAGTTTTAAAATCGATTAGTAAATACTTTTAAAGCAAGTTAAGTAGATAGAATGACAATATTAGAACGCCAAGTGGTACATTATCGAGCGACTTTATAAATATCGAACTCTTACAGAAAATATTCAAGCTCTTAAGAAAATTAAGCCAGAAATAAAAGTAACGAGATTGGTTTCCTCGGCGAAAGCGTTCACAAGGGACACGGGCCGAAGCGGCGTTGGTCCCCGATGTTATACTGGATAGCCCAGCCTATCCACGGCTAGCCCCTTTATGGCAAACAAATATTAAAACTTTACTGGATTAAGTGATTCAAAAATAATTGAACGAAACATTTTTTATAATAATCCTTCTATATGCAAATGTCCGATCTGTATCATTTCAGGACTTTAGAAGCAGGTTTGTTACTGCGACTCCTGTAAAAGTAGTTTTTAGATCGATTCAGTCATTGTTAAGTCAATCATTTAGTTTTTTTGCCTATTCAGAATTTTTAAGACTAAATTCCGAGGAAATAATCTTATTACGATTTTACTTGAGAAATTAAATATAGCAAGATGACAAAAATAGTTAATATATGTTACGATATTTTTTATATTACATTAATAGTACAAATTAAATATTATTGTAAATATGAAAAACTATATCAAAGTAAACGACTATTTGAATAACTTTATTTTAGAATTATTATCAGCTATAATAGCATGACACTATTTTAAATTAAAGAAATCATCAGACAAACCATGACAAAAATTAATAGTTTTTACAAACTGTTGACGAACCTGAGCGGTAGTGAGCTGAGCTTTGGCCCAGTCAGGCGGAAGCATCTAGGATTTTACCGCTACGGTACCATGCTGTCTTTGGCGACCCCTGTCAGATTGTGTGACTATTGCCGCTATGGTACCATGCTGTCTTTGGCGACCCCTGTCAGATTGTGTGACTATTGCCTCTACGGTACCTCGCTGTCTTTGGCGACTCCTGTCAGATTGTGTGACTATTGCCTCCTACGGTACCATGCTGTCTTTGGCGACCCCTGTCAGATTGTGTGACTATTGCCTCTACGGTACCATGCTGTCTTTGGCGACCCCTGTCAGATTGTGGGACTATTGCCTCTACGGTACCTCGCTGTCTTTGGCGACCCCTGTCAGATTGTGTGACTATTGCCTCTACGGTACCATGCTGTCTTTGGCGACCCCTGTCAGATTGTGTGACTATTGCCTCTACGGTACCTCGCTGTCTTTGGCGACCCCTGTCAGATTGTGTGACTATTGCCTCTACGGTACCATGCTGTCTTTGGCGACCCCTGTCAGATTGTGGGACTATTGCCTCTACGGTACCATGCTGTCTTTGGCGACCCCTGTCAGATTGTGTGACTATTGCCGCTATGGTACCATGCTGTCTTTGGCGACCCCTGTCAGATTGTGTGACTATTGCCTCCTACGGTACCATGCTGTCTTTGGCGACCCCTGTCAGATTGTGTGACTATTGCCTCTACGGTACCATGCTGTCTTTGGCGACCCCTGTCAGATTGTGTGACTATTGCCGCTATGGTACCATGCTGTCTTTGGCGACCCCTGTCAGATTGTGGGACTATTGCCTCTACGGTACCTCGCTGTCTTTGGCGACCCCTGTCAGATTGTGTGACTATTGCCTCCTACGGTACCATGCTGTCTTTGGCGACCCCTGTCAGATTGTGTGACTATTGCCTCTACGGTACCTCGCTGTCTTTGGCGACCCCTGTCAGATTGTGTGACTATTGCCTCTACGGTACCATGCTGTCTTTGGCGACCCCTGTCAGATTGTGTGACTATTGCCTCTACGGTACCTCGCTGTCTTTGGCGACCCCTGTCAGATTGTGTGACTATTGCCGCTACGGTACCATGCTGTCTTTGGCGACCCCTGTCAGATTGTGTGACTATTGCCGCTATGGTACCTCGCTGTCTTTGGCGACCCCTGTCAGATTGTGTGACTATTGCCTCTACGGTACCTCGCTGTCTTTGGCGACCCCTGTCAGATTGTGTGACTATTGCCGCTACGGTACCTCGCTGTCTTTGGCGACCCCTGTCAGATTGTGTGACTATTGCCGCTACGGTACCTCGCTGTCTTTGGCGACCCCTGTCAGATTGTGTGACTATTGCCGCTACGGTACCTCGCTGTCTTTGGCGACCCCTGTCAGATTGTGTGACTATTGCCTCTACGGTACCTCGCTGTCTTTGGCGACCCCTGTCAGATTGTGTGACTATTGCCGCTATGGTACATCGCTGTCTTTGGCGACCCCTGTCAGATTGTGTGACTATTGCCGCTACGGTACCGTGCTGTCATTGGCGACCCCTGTCAGATTGTGTGACTATTGCCGCTACGGTACCTCGCTGTCTTTGGCGACCCCTGTCAGATTGTGTGACTATTGCCTCTACGGTACCTCGCTGTCTTTGGCGACCCCTGTCAGATTGTGTGACTATTGCCTCTACGGTACCTCGCTGTCTTTGGCGACCCCTGTCAGATTGTGTGACTATTGCCTCTACGGTACCTCGCTGTCTTTGGCGACCCCTGTCAGATTGTGTGACTATTGCCGCTATGGTACCTCGCTTTCTTTAGCGAGCCTTGTGAGATCGCTAAAGTGACTATTGCCACTACGGTACCATGCTGTATTCAGCGACCCGTGTCAGATTGTGTGACTATTGCCGCTATGGTACCTCGCTTTCTTTAGCGAGCCTTGTGAGATCGCTAAAGTGACTATTGCCACTACGGTACCATGCTGTATTCAGCGACCCGTGTCAGATTGTGTGACTATTGCCTCTACGGTACCTCGCTGTCTTTGGCGACCCCTGTCAGATTGTGTGACTATTGCCTCTACGGTACCTCGCTGTCTTTGGCGACCCCTGTCAGATTGTGTGACTATTGCCGCTACGGTACCTCGCTGTCTTTGGCGACCCCTGTCAGATTGTGTGACTATTGCCGCTACGGTACCATGCTGTCATTGGCGACCCCTGTCAGATTGTGTGACTATTGCCGCTACGGTACATCGCTGTCATTGGCGACCCCTGTCAGATTGTGTGACTATTGCCTCTACGGTACCTCGCTGTCTTTGGCGACCCCTGTCAGATTGTGTGACTATTGCCTCTACGGTACCTCGCTGTCTTTGGCGACCCCTGTCAGATTGTGTGACTATTGCCTCCTACGGTACCATGCTGTCTTTGGCGACCCCTGTCAGATTGTGTGACTATTGCCTCTACGGTACCTCGCTGTCTTTGGCGACCCCTGTCAGATTGTGTGACTATTGCCTCTACGGTACCTCGCTGTCTTTGGCGACCCCTGTCAGATTGTGTGGCTATTGCCGCTATGGTACCTCGCTTTCTTTAGCGAGCCTTGTGAGATCGCTAAAGTGACTATTGCCACTACGGTACCATGCTGTATTCAGCGACCCGTGTCAGATTGTGTGACTATTGCCGCTATGGTACCTCGCTTTCTTTAGCGAGCCTTGTGAGATCGCTAAAGTGACTATTGCCACTACGGTACCATGCTGTATTCAGCGACCCGTGTCAGATTGTGTGACTATTGCAGCTACGGTACCTCGCTGTCTTTGGCGACCCCTGTCAGATTGTGTGACTATTGCCTCTACGGTACATCGCTGTCATTGGCGACCCCTGTCAGATTGTGTGACTATTGCCTCTACGGTACCTCGCTGTCTTTGGCGACCCCTGTCAGATTGTGTGACTATTGCCTCTACGGTACCTCGCTGTCTTTGGCGACTCCTGTCAGATTGGGTGACTATTGCCTCTACGGTACCTCGCTGTCTTTGGCGACCCCTGTCAGATTGTGTGGCTATTGCCGCTATGGTACCTCGCTTTCTTTAGCGAGCCTTGTGAGATCGCTATAGTGACTATTGCCACTACGGTACCATGCTGTATTCAGCGACCCGTGTCAGATTGTGTGACTATTGCCGCTATGGTACCTCGCTTTCTTTAGCGAGCCTTGTGAGATCGCTAAAGTGACTATTGCCACTACGGTACCATGCTGTATTCAGCGACCCGTGTCAGATTGTGTGACTATTGCAGCTACGGTACCTCGCTGTCTTTAGCGACTCCTGTTAGATTATGTGACTATTGCCGCTACGGCATCTGTAAAAACTTCAAAAATTTATTAGTAAAAATGCAAAGTGAAGAGGGCATGAGGAGATAAATTAATGAATCAATAATTATTGACAATTTGATTAATTGCCTAGTTTTATTAAGTTTGAGAAGTTAACATGTCAAAAACACAATCGAATGACTTACAGATCATAATCAACCAACTGTAAAAAATTCAAGTAAAGTATCAAGTCAAAAGTACAAACATTTAATCTCAGGGGCCAACAAACAGTGAGTAACATATGGGAGGCCGACAATTACTTGGGCTGAAATTGCAACATTCCACCACTTAGGAACTGGCGCCAAATCTTATGTTAATTACGGACGTCCTTCCGACCGACAAGTGAGTGACGTAGAAGGCCGTCACGTGATTTTCCCATTGATAACAGCGTGGACCTTGGTGGTTGATAGCTGGAAAATCCAGTAAACCACCATGTCTAAGATGGTCACTACACCACAGTCGATACTGACTAATTCTGGAATTCTCTTTCTGTGGATTTTTTTAATGCCCTACATAAACTCCGGTTGTGGACGTTTCAGAGCTGGAACAGAAACCCTTCTGGTCGACTGAGGAGTATTTAGAGTACATAAAACAACTAAGTTCCTATGGTTCCAAGTTTTAAAAGGTGCGTTACTTTCCCTTATGAACATGTAATAAATTAACGCGTTTCTCATATCTTACTAGAAGTTATCAAACATGGAAACAAACTTTAACACATAGAAAAAAAGTTGTAATGTAAAATGTATTTACTACGCTACATGAAACAGTAAACGGTTTAAGCATTCGGAATAACGTGAAGCAAGTTATCTAACGAACCGGAGAATTATAAGACACATGGCATTGTTTAACCATTTTAACTCTCTAATCACGAACCTCATTGGCCAATCCAAGCGCACACGATCGCGAATAGCCAATCGCAACGTTCCGTCGTAGCGGTTATGTAACTATTATGGGTTCCAGATAAATGAGCCACCGATTCTCAACGCTGAATGGTCTTCTGTAGAGCCTACCCCTGATTGCCATGACGCATAAACAATATTACGAGGGTAAGGAAAACAGCCGTCATTTCGGTTCACAAACTTCACTTTTTGGAAATTTTACTATACTATACTTACTACTATACTTTTTGACACAACTGTGTCAAATCATCAATTACGTTGAATTTAAAGATATTTAAAATTTAAAGGTATTTTTTTTCAATTTCACTTGAATGTATACGAGATTTTCGTTAGATATTACATTGTTACTTTATGAATCATTTTAAAGGATGTGACAGCCTCTTCTACCTGCACCGCGGCGAAGATAGGTTGTAGTTTTCGTTAGATATTACATCGTTACTTTATGAATCATTTTAAGGATGTGACAGCCTCTTCTACCTGCACCGCGGCGAAGATAGGTTGTAGTTTTCGTTAGATATTACATCGTCACTTTATTAATCATTTTAAGGATGTGACAGCCTCTTCTACCTGCACCGCGGCGAAGATAGGTTGTAGTTTTCGTTAGATATTACATCGTTACTTTATGAATCATTTTAAGGATGTGACAGCCTCTTCTACCTGCACCGCGGCGAAGATAGGTTGTAGTTTTCGTTAGATATTACATCGTTACTTTATGAATCATTTTAAGGAAGTGACAGCCTTTTCTACCTGCACCGCGGCGAAGATAGGTTGTAGTTTTTTTACGACAATTACATATGTCTAAATCGCTCGACACACATGATTCAAACACGAAAGGCGTAATAGTCTTCAGGGTCACCATATTACGTTTGAGTCCCATAAGAACAATATTAATTTTGTGGTATCATTACAGACCTCACAACATTCGTAAAAATATAGTTGAGGGGTAAAATTCAAGTATTGGTGGTAATCTAAAAAAAATAATCAAACTTTTTATTTTATTTCCGGAAAAGTTCAAATTCCAGCCTATTTTCACTCGATATTAATGTTTTTAAGATGTAAAGTGTTACTTTGTAATACCTGTACACTAGATACCTTATCTTCAATTTGACACCTCGACCATCTTCTTACGACTATCATGTGACCAGCAGTGCTAACACAAAATTAACATTGTTCTCACCGGGCTAAAACGAAATATTCGGCCACTGATGACTACCAGCTGGCTGTTATCATTGAAAGTTATGTCTGTTTTTTTGTGCCCGCACTTTTTTTACTGTACTTGCCCTCACATACGAGTGTAATACGACGATAGAAACAAGCCTACGTAGCAGCTACCAAAACCGGGAAACGGATTTTTGGCAACCGCCCAGCCCCCACCGAGGGTCGGAGCCCTAATTAGCCCTCGACCGCGGCCTTTTGGCAACCTCAGTTTCATCCCAAAAAGTCTCCCTTTTCTCCATGAAAATCCCTGCCTCATTGTTTAATCCCACAAACTATCACTCTTATCCCTTAAAGTTCCTCCCTCTCCCCGGAATCACCGAAATCAGGAGATGTAAGAGCGAGACGGCAAGGGGCAGTCGATATACACATCGTATTGTAACAACATAACGTATTGTACAATTGTAACAGATGATTTCATCTCTCCATTGTATTTATTCTCTCTCCAGTATTTGTATTTAGAATTTTTGAATTTTAAGGTTTTAATAATAATTTGTTATGCACTTGTATAGGACTCTTTTTGCACGTAGCTGAGGATTTAAATTTAACTTATAACAGAGAGGTTTGTGACCACATTAATAATTTTTAATAATATATACAGTGAATATTTTTATTTTGGTTATAATATTATTACAGTATTATAAATTGAAAGTTACAAGTCTATCTGATTTCAAAGAAATATCAATCGTTAATTCTTTCCTCAAGAAGTTATTTATGGGTTTAAAAATAAGACCGATACTATTCATAATATTGCACCTCTAAACATAGTTCAAACTTAACAACAGACAGTTCTTAGACAGTTAGTAATCTCACACTTGAAAGGAATTGGGTATCATGCGTTGTGCTTTGTTATTCTTCGTCTGTCTTCGCCCGCCGCCTGCCCTCTCGCCCTTCTCTTGCGCGCTTTCTCCCTCACCCTCAACCCCGCCCGGCACGAACGAAATCCCTGAAATCCCCACCAGGGAGAACAGCGGTTGCCAAAAGACCGGACCACGGGTTGTGACACTTTTATAGCCCTCTGCGATGACGAATGGGATAGGAGAGGTTGCCAAAAGTCCTACACCCACCAAAACCATAGTTTGGTTTCAGCAACAGTAGGCCTACCAGCTGGCAACATCGGCATTCAGAGGCATTGTTGCATATTAGCAGTCCTTCTTGGCGTGCTTGACGAACTTATTGAAACGCATGATTCAACATCGATGGGGAAATAAACAAGAATCTTCACAATCATAAAAAGGGGTGCCTTAGACTGACTGAACCCTTCAGGTTATTTGAGAAAACCCTAATAAAATACTGTCTTGTGTATTGCACGTGACGGCATTATATTATACAGTATTTTAAACGCAAACAATCAAAATGCTTTCCTCGCTCCGTATCTTTAATAGATTGTAAGTCTCAAAAGTCATTGGAAGCCTGGTGCGGGCAGAACACAAGTGCCATCGTTTCTCTTGATAGTTGTCAATCACGATGTGGAATGGTCAGTCAGGTGGTGAAAGTAGCCAACACCAGAAAGGCCGCGCGTCTGATCCGGGTCCCGACTACCGACACTGACACACCCATTTACTACAGCGCGTCTAGATGATAAGCAGAGTGTGTGGTATAGTTCGCGTTTGGATACAAAGTAGCGTAAAAGCCGCACACAATAGATGATATCTTTACAAATTAAAAAAGTTAATCATACAAATCAGTTCTGGATTCATTGTCGTTCAGGTTCCATGTAGCGCAATAAATACAACTCCCATAAACTTTTTTAAAGTTTTGGTCTATTACAGAGTAACGATTTCAACTGGCGGGCAAGTGCCAAGCAATCAGCACCAGAAGAGTCTTGTTTAGGGTTTTCATTTCTACTACTACACGGTTCTTAATCAATTGATATTATGACGAAAACGGCGAAAATAAAATAAAACTCACGTAAATGTTTGTAGCGATTTTGATTGTTGTTTTTGTATACTCTCCAAAACTATACTACTACACATAACTATATTGTATACTATAGGCTCTGCTTCAATTACTGTCCAGGGGCCAACGGTGAGAAAAACTACAACCCTCAAATATTTTTGTATATTGTGTACTACAACTGTACTTCGTTTTTGAGGCGCCAGCGATGAGAATTAGTACAACCTTCACAAGCTGGTCTACTACTACAATGTTTTAAGTGGTGTCTAAACAGCAAACAATTATCATAATTAACTTTACCTGATCCCCATAACTTGAGTATCTTCTTAAAGCTGCTACTGCGTTTCAGCGTCCCGCTCCTATGAGGTTCATGGTGTTCCATGTATGAGGCGTGGGGGCAGAGGATATCCATACACCCGTAAGAAACACCATAGCAATTCACTAGTTCACACAAATCACCTCTATGGTCATCATCACCATCATTGGCTCACTATTTCACCCACGCAAACACTCGAAGCGAGACGCCATTAGCTCGTATCCATCACTGTTTAAAGGAACGTTTCAAAGTGTCATTGTGTACAATTTCATCGAGTCCAAAATTATAGTCAGGTAAGTTAGTAAGTAATAGTTAGTGTTGCTTCAAATCAGAGTGTACTTATGGACACCATGATATTGAACACAATGAAATTCGAAATGCAATTTATTAAATTAGTTTTAAATAGGAGGATGTTTCATAGTGTCCAATGTCAATGTGTCAAAAACCGTAAAACAGAGATATAAATAAACTCTGTTTCAATGAGACCAATTTAATTGTGTTTGCGTCAAATAAATTGAAGTAGCTAAAACATACCGCGGCCGCTTCTTTAAGTTGAAGGTGTTCAGAATAGTTCGTCGCAATTCACAGCTGAATTTACTGGTGAATTCAGAAGTAAATAAGTAGTATAATACTGTAATATAAAATATTAAGAACAATTAATACAAAATAAACACAGATATACGTTGGAACAGATTTCTCTCGTAACAACTTTGCGGATGAGTGTTCTGTTTTGGAAAACCAGTCAAGTTTTTCCAAATAATTTTTAATACAATAATGTAACAAAACATAACGCCATTGTCTTTCTAATGATACTGTATATAAGATTTTATTATTTGTAATATTTCCTGAACATATAAGTTTATTACACGTTCTTCTGGGCCGCAAAATATTTGTTGTTTGAAGTTGGACTTTATTCAGGTTATATGACCCGGAGTTTGGAAGCAAGATAAATAATATGACGAAGTAATAGCCTAAAATTGTAAAAATAAATTCAAAAACAACTCCGTTCAATCATATCGTAATTATTAAAATTAGATATTATTTTTTTAGTCACTAATTAGATTTGCTTACCAATATTCGATTTATAGGTGAATACTAAATGTAGACCTTATAACTTTGATACGTATGAAAGAAAGAGTTTGCTCGTTGTTATATGTGTAATTTAAATTTTTATTTGTGTACTCTTCATCTTTGGAGAAATTACCAAAGTTAGACCACAAGTAATCGTAGGAAACATATGTAGTCCTTAGCTTATGTCATTTATGAAATAAATTATACTATAGTTTTTAACTGTTTTCAGTCTGGAACTGAGACTAAAATTATTCTTCCACGATTTTTATTGACCAGGATTGTATGTGGAAAATCCATAGCAGCTGAAATGTTTACCAAGCAAAAACTCTAAGGAACTCCTTTTGTGCGACAAAGGCCCTTTGATTTGGACAATGGGCACCCGATGTGTCTTACTTTAAGATTATAAAAAGGGATTATAAATATGTCAAATGCATTTACAACCTTGTTTTTGTATCAACGAATCATCGGAATCTAACTTGGCGCGGCGGACTGGAAGTGTCACCGTGAGAGACTGCTCAGCCAAAGTGTTTGGATTATTTTTGTTTTTGATATACCATCATGTATTTTTATTTTTATCTAGATGACCCGGCGAAATTCGTAACGCCCAACTGTAAATACATGTTAACTTAAGATTGGGCATGTTCCTAGTCGAATAGCATTATGGCTTTGTTATAAAAGATTAAATATTCTGGGTCGCGGCATAGTTAATAACAATATATAACAAATATATAAACCTTGCTCGTATTATAGTAATGGATAATAAATTATAATAATTTATATATAACGGTTATAATGACGCTGATAATTATTATTCTAATGAAGTTGAGGGTATAACAATCTTTGCGTGCTGTATATTAATGTAAAAGTATATCGCCCGAACAGGGACTCGAACCCTGGACCCTTAGGTTAAAAGCCTAATGCTCTACCGACTGAGCTATCCGGGCTCTTGCGATCCGCGGCATGTCAAGATATATACAAACCAACCATCAAGTTATTAGTCCATTAGTCCTTTACACGCTAATATTGCTGAAATATTAAAAGTACAGTGCCATAATTTAATTGATTCGTCTTAGTAAAAAACAAAATTGTAAGCACTGATAAAATTGGTTTCGGTATTTGCCATAGCTTAACTAAAGGCAAAGCTAACCCCATGGTCCGATTTGGAATAAATTTGGTATGTATTTATATATTCACCGTATCTCTAAGTGTTTTTTTTCATTTTTTAAATTTTTTTATTACTTGAATTTTTAAATTTTTAATTATTTAGGATAGTTCACCCCTAAAGACGCTTATACAACGTAAAAACTCCAAATTTATGAAAAATTACTTTAACGATTTTTATTCAAATTTGATTGTTTATAGGTCATAGAGTAAATAATAAGACACCACCCGCATGTCTTTAAAAATATCGGTTGAGAAGTTATGGACTTTTAAATGAATGAAAAAAAACAATTTTTTCCGCAAAAAATAAAGGTAAAGTTTATTATGATTACCACCACTGAAAGCAGCTTAAAAAGTAAAAACCCAAGTATTGTGAATTACTCGTCTACGACTTACGGTTCCAGAGAAAAATTAAATTTGCTGTCCATGATAAACGTAATTAGTACCTTGTCAGAGATCTCCTAAAGTTATTCTTGTGGAGAATATAAAAATATCAATTTCTTCCTTATTTCCAAACAATTCTCATGAAACATGGTATTCAGCGTAAGGTCACGTCAGACAACAAAATCCACTCAAAAAAGCTTGGTTTTACCGGGGAGGAGACTTGTCACTCACACCTAGGAATGATAGTCAAAGTACAATAAAACCCAGGGAGGGGTCTGGGAGGGATGGATGACCTGTCTCTCTGTAGGAACAGGTATAGTCGAAAGGTAGACTCCATTGTTTCTCGGGATGCACCTTGATAAAGTTCTGATCTGGCAAACAAACGTCGATACTGTCTGCTCAAGGGTTGCAGCTTGTAAAAGCTATTTTTGCCATGCGTAACCTAAACCATTTTGCACACCTCAAGTATTGATCATGGTCCTTTATGATTTTATTTTCTATAACTATGCATTTCTATTTGCAACTATTTCTACAACTATTGCAAACCTACAACACAGAGGGCCGGTTGACGAGCTCGGGGTTATCTTAGTCCGAGCGCAAAATCCAGTTATAACTGGTTTTTTAGCCCCGGCTAAAAAATCGGGTTCACGAGCTCGGGGTTAGCTACGCCCGAGCGCAAACGGTTAGACTCGAGGCAATTATGGCAGGGATAAACCCGGGCTTAAAAAGTTCGGTTTACGGTCTAATTATAGATAACCCCGGACTAAAAAAGATAAACTGTCGGGTTCACGAGTCAAGTTCTAGCGCAAAGAGCTTGGTCTCGGCTAAAAAGAACAATGGTTTTAGACTCGGACTTAACCCCAGGGGGGCCAGGGTTAACGGGACATCATGTCGGGATTATCTCATTTGCTCGTTTATTGTTTTTTTTAAATTAAAAATAATGTTAAATTCGAAATCCTCATTAAATTTTGAACAATTTTACTACCCTTAAATTTTTTTAATTTTATTTGATTTTTTTCATTACCGATTGTTAAAAAAGTGCTAAACATAGGTAAATTTAAATAATAATTAACTATTACAGTATACTTTTAAATAACAAGGTAAATTAATACTTTTACTCATAGTTTAAACAGATACCTAAGAAAAACTCCACCAGGAATCCAAAGCATCGTAAGTTTGTGCAGAAAAGAATGGGAGAAAAACAACAAATATTAAATCTGAAATGGTACGATGGCAATAAGGGCAGGCTATCTGCTGTTAAATATTTCTATTTACTTCCCTGGGGGAAATAGGTTAGATCATGGATATGTCTAAAGGGAATGTTTTAAAAGTTACTGGCTGTTAAATGTAAAAAAAATCAAATATTTAAATTTTCCGAAAAAAAAAACAATAAAAGTAAAGTATAATTTGCCTGGCACCATTGAAACCAGCTTAAACTAATTAGTATTTTGAATTATTTGTCTACGACTAACGGTTCCAGAGAAAAGTTAAATTTACTGTCCATGATAAACGCATTACGTTGTCTGACGTACGTTGTCCCAATGTTATTCTTGTGGAGGATATTAAGAAAATCAATATCTTCTTTATTTTCCAACCGTTTTCCATGAAACTTGGTATGAAGCGTTAGGTCAAATCGCCCAACAAAATCAACTCAAAAAAGCTTGGTAATACCTAGGGGGGGGGTTTCCCCCATACAATTCAAACAATTAATTTAACTTTGTCTCTCTTGTTTTATTTTCAGAAATGGGATGATTATTTTTGAAACAATAAATTATTAAATGATATTTAGATAAACTTTGAAGAACATGATAGTTTTATTACAGGTTTTCTTTTTTAAATTTACTTAAGGGAGAAAGTGTGTGTCAGTCCACTGATACCGTTTATTTTATATATAAATAAATTTTATACTAAAAATCCAATGAATTCAATAACTGCCCTGGTAGTTTCTATGGAAACATGTTACATATTTTTCATCTTAAAAATCACTAACGCCCCCCCACAGAGCTAAGACATATCCATGTCAAAAATTTAGTCAAACTAAAAAGCATACAATTATGATTACTTATTTTATAATATAATTTTTGTTTGTCTATAAATAAATTACATTAATATTATATTGCACATATGTGTGGGTTTACGCTTTTATTTATTAAAAACCCCACCCTGCAATGCCATCCCATTATTTTGGTTTTGGGACATTTCGCGAAAGAAAAGAGTAGCCAGGAAGATATAGCGCATGTGGCCCTTGCCAACCTTCCCAGCGAAAATTCCCTGCCATTCCCCGCTGTTAACCCAGGACTAGCGTTGGTCTCGGCTAAGCTTGCTCTCGACCAAATGCATTTTAATCTCTGTCTCGTGAACCCGTTTTTTAATCCTGGACTAAATTTGGCCGAGACCAACGATAACCCCGGACTACGAAACCCCGAGCTCGTGAAACGGCCCAGAGAGTATTGCAGAGACGCTTTCAGGGAGCTCAGGATACTAACACGTCCATGAATGTACGTACTGGAGACAACGGTTTACTGTCGCTTCTAGTGCTACCTTATACAGTGCAACGCTGTGTATGGTTACGCCACTAGAGGCATGTGTTCCGTGTTGGGCAGCATCTGAACGGGAATCAGACTGTTCATCGTTCTCCCTGAACGTCTCACAAATGTGGAAAATCCGCTTTTGTTTAAGAAAGTTTTGAAGCGGGAATTTTCGGGGTTATACACAGAGTAGAAGTTCTCGACTCACCACTAGCTATAACAAAAAACAAAAACGAAAAAACGTTGGTTTCCAAAGGGTATTCTTCTTATCTTATTTATATGGTATGTATATATATATATATTAGGGAATTTCCATAGGGAAGAACCTATTACCGTAGGTCTCACGATAAGACTTAAGCCCGGGACCATGGTATTGTTTCGTCTTTAGGTGCCCAGAGTCCAAAAACAATAGTCGTTAAAATTTATATATATATATATATATATATATATATATATATATATATGTGTGTGTGTGTGTGTGTGTGTGTGTGTGTGTGTGTGTGTGTCTGTGAACACGATAACTCTCGTAAAAATGGTACGATCGATCCCAAATTTGGTAGAGACGTCTATTTCTACAAATGCTCGGACGAGTTCGTAAACCAGACATATCGGTCATTGGAACGGGTAGTTTTGGGGGGGTTTTGTACCCCAAAATGGGTTTTTTTGTATTTTTTACAAGTAATTTTTTTAAATTTCAAATTTTATATTTCACCATTGAAATCAGCTTAAAAAACTACACAATTAAGTTCCTACACAATAAAGCTTTTCTCTATCTCCAACGGTTACCGAGATATTAAAAAATCTAAACACAGTACGTTGTATTGTGAGGCTCCAATGTTAATCTTATGGAGGATAAGTAAAAAATAATATTTCCCATATTAATTAATATTTTTGGGTAAAACTTGATATTTAGCTTCATGTGGTTGAGATCTATCCATTTATGCCTAAAAATCATAGTAGATGTGTTTATCATGGCAGCAAACCTGCATACTCTGTTCCCATATTAATCATACAGGGAATAGGCAAACTTCTTCATTTATGGACAGGTGTTGATGAAAATTGGTATAAATGTTAAGATTTATGGTAGAAATGACTATTTTCAGTGTTCCTCACAGCAGTTAACCTGCACACTCTTTCCCATGTTAATCTTATGGAGAATAGGCAAATAATTCTCATGTTTATGGACAGATTTTTATAAAACTTAGTCATATATTATTATTATATTATTTATTTGGAAATTCGCTGAGTACGCAGGTCTGCTGCGACGGGGTTATTTAAATTTTGTGTTGTTATTTCCTTTTCATTTGAAGTGTTGGATTTATTTTATTCTTAAGACCAAGAGACTATGAAGTATACTTATGCGATGTTGTTGACCTTTGCCACACAATGTACGATTAATGTATTTTACACCAATAAAGAATATTCTATTCTATTTTAAATTATACAATTTGCATATCATTAGTGGAGGACAATAATAATCAGATATATTAATATTGGGAAATTGTTCGTGTATAACTAACTAGTGAGCAGGAGTACAAACACTCAATTACTAACTATATTTCTACTTTTAGCGAATTTCCCATAGGGAAGAAGCTATTACCGTAGGTCTCATGGTGAGACTTAAGCCCGGGACCATGTTATTTTTTCTTCTTTAGGTGCCCAGAGTCCAAAAACAATAGTCGTTAAAATTTATATATATATATATATATATATATATATATATATATGTATATATGTATATATGTATATATATATGTGTGTCTGTGAACACGATAACTCTCGTAAAAATGGTCCAATCAAGTCAAAATTTGGTAGAGACGTGTATTCCTACAAATGCTCGGACGAGTTCGTAAACCAGACATATCGGTCAATGGGAACGGGTAGTTTGGGGGGGTTTTGTACCCCAAAATGGTTTTTTTTGCGTATTTCACATGTAATTTTTAAAAGTTTATGATTTTATATTTCACCATTAGAATCAGCTTGAAAAACTACACAATTAAGTTCCTTAAAGTTTTTCTCTATCTCCAACGGTTACCGAGATATTAAAAAATTTAAACACAGTACGTTGTATTGTGGGGCTCCAATGTTAATCTTATGGAGGATAGGGAAAAATTAATATTTCCCATATTAATGAATATTTTTTGATAAAACTTGATATTTAGCTTCATGTGGTTAAGATCTATCCATTTATGCTTAAAAATCATAGTTTATGTGTTTATCATGGCAGCAAACCTGCATACTCTTTTCCCATAATAGTCATATAGGGAATAGGCAATCTCCTTTATTTATGGACAGATGTTGATGAAAGTTGGTATAAATGTTAAGATAAAAATTATTTATGGTAGAAATGCCTAATTTCAGTATTCCTCACAGCAGCAAACCTGCACACTCTTTGCCATGTTAATCTTGTGGAGAATAGGCAAATAATTCTCATGTTTATCGACAGATTTTTTTAAAACTTGTCATATATTATTTTTATATTATTGATTTGGAAATTCGCTGAGTACGCAGGTCTGCTGCGACGGGGGTATTATGACTTATATTTCCGCTTGTATACTGTATTTACATACAAGACATCAAATATTAATAGAAAAGATTAAAAGTAGTGGTTCTCATGACCCAGTCCTCTCTTTTGGACCCGATAATGTATCGGGGTGACCAGAATATCGATTGCTTTTTAAATGTTAAACACATAATATATATTTACCACCACTCACGTTGTCGAGAAAAAATTTGGTTTTTATTGTGTTAATGAGAGGTTAAGGTTGCATATTTTTCGTCTACCTCAGCAGGTTTCAAGTTGGGAGATACCGATATGTCAAACTATGTAATAGTAATGCAATCATACACTTCAAGCCAATCAAGCTTCAAGATAATGTACTGTGCAATACTAAACAAACAGGTCAGTTGCTTCTAATAATTGATGAACAGCATCGCTTCAGTTCAACTCAGCCAGAGAATTAGATTCTCGTAATCAAGTAGTTAATAACTTCATAAAATGTTTGTATCTAATCGTCAATCATCATGACAATCATGGCAATCGTTTTTGTAGTTAGTAATCTGTGAGTACACGACTTAATTAATCGTATATATTATTGAGTCACTTAATTAATCTTTCTCCTTAATAATAATTTATTTCTCATTTATAGGGCAATTTGTTTTAATAAATACATTATAGGTTTTGTTAATGTCATAATACTTTTTAAGTTAATTAATATACTCACACAATACGAACCATAAGATTTTGCAATTAGTATTTAAATCTTAAAGGAAATAACTAATTATGTATACCGTATTCACGACAGTATCCTTATTTTTTACTTTTTTACTTCCTTAGTCAAGACTCTTTTCGTTTACTTCTCACTACATAAACTAAAAAAAACCTCTATAAAAATTCAACAATTCTTTAGTTTATAGGATTGCATTTAAAATCAATATTATTACTATTTTTCAATAAAAATAATGATTTAATTTATAAATTTAATTTAATTTTTTTTTCTACACTTGATTTAAAGTACATAAGATGTTTTCAGGAGCTATTAAATACTCGGTAACCTTTGTAATCAGATCATTCATCTTCTATCTGCCCAATTTATCCTTATCATCACTATCAACAAAGGATGACTGATTAGAAAAACTCAAATATTTCCCTTGAAATATTCATTAATGTATGTAATTCTGTTTTTATTCTAAATGTACTATTTTGCTGAAATAGCTTGTTGAAATTGTTATCATTTACATGCTGTTTTTTTAAGCACATTAATTTACTAGTTATAATTCATAATTAGTTAATAATAAATCTTAATAATACATGTTCAAAGTTTGGTTTGTTATTTTTTTATCATTATTTTATAAATTCAGTTGCGTGGCTAGAGCACGGCACAGACTGACTTGACATGGACAGAGACGAGGACAGATTTGGACTTGACAGCTACAGAAACTCAGATTGCAAAGAAATCGAAAATCATTCCCACCTCACACAGTTTTTCATTTCTGATTCTCCAGAAGCATGTTTAAAAGTTATACATTTTAATATCCGTAGTTAAAAAAAAATAAAAATATTGATAGTGTTCTGGTACTGCTTGAGAGCACTCGCGTTAAATTTGATTTAATTATTTTCACAGAAGCATGGCTTGATTCCGGACCTGGAATTATGTCTTTAGAGAGCTATGATATTTTTCCACTGAGAACCATTGGAATAGGAATGATGGTGTCATTGTATATTGCAAATCAAACTTGTGTGCAAAATCACATCAATTAACTTTCGGAGAGGCGACGGGATTGCAACTGGACTTTGATTATAAAAACAAACACATTAATGTTGTCGCCTTCTACCGTAGCCCATCAATGAATTGTCAATTATTTTTAAGCGATTTAAACAATCACTATAGCAAAATTAATCTAAATTATTCATATATTTTTATAGGCGATATAAACATAGACACACTTGGGTGTAACAATGACGATGACAATGACCAATACTTGAACATTTTGTACAGCGCAGGTTTCACAGAGTACATTGACAAACCTACCAGAGTGTCTGACCGCTCATCAACCTGCATCGATCACCTTTTTGTAAATCACTTTGACTCTGAAGCGGTCTCCTCTGGTGTACTTAAAACTGATGCTACTGATCACTACGCCATTTTTGCAAAACTTAGATTCATTGACATTGATGACCACAGGAACAAACCAAACACTCATGAGACCGTGACTTACTTAGACTATAAAGAGTTATGTGAGCTGATGGAGCATCAGTCGTGGGATCATGTCCTGGCTCTGAGCGATGTAAATGACAGTTGCAACGCATTCCTGGACACTATTGACAACCTCAAACTTGCAGCAACGAAACATAAACTGAAATCCAGTCGCTATAAGAAAATAAAGCCCTGGATTAGTACATATATAATACGCAGTATAAGAGAAAGAGATAAATTGAGTAGGTTGGTAAAAAAAAATCCTAATGACTTAAATTTAAGAAATTACTATCGTCACTATAGAAATCGGCTTGTTAGGGAAGTTAGGATTACAAAAAATAACTATTTTAAACAAAAAGTTTTACAGTCAGCTGGAAATCCTAAGAAATTTTGGCAAGTTGTAAAAGAGAGCAGTGGGGTTATGGTTAAGAAAGAAACCTTATCTATTAAGCACTTTTGCAAGAATGAAGGTGAGTGTAATGTCAGAGAGGTGGCGGACTCCTTTAATACTTTCTTTGCATGTGTTGGCAAAGGCTTAGCGCAACGTCTTCCACCATCTGGCGGACCCCCTCTTGTCAATGATAACGCGCACAGAGCTGGGCATGAGTTCCGGCTAGAGCCGGTCACCGACAATCAGATGGAACTATGCTTAAAGGGTATGCGCGGTGGCTCTGCTCCTGGCATTGATGGCATATCAGCTAAAATTTTGAAGGAAAATTACGTTCACTTTTTACTACCCCTGAAGCATATAGTAAATCTCAGTATTTTTACGGGTAAATTTCATGAACGATTAAAGATCGCTAAGGTGATTCCACTATACAAATCTGGACCAAAGAATGATTTTAATAACTATCGCCCAATTTCATTACTCAGTGTAGTATCTAAAGTCCTTGAGAAATGCGTTAAATTACAATTACAAACATACCTTGATAACCATAATATATTATCGGAGTGCCAGTTTGGATTTCGCAAAAATAAAAATACCAATGTTGCCCTTTTTCTTCTAAATAAATATTTTATTAATTCATTAAATGACAATGAAAAAGTTCTTACAGTATTCATTGACCTTGCTAAAGCCTTTGATTCTATTGATAGACATATTTTGCTTTCAAAATTGGAATGCATTGGCATCCGCGGGTTATCCCTCGAGTGGTTCCGAAACTACTTGAGCTTGCGTAGCCAAGTCGTTTCAATAAATAATGTATGCAGTAATTCATCTAGTATAGACTTTGGCGTTGTCCAAGGAAGTACTCTTGGACCTTCCCTTTTTTTAATATACATTAATAATTTGGATAAACTTCCAATATCAGGAAAATTTTTTCTTTTTGCGGACGACACAGCTGTGGTATTCAAAGGCCAAACCTGGGAACAGGTGTATAACACTGCTACTACAGAGCTGAAACTAATTCATAAATGGTTTTCTCAAAACATTTTAACAATGAATATTGATAAAACCAAGTGCATGCCGATTGCTCTTAGATCCATTAGTGGGCCTCCCGCAGACCTTAGGCTGGTTTTACATACTTGTGATGGGCAGGTTGATGTGACGTGTGATTGTCGGGAAATAGAGAGGGTGGATAGTTGCAAATATTTAGGTGTGACAATTGATTCTAAACTTAGGTGGGAACAACATATCAACTGTCTAAAACCTAGACTTAGAAAGCTGATTTTTGTTTTAGACAATTAAGAGAAATA
This sequence comes from Nephotettix cincticeps, assembly GCA_023375725.1. NCBI lineage: Eukaryota > Metazoa > Arthropoda > Insecta > Hemiptera > Cicadellidae > Nephotettix > Nephotettix cincticeps. Next base: position 59,941,455 of record CM041786.1, on the reverse strand, counting down.
TTAACTGTAAATGAAATAAAAATAATTTATTATGCGTATGCACAGTCCATCCTTCAATATGGAATTCTAGTTTGGGGAGGAACTAATATCACTCTGTTAGCACCACTATTTATTATAAAAAAATTATTAATTAAAACAGCTTTTCAAAAAAACATGAGATACCCAACAGATTTACTTTTTAAAGAATCTCAACTTTTAACTCTCCGCCAACTCTTTATTAAAACAGTAATGATCTATCTTTACTCTCATAATGATCTGATACTCACACCCATTTCGCATCAATATCCAACAAGGAGTGCTGTGAATGTGGGCTTACAGGTTCCTAGAGTTTCCAAAACAATAAATCTCAAAAATTCTTTTTATATAGCAAACTTTATCTACAGAAATATTCCGTCTGAGATCAGGAACCTGCAAGTATCTTATAGCACTTATAAAAAGACCATTAATAACTGGTTGTTGGGGCTTGGTCTTGACCAATCTGAATCTCTTATCAGCTCTGAATACCTCTAACTAAACACATCTGACTGCACCGCTCTGACTACTGAATGACGACCGACGACCGATGACTAGCCGATTCCGCTCAATGTTTTTTCTTCGTTATTTTTGGTTTTATATTCTTTTTTTTTAATAAATAAATTTTGTCATACTGTACTCTCCGTCTCAACAAAAAAACAAGAATTTTATATAATTCAATTTCATTTGAATATAACTGGAAATCCAAATTAAAATTTTCTCCGAATATAAGTTACTATTAATACACTATATTTATTTTGTAATCAACCCATGCAAAGCAAATTTTTTTTCTATTTTTTATTGCAATTCTGTTTATCTTAACAAACTTCCTAATGTTATTTAGTTTCCATAGCTGCAATTTATACCATTCATGTTTTAACTTTTAACTTTTAAAGTCTGTAGCTGTCTTAAATTAATATTTGTCACAAATCAATAATTTTTTTTGTACTTGTAATATGTCTTAAATAACTAATTATTTTTTCTTTTTATTCTATTATTATACTTCCAGGCAATCCAAGTATTTTTTTTTAATTTCTATTATTAAGTACTTAAATTAAGAACTCACTCCGCGCACAGGCCATTGTGTCCTATGCGGATTTTTTTTTTCTTTATACAATTTGTAAAGTACTCTATGATTTTTATTGAAATAAATGGATTTGATTTGATTTGATTTGATAATCAGCGCAATCGTGGCACGTAAGATGGTTATTCAATCTCCGGTCGCACTCCAAGTGACCAAGAGCGGGAAGCCATGCAAGCAGTTGCGGGGTTTCAGGGCGGTCAAGCCGAGTAAATGGCGAATATACAGTCACCTTCGTTTGCCATGTACGTGCTACGTGCAACGAGCACCTCAACACTTTCTCCAAAGGTGCGTGTTCAGATCAATCATAGTTATACAAACTTCATACCTACATTGACATACGAAGTAGTAATTGTAACTAGGAAACAAGTTGGAATTATAAATAAATAGGCCTACGGTTGAAACATGTATAAGAGTAATCCAATACTATAATACGAGCAAGTTTTGTATATATATATTTGCACACGGATCTCGAAAACGGCACTAAGGGTTTTCTTTAAATTTTGGAAATAACTAATTTCCGAGTAGAAAATAAGTTCTAGATAGGTCTAATGTCTAGGAGAATTCGTGTTTTATTGTAATATTAAGTTTAAAATCTAAAAATTTAACATTACGCTTATGGAGAATAAAATGTAAACAATACAAATCAAAACAGCTGTTCATAACCGTTTGACAGTGTTCTTGATTGAAGACGGCGGGGAACAATATGTGAATAGAGATTTTTCATAAATATTTATTTTATGTATGTAATAAATGTAAAATTATTAGGTTACTAAACAATTTGTAAAAACTTAAGGGTGACATAACTGTGCGAAATAAAAGCAGGAAAGAGTATTTCCATAATCTTCCATCTTTTGATAGAAAACGTATTTGTTGTATTGCTTGAAGCCACTGTAACAAAGCAAATAATTGGTGTAAATTAAATTTCTCTTTTGCTTTTCAATCCTCCGTTTCTAACAAAATCAGTTGATCACAGGCTAATAATAAATGTGTGGATAATTAAACAGTAAATAATCTGCTAAAACAATTGAGGTTGGCTAAAAGACGTTAAACGGCATTGCTCATTTGACTGACGCCGTAGCCGAGTGGAAGCGTGTCGGCCTCAAGAACTAAAGGTCGGGAGTCCCATCCCCACCACTGGGCGCGATACTTTATGTTCAGTGCTAAATTAATTATGGTGTATTAAATCGGTTTTATTTAAACCACATAAATGTTTTCATTGAGTAATACATGTGTTTTAATTTTTCTAATTAATTTTTATAATACATGTCTTTTTCTATACGAGCAAAGCTCGGTCACCAGGTGCTTTTTATAATACATGTCTTATTCTATACGAGCAAAGCTCGGTCACCACGTACTTTTATATAACTCTGTATCAATTTATTCAAACTATCAGTTCACAAAACAAAAACACATTTACTTTCGGCATAAATGTTTTGCACTATATAAATATCTATCATTAAAGCAAAATAGTACTTCATCGGGAATCAATATTGTAGAGAAAGTTTGTTATTCACCAGATCAATACGGTACTCGGTACAGTACCGAGACCGATACATCCCATCGCCATCCACCATCTCTCATTGCGCCGCCATCTCATCACTGTAGTACAGGCTCGAAAACGTACTTGAAGTGCCACTTGGCTATATCGATACCGAGACCGATACATCCCCATCGCCATCCACCACGTCTCATTGCGCAGTCATCTTGACATTGCAGTACGGGTGTGAGAGTGCACTTGAAGTGCTACTTGGCTTTATCGATACCGAGACCGATACATCCCCATCGCCATCCACCACCTCTCATTGCGCCGCCATCTTGACATTGCAGTACGGGTGTGAGAGTGCACTTGAAGTGCTACTTGGCTTTATCGATACCGAGCCCGATACATCCCCATCGCCATCCACCACCTCTCATTGTGTCGTCTTCTTGACATTGCAGTACGGGTGTGAGAGTGCACTTGAAGTGCTACTTGGCTTTATCGATACCGAGCCCGATACATCCCCATCGCCATCCACCACCTCTCATTGTGTCGTCTTCTTGACATTGCAGTGCGGGTGTGAGAGTGCACTTGAAGTGCCACTTGGCTATATCGATACCGAGACCGATACATCCCCATCGCCATCCACCACCTCTCATTGCGCAGTCATCTTGACATTGCAGTACGGGTGTGAGAGTGCACTTGAAGTGCTACTTGGCTTTATCGATACCGAGCCCGATACATCCCCATCGCCATCCACCACCTCTCATTGTGTCGTCTTCTTGACATTGCAGTGCGGGTGTGAGAGTGCACTTGAAGTGCTACTTGGCTATATCGATACCGAGCCCGATACATCCCCATCGCCATCCACCACCTCTCATTGTGTCGTCTTCTTGACATTGCAGTACGGGTGTGAGAGTGCACTTGAAGTGCCACTTGGCTATATCGATACCGAGACCGATACATCCCCATCGCCATCCACCACCTCTCATTGTGTCGTCTTCTTGACATTGCAGTACGGGTGTGAGAGTGCACTTGAAGTGCCACTTGGCTATATCGATACCGAGACCGATACATCCCCATCGCCATCCACCACCTCTCATTGTGTCGTCTTCTTGACATTGCAGTACGGGTGTGAGAGTGCACTTGAAGTGCCACTTGGCTATATCGATACCGAGCCCGATACATCCCCATCGCCATCCACCACCTCTCATTGTGTCGTCTTCTTGACATTGCAGTACGGGTGTGAGAGTGCACTTGAAGTGCTACTTGGCTATATCGATACCGAGACCGATACATCCCCATCGCCATCCACCACCTCTCATTGTGTCGTCTTCTTGACATTGCAGTACGGGTGTGAGAGTGCACTTGAAGTGCCACTTGGCTATATCGATACCGAGACCGATACATCCCCATCGCCATCCATCCACCACCTCTCATTGTGTCGTCTTCTTGACATTGCAGTGCGGGTGTGAGAGTGCACTTGAAGTGCTACTTGGCTATATCGATACCGAGCCCGATACATCCCCATCGCCATCCACCACCTCTCATTGTGTCGTCTTCTTGACATTGCAGTACGGGTGTGAGAGTGCACTTGAAGTGCCACTTGGCTATATCGATACCGAGCCCGATACATCCCCATCGCCATCCACCACCTCTCATTGTGTCGTCTTCTTGACATTGCAGTACGGGTGTGAGAGCGCATTTGATGTGCCACTTGGCTATATCGATACCGAGCCCGATACATCCCCATCGCCATCCACCACCTCTCATTGTGTCGTCTTCTTGACATTGCAGTACGGGTGTGAGAGCGCATTTGATGTGCCACTTGGCTATATCGATACCAAGACCAATACATTTCCATCGCCATCTACTACCTCTCATTGCGCCGCCATCTTGACATTGCAGTACAGGAGTGAGAGTGCACTTGAAGTGAAAATGGCTATATCGATACCGAGACCGATACATCCCCATCGCCATCCACCACCTCTCATTGTGTCGTCTTCTTGACATTGCAGTACGGGTGTGAGAGTGCACTTGAAGTGCTACTTGGCTTTATCGATACCGAGCCCGATACATCCCCATCGCCATCCACCACCTCTCATTTTGTCGCCTTCTTGACATTGCAGTACGGGTGTGAGAGTGCACTTGAAGTGCCACTTGGCTATATCGATACCGAGACCGCTACATCCCCATCGCCATCCACCACCTCTCATTGTGTCGTCTTCTTGACATTGCAGTACGGGTGTGAGAGCGCATTTGATGTGCCACTTGGCTATATCGATACCGAGACCGATACATCCCCATCGCCATCCACCACCTCTCATTGTGTCGTCTTCTTGACATTGCAGTACGGGTGTGAGAGTGCACTTGAAGTGCCACTTGGCTATATCGATACCGAGACCGATACATCCCCATCGCCATCCACCACCTCTCATTGTCCGCCATTGATTAGTACAGTAGAGCACTTGAAGTGCCACTTGGCTATATCGATACCGAGACCGATACATCCCCATCGCCATCCACCACGTCTCATTGCGCCGCCATCTTGACATTGCAGTACGGGTGTGAGAGTGCACTTGAAGTGCCACTTGGCTATATCGATACCGAGCCCGATACATCCCCATCGCCATCCACCACCTCTCATTGTGTCGCCTTCTTGACATTGCAGTACGGGTGTGAGAGTGCACTTGAAGTGCCACTTGGCTATATCGATACCGAGACCGCTACATCCCCATCGCCATCCACCACCTCTCATTGTGTCGCCTTCTTGACATTGCAGTACGGGTGTGAGAGCGCATTTGATGTGCCACTTGGCTATATCGATACCGAGACCGATACATCCCCATCGCCATCCACCACCTCTCATTGTGTCGCCTTCTTGACATTGCAGTACGGGTGTGAGAGTGCACTTGAAGTGCCACTTGGCTATATCGATACCGAGACCGATACATTCCATCGCCAGCCCATTGCGTTAAAATGGATTTTGGTATTTGTCTCAATAATGATCTTAAGAAATATTAATCTACGCGAATTCTCAATGTTCGTGTGATGCGAACGTACAGCTAATCTATTTAAGAGGCTAACGGTTTGAGACAGCAGTAAATTAAGTTCCAAAATTCTCGAGTGGCCTTAATCCACACATAGACGTATACTGTACAATTACCCGTCTCCAGCTGTTCCACTCCGTTTATCCACACGCCGCTGTTTAACGAGATAAGCGCTCGCTCTCTTCTGCTAACTAAACTACAGTAGGCCTACTATCCACCTCGCACGATAGCACACTGGACGATCAAGACTATACAAACTGGCTACAACAAGCTGGAGATTGGGTGGATCCAGTGTTACAAACCGCTATGATTTAATAAAACTCCATGGCACTAGCAAGCTAAGTACAGAGAGTTTGATTTATGTTAAGAATAAAATTATACATAGTCGTAAAGTATAGCAGTCTGTATGTAAGTAAGAGAAACCTCTCGTAAAAATGATTACAAGGATTCAAATCCACACCAAACACGTTCGTCAATACCTTGATCGGTGGAGCTGGCAATAATATCCAGTTGGATCACATTGGCGAAGTGTGGGTTATACGGAGAACTGGCGAAAGGAAACATGGTCATTCAAGGCCTTGTATGACTCCAACATATCGATCAAAAGACGAATTAAAGGAATATATGAATGATCTGAGTCTACCTTGAATGGGAAAGATGAGGCAATGAAGCGCAAATTTGGAGCAAGCCAGGAGAAAGCTTGTTCACGATCATAAACGTGGTCATGTACATGCCGTAATCTAAAAATGTGAACCTTTAATATCTATAATCTCTATATAAAATTGAATGTATGTCTGTATGTATATCCTTTATGCGTTGCCAAACTACTCATTCGATCGCCATGAAATTTTAGGAAGTTGCTCTATATGTGTCCAGGAAGGTTTTAGTGAAAACATATTTTCGAAAACCCCATAAGTTTCCATTTTATGGCGTTTTAAATTTCTAATGTTAACCTTATGGAGAGTAAGTTTGTTTACAAATTGTCTACAATGAAAACATTTGATTTCTTAGCTACAGCTGATTGGTTTACTTTCCATTAGCAATACCGTATGCTTTACTATCCAATGCCATCTGAATCATTCATTAATGTTAAACTATGAAGTAAATGTGTACTGTAAAAAATGAACAGCTTTATTCACCACGTTAATAGTTTACGGTTTTGGGGGATTATGTATTTATATTTTTATTTTCTGTCTGATTAAAGTCACGTGTTTATATGATAATTACAATGTTTATATTATTACGTTTATTATAATAATCAGCTGTTGTATATCTTTCCTATAAAAGCCGTATTACAGTTAGGTTTCGTTTGGGTTGCGATTGGATTTGAAAATTGTGAATTAATCCACTCAGATTTATTTGTTTTATGGGAATGATATTATTATGTTTTATCGTTTCAGTATTGTTATTCACTATGCAGCGACTCAGAATATATAACCTTTCACAATGAAGCCGTATTGCTATTCGACTTCAGAACATGGCCAATCCTAAAGTTAACATGTGTTTACTGAGAGGCGTTACGAAGTTCGCCGGGTCAGCTAGTACATATTATAAAGAAGAGGTGGTTTCTGTATGTTTGTGGGTTTGTTGTGGCAAGTAAACGCGAAAAATGCTGAACCGACCGGTTTGAAATTTTACAGAAAGGTAGATCTTAAACTCATGCAACACATAGGCATATTAGTTCCCTTAAAATCCCTTCGGGCCCATGAACGTCCTAATTTTCAATGTTTACATTTTCAAAGAATGAAAACATAAAATTACTTGAATGTCAACAGCTGTGAACACTAAAATTTGACAGTTCGGGAAGAAGAAGAAGAAAGAGCTGCCGTGACCGTCCTAGGTTTCAATCTTTACATTTTCTAATGACAACATCCGTTTGCACTATATTTTGACAGTTCGGGAAGAAGAAGAAATAAAGTTGATTTTCAGATAAACTGCTGGATCGAAATTAGTGAATTATTAGTTCGAAATAGTGGAATTGTAGATTTTAGGTTTTTTCCCGATGACTGTCTCTGTTACGTTAATACTTATCCTCTCCCAATATTTGACAGATATTACTTTGTCATGTTGTAGACATTATTAAATTAACAATTAGTTGGACTTTTCCAACGCGTCGGAAAACTTTTCGCGTTGGAAAAGTCCAAGTAATTGTTAATTTAATAATTAATAACCAACGCCAATATGAATTTTGAAAACTCTGTTGATTCTCGGTATGGACCCGGAATTGGACAACAAATCCGTAAACTAGAAAAACTTAAAATTAAATTAGCAAAAGAAACCACGCGTTGGAAAAGTCCAACTACAGTAGAACTCCAATTATCGGAACTCCGACTATCCGTATCGCAGATTATCCGAATCACTTTCAGAAAAAAAAATTGTCCAAAAAAAGTCCAAGTGAGCTATTATTCTTCCCCCCGCGAAGCCAGTGTTTGCCTGTAAAATGTAAGTACATTTTATTTATATTTAAAACATGTGAAAATATCATGTTTCTTACATTTAATTCAATTTAAAAATAGTGCAATATCAAAACGTAGTTTTTTCTCTCTAATAGCAATTAAAAAAAACTCTGATTATCCGAATATTTGATTATCCGAATGGGTCCCGGTCCCCATTAATTCGGATAATTAGAGTTCTACTGTAATTGTTAATTTAATAATTAATAACCAACGCCATTATGAATTTTCAAAACTCTGATGTTGTAGACACACGTGTTTTGTCATTTTGTAAACAATGAAGAATTAATTAACAATAACTTAAATGTATCAGAAGAGCCAACACCCTTCAGCCTTTTTAACCCGTGCGAAGAACGGGTACCTTGGCTAGTAATAAATAAAGACATGACAACTAGTAAGGCGGACGGAAGGAAGAAACAATAACATCTACATGTACAGTGAGCTTAGACAAGCGTGTCAAGACCAACACTACGTTGGTCAGCATCGCAGGTAGCAAGGGCGGAAATGCGCCAAACACGAGGAAATTACAAGGCACAGACGAGGCCAAGTTTTGGGTGAAAAAAGTGGAAAAAGCAAATCGTGGATTCGCAAAACCGGACGGGCGAGTTGTGTATAGCGAGTCACGCTCATTGTAGCGTGCGGTATGCACGGCATCACTCAAAAATATAACTAACTACGAAGGCAATAATTAATAATAAATGTCCAATGATATTTCGTCAATTCATACCGCAGTTTCACCGTAGAATTGTGTACTGATTGTAAGGTTAAATCTGTCTGGTATATATCGGGAACCTCCAATAACAATAATTAACAAAGATTTATAACGCCTTTGAACTTAAAGCACTAAAGACAAAATGAACATTGTTTCAAGGAGCTAAAACGAAATGTTTCGCTACCAAGGTAGAATCTTAACATAATTAAATCTCCATCTCATCACTCAATCAAAGGCCTACACAGTCAAATGTTATAGCAACGTTAATTTCATGAGTAAACTTTTATTTCATAATATACAATCTTATTCTATGTTATCAAAATGATCGTAATCTTATCGTGCCACGTCTCGTAGCAAGAGTGACAAGAACAACGAGTAATACGACTAAGAGCAACTGTTAACTAGGCTCATGTGGTTCGGTCGCCAAACAACGCGATATACATACTATACAATCTTATTCTATGTTATCAAAATGATCGTAATCTTATCGTGCCACGTCTCGTAGCAAGAGTGACAAGAACAACGAGTAATACGACTAAGAGCAACTGTTAACTAGGCTCATGTGGTTCGGTCGCCAAACAACGCGATATACATACTATCTATTCTATGTTATCAAAATGATCGTAATCTTATCGTGCCACGTCTCGTAGCAAGAGTGACAAGAACAACGAGTAATACGACTAAGAGCAACTGTTAACTAGGCTCATGTGGTTCGGTCGCCAAACAACGCGATATACATACTATCTATTCTATGTTATCAAAATGATCGTAATCTTATCGTGCCACGTCTCGTAGCAAGAGTGACAAGAACAACGAGTAATACGACTAAGAGCAACTGTTAACTAGGCTCATGTGGTTCGGTCGCCAAACAACGCGATATACATACTATCTATTCTATGTTATCAAAATGATCGTAATCTTATCGTGCCACGTCTCGTAGCAAGAGTGACAAGAACAACGAGTAATACGACTAAGAGCAACTGTTAACTAGGCTCATGTGGTTCGGTCGCCAAACAACGCGATATACATACTATCTATTCTATGTTATCAAAATGATCGTAATCTTATCGTGCCACGTCTCGTAGCAAGAGTGACAAGAACAACGAGTAATACGACTAAGAGCAACTGTTAACTAGGCTCATGTGGTTCGGTCGCCAAACAACGCGATATACATACTATCTATTCTATGTTATCAAAATGATCGTAATCTTATCGTGCCACGTCTCGTAGCAAGAGTGACAAGAACAACGAGTAATACGACTAAGAGCAACTGTTAACTAGGCTCATGTGGTTCGGTCGCCAAACAACGCGATATACATACTATACAATCTTATTCTATGTTATCAAAATGATCGTAATCTTATCGTGCCACGTCTCGTAGCAAGAGTGACAAGAACAACGAGTAATACGACTAAGAGCAACTGTTAACTAGGCTCATGTGGTTCGGTCGCCAAACAACGCGATATACATACTATCTATTCTATGTTATCAAAATGATCGTAATCTTATCGTGCCACGTCTCGTAGCAAGAGTGACAAGAACAACGAGTAATACGACTAAGAGCAACTGTTAACTAGGCTCATGTGGTTCGGTCGCCAAACAACGCGATATACATACTATCTATTCTATGTTATCAAAATGATCGTAATCTTATCGTGCCACGTCTCGTAGCAAGAGTGACAAGAACAACGAGTAATACGACTAAGAGCAACTGTTAACTAGGCTCATGTGGTTCGGTCGCCAAACAACGCGATATACATACTATCTATTCTATGTTATCAAAATGATCGTAATCTTATCGTGCCACGTCTCGTAGCAAGAGTGACAAGAACAACGAGTAATACGACTAAGAGCAACTGTTAACTAGGCTCATGTGGTTCGGTCGCCAAACAACGCGATATACATACTATCTATTCTATGTTATCAAAATGATCGTAATCTTATCGTGCCACGTCTCGTAGCAAGAGTGACAAGAACAACGAGTAATACGACTAAGAGCAACTGTTAACTAGGCTCATGTGGTTCGGTCGCCAAACAACGCGATATACATACTATCTATTCTATGTTATCAAAATGATCGTAATCTTATCGTGCCACGTCTCGTAGCAAGAGTGACAAGAACAACGAGTAATACGACTAAGAGCAACTGTTAACTAGGCTCATGTGGTTCGGTCGCCAAACAACGCGATATACATACTATCTATTCTATGTTATCAAAATGATCGTAATCTTATCGTGCCACGTCTCGTAGCAAGAGTGACAAGAACAACGAGTAATACGACTAAGAGCAACTGTTAACTAGGCTCATGTGGTTCGGTCGCCAAACAACGCGATATACATACTATCTATTCTATGTTATCAAAATGATCGTAATCTTATCGTGCCACGTCTCGTAGCAAGAGTGACAAGAACAACGAGTAATACGACTAAGAGCAACTGTTAACTAGGCTCATGTGGTTCGGTCGCCAAACAACGCGATATACATACTATCTATTCTATGTTATCAAAATGATCGTAATCTTATCGTGCCACGTCTCGTAGCAAGAGTGACAAGAACAACGAGTAATACGACTAAGAGCAACTGTTAACTAGGCTCATGTGGTTCGGTCGCCAAACAACGCGATATACATACTATCTATTCTATGTTATCAAAATGATCGTAATCTTATCGTGCCACGTCTCGTAGCAAGAGTGACAAGAACAACGAGTAATACGACTAAGAGCAACTGTTAACTAGGCTCATGTGGTTCGGTCGCCAAACAACGCGATATACATACTATCTATTCTATGTTATCAAAATGATCGTAATCTTATCGTGCCACGTCTCGTAGCAAGAGTGACAAGAACAACGAGTAATACGACTAAGAGCAACTGTTAACTAGGCTCATGTGGTTCGGTCGCCAAACAACGCTTTATACATACTATCTATTCTATGTTATCAAAATGATCGTAATCTTATCGTGCCACGTCTCGTAGCAAGAGTGACAAGAACAACGAGTAATACGACTAAGAGCAACTGTTAACTAGGCTCATGTGGTTCGGTCGCCAAACAACGCGCTTTATACATACTATTTTATACCGTAATCACATGCATGTTAATAAGTTAAGAGTTTCGTGTTAATTAATAAACAAATTATTTATAACTTATTTAAGTTATTTAAAATATTAAGGTGTTTGCACTTAAAACTTTTGTTATGATAGCTCAGCAGCGGGGAGGGGAATGCATCGTCTTGCATGTAATATACAGCCCATATCCTTGATAACCGGCTGTGTGCTTATTTTACAGCGAAGATTACCTTATCTCTTTGTCGAAAGGCGGACCGCGCTCACCGGAACTTGGGGTTCCTTTTTTGAGAGCATCCTATGATGCAGTTTAAAAACATATTATTCCTCAGGTAAAGAACCTACAACGTTATATCAATTATCCTTGATAAAAGAATTGATTCAATTACAAATAGATTTCAGACATGTTAAAGCCATATAGGTTATAGAACGGAAACATTTAAGAATATTGTAAGTTATGAAACACTGTTACGGGTCTATTGTATTTAGAATCTATTCGATGAATCTGTTTAGTCTGATCCTGTACCCTGCTAACGTCAGAACGTCCAGGTCTACGGGATTTTGCAATTGCAGGAATGGATTCTTCCGCTATTACCTAAATAACGGACATGTTCAAACCGAGAAAATTGCTTCGAAAACGCTGTGACTTTCTTTGCGACAGACGTAAATAGTTAATGTTTCATACAACTTGAAATGGTATCGATGCGATATTGACGGTCTCAAGGGTAGCATAAATTCCTTTCATGCTTGCAGCAGTGAAGAAAACGTCACTTAAATAATTTCTTCTCAATTTTTTCTAAACAAAATGATATCCTACTTCAGCTAGTAATCTATGCGTTCTTTAAATCCAAGCTGTACTCGAAGAGCTTGAACATTCGAGGAACCTGACGAGTAACTATGACTTGTAAAACTACCAGATATTAAAAAATAAGAGTAACATTCTCAGTAACTGAGTTCGAATGTGAATAATATAGTCACCGTGACTCCAATGGATGTATGTCTACGTCAGCTACAGCAACGTCGGTCCGCTTCATCTACGGTAGGGTCTACTCGAGCTTACTGCATGCACAAGTATCCTACTGTTCGCCCGGTTACATCTTCTGTATTGCCCACTATAACACTGTGTAACACTATATTGTATATCTGAGCAATTATTTAAAGATAGCTTCGACAACTGTCATACATTTTGCAGGATTTATGTCAGCGTATTTCCCCATAAGAAAAGAAGTCATTTAACATTATTACTCAATGCATTGTTGCAATATCACCTTCGATATCAAACAGTCGCGCTAATAACTTAACGGCAGCTGAGAGTAAACGCCTGTTGGTGACAATAAGTTACCGCCACACAGTGAACGCCTGTGTGTGTGAGAGAGAGAGAGAAAGAGGGAGAGGGAGAGAGAGTATGCACACTGCTGACGACGGGTGCTGAAATGGCAAAACGCTGATCCACTTACACCTTCAATCCTGCAGACCGATCAGTCCTGTTTGCGAGTACATCCAATCGTTACATACTCTCAGAAATGTACTCAGAGCCCATATTACATAATACATATTATATATATTTATCTCTTGATATACATAAATGAGCTCATCAACAGTCTACTAAAATACCTTTTTAGTCGTTTAGCAAAGAGTCTTGGCATCGGAGTAATTATTCGGAGATATTATCGTATCTTTAACATTTAATTAATTGATTTTTTGACTATACAATCGTTGTTAATCTAATTTTACAAATGCTGGTAATGGTATTTGTAAGCTTTTGAAAAAGAGTAGGTTATTCAAGATCATATTTTGATAAAATACGTTCATCTGTATTAAAATTATTTAAAAAAATTGTCAAAGTAGGCCTAATCTATGGATTTTCTATGGCTGAAAAGCTACTTTTTGATAATACAATAGGGAGTCATATCAAGAATTTCTCACCAATGACAGAAGGTTTAAAATAAATAAATATATTAGGAATGTGGTTGGTTAGTAAAGTAATTTAATATGAAATAGTTGATATTGTAATATTTATGTTCGCGCGTCTTCAATGAGACTTACTAAAGGTAACTTACAGTGCTAGGCTACAATCCATTTTGATAAATATCATTTTTAGTTACTTGTTGTTAACTATTTAATATTCCGGGGATTAAACTAGTTTTAGTTTTTTAAGCCAGATAGATTGTCTTTTACTTATCCAAACTTAGACTTTTATCAGTACATATTAGTGATATGTTTGATTATTCATAGGGCGGTAAAAATCCAATGATTAAATTACATATGTAGCATTCTAACACAACATTTATGCAATCAGGGAATTAAGGTATATTGCAAAGAGACACTGAGAAATTATTTTTAAATTTATTAAACTAATAGAAGTCATTTTATAGCTTTTAAAAAATACTGTTTAATATAGGTACTTATTAAGAATAATAATATTTACAATGATCAAGTTATTAGACTACAACTAAAAGCTACTGTAATACTATTTCGGGAACTTTGAATGTAGGAGCGAATGAGCTTAACAATAACGTTTAACAAAAAAGCTCAGTAAGGGTGAGTTAGTTTGCATTCACTAATTGCCAATTACGTAGAGCATGGGAACTTCATGGGACCGACCTGATCAAAAGATGGATTCGTTCTAATGAGCTGATTCAAAACTGAGGAGAATTACAGTCGAAAATTAAAATATGGAACATTAGAAGTGGAAGTAATAGGTCATTTGCAACATTTAAACATAAATTAAGAAAACCACTTCATACATTTGGGTTTGTGAACCCGTAAACAAGCAGTCTATGAGGTCTGCGATCTGGTAGATCTATCTTCGGAAAATTAGAGTCTGAATGGTGAAATTAAAAACAGGATTGAATTTGTTTTGTAGATATTAATCACGTAGGAAAAACTGCAACCGGGCCGTAGAATGTTGTCGGGGAACAAGTGTAATCTGTAACCGTTTCTGGATTTATAGTGGTTGGAGGAGAAATAATACCAAACTGAAGTTACACACTTGACAGAATATATCAAGAGTTTGTATGTTGTGTAAAGTATAATAAAATACGTTAAACATTGGGTTAAATAAGGCAAGTTTCATAACAAAATCATTTGACAACAAAATTGATACGAAATGTTCAATTGGAACCCATATTTAACAGGCGGCAAAGCGTCTTGTGCCGTCGTAGACAGTGCCGCCGCCGCCCAGAATAGCTCGTCATTCACACCTCGCCTGACTCAATTCAACAGGCGGCAAAGCGTCTTGTGCCGTCGTAGACTGTGCCGCCGCCGCTCAGAATAGCTCGTCATTCTCACCTCGCCTGACTCAATTCAACAGGCGGCAAAGCGTCTTGTGCCGTCGTAGACTGTGCCGCCGCCGCCCAGAATAGCTCGTCATTCACACCTCGCCTGACTCAATTCAACAGGCGGCAAAGCGTCTTGTGCCGTCGTAGACTGTGCCGCCGCCGCTCAGAATAGCTCGTCATTCTCACCTCGCCTGACTCGATTCAACAGGCGGCAAAGTGTCTTGTGCCGTCGTAGACTGTGCCGCCGCCGCCAAGAATAGCTCGTCATTCTCACCTCGCCTGACTCGATTCAACAGGCGGCAAAGTGTCTTGTGCCGTCGTAGACTGTGCCGCCGCCGCCAAGAATAGCTCGTAATGACTCAATTTCTAGCTGTTATTTAGCTGTCAATTTCTAATGAAAACTCGCCATTATGTTAGGTTCAAAACTTTCATTCCAGATTACAATGTACTTTATGTATAATGTAATAATGTTAACTTACAATTTTTACAAATTCACACTAATTAAATCACAACGTAGTAATACATGAAATATAAATAGATATCGCGAGCAAAAAATAGAATAAGATAAGAAAACTATATTTTATAAAAAAAATTTATAAACTTTATCTGACAGTTAATTGTGATGAATGATAAATGCTGAAACTCACTTTGATATATTCTTGATAGGTAAAATGTAGCTTTTTGCTCTTTAAAGTTAAAAAACCAAAAATGAAAAATGGTTTACCTCACAAAAATGGGCATTAAAGTTGATATCTACATTGTAATGAGTGTGCATTTATCTAGGCCCTATAATAATTGAAGATGAAAATTTATTAACGGACTAATTAATTTTAAATATTAATAAGTAATAGAAGGAAATACCCCCGTCGCAACAGACCTGCGTACTCCAATTCCAAATTAATAATATGACAATAATAGTACAAGTATGTGACAAGATGATTGATTAATCAATACCTATTGATAAATTAGAGTATATGGATATTCTCTGTAACATTAACATGGAAAAGAGTATGCAAGTTTGCTGCTTTGAGGAACAGTAAAAGTACACACACACACACACACACACACACACACACACACACACACACACACACACACACACACACACACACACACACACACACGTATATATATATATATATATATAATATATATAATATATATATATATATATATATATAATATATATATATATATATATATACAGTATATATAAATTTTAACGACTATTGTTTTTGGTCTCTGGCCACCTAAATGCAAAAAAATAACATGGTCCCTGGCTGACGTCTTTTTATGAGACCTACGGTAATAGCTTCTTCCCTATGGGAAATTAGCTAAAAATTTTAATTAAATTATAACCATAAACTCCAATAACGCTAGTGATAATTAGCGATGATTTTAACACATTATTGTTCTACAGAGTCGTCCCATTAGTATCTGTTGTGAGTAGGTAGTTGTTGACCAATATTTACGAGAATTAATGTCAAAAAGGATACAATCCTAATGCACAATTGTGGCTCTATCATAAGATACCACTGAATGATATACTGTAATTTAAAATATCAATTTATAATTATTAAACAGTGGTTCTTTCGAACTTTACCACAAAATTGATATCATACAATCAATAGGAAATACAGAATACAGTGATTATTTCACCTCACTAGTTTTACGATTAAACAGTTTAGCAATAATGCACAACTAATACTGTATGTTCTATGAAGCTGTTCACGCCGCCACTTTGTACAGGTACCACAAGTATTTAAACGTATATAGGCTACAGACGTTATACTTAGCTGTAGCCGATGACAATGAGGTGACTCAATGTTGAGAGTTGATGTCAACTGTTACGCCCGCAACGCAACACACCGTAGGCCTACGACAACCTGCGCCTCGGTAGATCTGCCTTTTATGTTTTTAAATTCTAAAATGAAGCTTGCACACAACTCTCTTCTAGTTGCTACTTCACTCGTATCTCAGTCCGTAGTAGTCCATGTAGTCGCTACAGCACTACAGCAGAATTGTGAATGGGAGCCTTTCTCCCAACACCAGACACTGTTGTTCGGATTGGCAGTGATCGAATGCATATATAACAGACGCTCAAGACTACAGTACTCACTCTCTCACCTATCACTTTAGTCAGCTCAACGTTTGATCGCTCGCGTCAAGAACCAACTTCATTAATTCAGACTTGATGAATCATGACTGATCCTCGAGAGATATCAAACCTGAACTGCGATTAGACTACGACTATTGCAACGTCCCACATAATTTATCTATAATACAGTATTATAAAGAAGAGGTGGTTTCTGTATGTTTGTGGGTTTGTTTATGGGTTTGTTGTGGCAAGTAAACGCGAAAAATACTTAACCGACCGGTTTGAAATTTTGCAGAAAGGTATATCTTAAACTTATGCAACACATAGCCATATTACTTCCCTTAAAATCTCATCGGGCTACGCCCCATGAACTTCCTAAGTTTCAATGTTTACATTTTCAAATAATAAAAAACATAAAATTACTTGAATGTACACTAAATTGAATGTACATTGTCTGTGAACACTAAAATTTGACAGTTCGGGAAGAAGAAGAAAGAGCTGCCGTGACCGTCCTAGGTTTCAATGTTTACATTTTCTAATGACAACATCCGTTTGCACTATATTTTGACAGTTCGGGAAGAAGAAGAAATAAAGTTGATTTTTCAGATAAACTGCTGGATCGAAATTAGTGAATTAGTTTTTCCCCGATGACTGTCTCTATTACGTTAATCCTTATCCTCTCCCAATATTTGACAGAGGTTACTTTGTCACGTTGTAGACACTCGTGTTTTGTCATTTTGTAAACAATGAAGAATTAATTAACAATAACTTAAATGTATCAGAAGAGTCAACACCCCTCAGTCTTTTTAACCCGTGCGAAGAACGGGTACTTTGGCTAGTAGTGTATAAATGTGAATATTATATTATATCCAGTGGTGTATTAGAAATGCGTAGTAAATTTGGTAAAGGTTAGAAAACTTTAATCCTAGTGGAACGTCCCGTTTCGATAAAAATGTTATCAAATCAAATATAAATACAGGTTCGTTAGTAGAAATTTAATAGTGGCGTACAAGATCACGAGAAATCCTTGCAGGATTACACAACGTAGTTCAAGTAAACCAAATTCCGGAGAAAACTTTTCAAGTCCTATGACGGCCAGGTGATGGCGCTTATACCGTGTACGACGCTGTGACAGTCGTATTGTAACGGTTAGGTGAAGGCGCTTGTACCGTGAATGACGCTGTCACAGATGTACCGAGTACGGCGCAGCGGCAGTAGTATTGTGGCTGCTAGGTGTCGGCGCTTGTACCGAGTACGGCGCAGCGGCAGTAGTATTGTGGCTGCTAGGTGTTGGCGCTTGTACCGAGTATGACACTGTCACAGATGCATTGTGGCGTCTAGGTGACGGCGCTTGTACCGAGTACGGCGCAGCGGCAGTAGTATTGTGGCTGCTAGGTGTTGGCGCTTGTACCGTGTATGACACTGTCACAGATGCATTGTGGCGTCTAGGTGTTGGCGCTTGTACCGAGTACGGTGCAGCGGCAGTAGTATTGTGGTTGCTAGGTGTTGGCGCTTGTACCGAGTACGGCGCAGCGGCAGTAGTATTGTGGCTGCTAGGTGTTGGCGTTTGTACCGAGTACGGCGCAGCGGCAGTAGTATTGTGGCTGCTAGGTGTTGGCGCTTATACCGAGTACGGCGCAGCGGCAGTAGTATTGTGGCTGCTAGGTGTTGGCGCTTGTACCGAGTACGGCGCAGCGGCAGTAGTATTGTGGATGCTCGATGTTGGCGCTTGTACCGAGTACGGTGCAGCGGCAGTAGTATTGTGGTTGCTAGGTTGGCGTTTGTACCGAGTACGGCGCAGCGGCAGTAGTATTGTGGCTGCTAGGTGTTGGCGCTTATACCGAGTACGGCGCAGCGGCAGTAGTATTGTGGCTGCTACGTGTTGGCGCTTGTACCGAGTACGGCGCAGCGGCAGTAGTATTGTGGATGCTCGATGTTGGCGCTTGTACCGTGTATGACACTGTCACAGATGCATTGTGGCGTCTAGGTGACGGCGCTTGTACCGAGTACGGTGCAGCGGCAGTAGTATTGTGGCTGCTAGGTGTTGGCGCTTGTACCGAGTACGGTGCAGCGGCAGTAGTATTGTGGTTGCTAGGTGTTGGCGCTTGTACCGAGTACGGCGCAGCGGCAGTAGTATTGTGGCTGCTAGGTGTTGGCGCTTGTACCGAGTACGGCGCAGCGGCAGTAGTATTGTGGCTGCTAGGTGTTGGCGCTTGTACCGAGTACGGCGCAGCGGCAGTAGTATTGTGGCTGCTAGGTGTTGGCGCTTGTACCGAGTACGGCGCAGCGGCAGTAGTATTGTGGCTGCTAGGTGTTGGCGCTTGTACCGAGTACGGCGCAGCGGCAGTAGTATTGTGGCGACTAGGTGTTGGCGCTTGTACCGAGTACGGTGCAGCGGCAGTAGTATTGTGGCTGCTAGGTGACGGCGCTTGTTTTGTGTGGGAGATGACCAAAATAGCTCGTAATCTGCTTCATTATCTGCGGACGAGTTCGACTTGCCGCAACAAGTTTTAAATGCTTAAATTATACAATTCATCTAATTCTATGAAAGCGTTAAAAAGAAGTGAAGATAGGTTTATTGAAATTTATTGAAACATACACTCAGTAGTCCTAGTAGGCTACAAACTGGGGTTTCAATATTAATAGAAGTACTGTAACTGAATGTAAATAGTAACACAGACATACATAGTCTAATATTATGGTGAAATTGAAATATATTATACAATTTATAATACAATCAACTTTTGCTGTTAAGGTTGAACCGAACATATTATGCTTAAGGGATATAAGTTCATAGCAGAATTTATTATCTCGATGATTCAGTCTTTATGTGGAGGATTTTTTGATTAAATCAGAAATACCACACCATATCAAACATTTTAACTAATTTCCTATAGGGAAGAAGGTATTACCTTGACCTAGGACTTAGACTACTTTGACTTAGGACTTAGCCCTGGACCATGCTATTTTTTTGTCTTTAGGTGCTTAGAGACCAAAAACGATAGTCGTAAAAAATATATATATATACTGTATATATATGTGTATGTGTGTGTGTGTGTGTGTGTGTGTGTGTGTGTGTGTGTGTGTGTGTGTGCGTGTCTGTGAACACGATAACTCTCGTAAAAATGGTCCGATCGAGACCAAATTTGGTAGAGACGTGTATTCCTACATTTGCTTGGACGAGTTCATAAACCAGACATATCCGTCAATGAATACGGGTAGTTTGGGGGGGGTTTGTACCCCAAAAAATTGTTTTTTTTGCGTTTTCCCATGTAATTTTTAAAAATTTTAAATTTGATCTTTCACCATTAGAACCAACTTAAAAAAACTACACAATTTAGTTCCTTAAGGTCTTTCTCTATCTCCAACGGTTACCGAGATATTAAAATATCTAAACACAGTACGTTGTATTTCAGGGCTGCAATGTTAACCCTCCGTATACCAATATTTTTCACTTATTAACCAATATTTTTGAATGGAACTTGATATTAAGCTTCATGAGGTTGAGATCCATCCATTTATGTTTAAAAATCATAGTTTATGTGTTTATCATGGCAGCTAACCTGCATACTCTTTTCCTATATTAATCGATACGGAATAGGCAAACTCTTTCATTTATGGGCTGATAATGATGAAACTTGGTATAAATGGCCAAACAAATTTTTTTATGCTAGAAATTCTTTATTTCAGTGTTCCTCACAGCAGCTAACCTGCATACTCTTTTCTCATTTTAATCATATGGAAAATAGGAAAACTCCTTTATTTATGGGCTGATATTGATTCAGTGTTCCTCACAGCGGCAAACCTGCGTACTCTTTCCTATGTTAATCTTATGGAGAATAGGCAAATTACTAGGGTAACTCATATATTAATCGACAGATATTGATAAAACTTGACATATTACATTATTATCATATTATTGATTTTGAAATTCGTCGAGTACGTAGGTCTGCTGCGACGAGGGTATTTTACTTTATTTTGACTACTAAACCGATGAAATAAAAATTATATTAAGGTTAATAGGAGGCAGAGGTAAAGATTTATTAGCATTTTCGCTAAATAAGTTTTAAGAACTGTAGGCCTAGTATTATCAGTGGGAACATTTGAAAAATTCAATTTTGACATCTGCCAAAGAAACATTAGGCTGTGAGAGGGTGCAACCAAGAAGCCCTTGGATTAGTGAAGATACCATAGCTCTGATGGAATTGAGACGGAAACACAAAAGAGAAGGAAATAGGAATGAGTATAATAGATTAAGAAATCTTGTAAATAGACACGCTAAGAAAGATAAAGTAGAATGGCTTGATCGATGCTGTAATGAAATAGATAACAACTTTGAAAGAGGAAACGTGGAAAAATCTTATAATCTAATTAGGAAGATGTTTGGCAAGCGGACTGTAAGAAGCAACATTATTAAATCGAGTGACATGAAAATTCTTATAGACAATGATGAGGTGGCAGACAGATGGAAACAATATGTAGAAAGTCTCTATAGTGATGAAGAATGCTTTGAGGAAATAGAAAATGAGGATGATGTACCTTTTGATGAGTTGGGACCACCGATTGCTTTTCCAGAAATGGAAAAAGCTTTACATGATCTCAAGTCAAAGAAAGCTTATGGAGTAGATGATATTCCTGCAGAACTTCTGCAAGCGCTCAATGAAGAGATGAGAAACGTTCTATTTACCCTTTTAAATGAGATATATATAACCGGAAAAGTTCCACTTGATTTTAAGAAAAGCTTGATGGTGATGTTACCGAAAAAAATAATGCAACAAGATGTGAGGAATATAGAACACTGAGTGTTCTGTCGCATACATCCAAAATACTAACAAGCGTTATTTTGAGAAGGATTGAAGGTCAAATAGATGCAAACCTAGCAGATGACCAATTTGGCTTCAGAAGGAATAGAGGAACAAGAGAAGCTATATTGTGTTTAAGGAACATTGTGGAAAAGAGTTTTGAAGTAAATAAGAAGAGACAGAAGGATCATAAGAGAGCTGTATACTGCTCAAACAGCATTTATAAAGGTGGGTGAGAAACAACGAGAAGCTGACATCAAGAGAGGAGTAAGACAGGGTTGTAGTTTGTCACCACTTTTGATTAATATCTATGTAGAACAGGCTATCAATAAATGTAAGGAATATTGTTCAGGAATCAAGGTAAATGGATTAAGAGTGCAAATGCTCCGCTTTTCAGACGATATTGCAATAGTGGCACAATATAAAGGTAATCTAGAGAGAGCACTGAAAACCTTGCATGACATTCTCAAAAATGAATTTTACATGGAGATAAATAAGGTTAAGACAGAAGTGATGATCTGCTCCAAGAATCCTGATTTTGAAATAGTAAAGATAGAGAATAACGCCCTCAAACAAGTGAAAAGATTTAAATACTTGGGTAGCATTATTTCAGAGGATGGAAAAGACAAAGAAGACATAAAGCGCCGTATAAGAGAAGCCAAGGCAATTTTCATCAATAAACGGAATGTGCTTTCCTCCAACAGTCTGAATTTGGATTTGAGAAAGAGACTTATAAAGAGTTGTATCTGGAGTATTGCACTATATGGCTCAGAGACATGGACTATCGGTAAGGCGGAAGAAAAGGCAATTAATGCATTTGAAGCATGGTGTTGGAGGCGAATGCTGAAAATAAAATGGACCGAAAAAATTTTAATTAATTTAAAAATTTTAATAAGATTGGCTACACAAGACCAATAACATAAATTTGGTAACAACTAAGTACTTGAGCAAATACTGTCTTTTAAGGATTTGATACGTGAAAATGTATTATGCAAATGGAAACTCAAATACATATTTCAATTCGTAGTTTTAATTTACCTATAAACGATACAATAGGTCACTATTGTAAACGTACATAGAGCATTTTTCTTCTAATCTTCATGTCCCCTTTACTATGAACTTCGTTAATTTAGATATATACTTCGATTTATGAAGCTCTAGATATCATACGGAGCTCAATAATTGATTATACGGGGTTAAATCTGTAACTCGTCATTTTTTCATAAAAGTTTGGTTTGTTATTAACAGTGATTTCAGTTTTAAGCTACCATTTGAAACCCGCATGACCAAAAATGGGATTTTTTTAATTGTTATAGTCTAAAACATACCTTTTAAAGAGTAAGTTATTTATATAATTTGAAGGGGAAGTTCAAAACAAATTGAGGGATGATTATTGGGATGGATCTAGCATAGGCGAAAATGTAAATTATAGTTCAGGTGCTGGCACGCTAGTATTCCTTCCTCATTTTGTCGATCTCTCGACAAACGCATCTACCTTATATTCCCACCAGGGCGACTCGATATCTCATCAAAGAATAAGGGGAAATTCCATACAAATTTGGGCCCGGCATAAACAAATATTTTTTAAAACAAGATTTTGGTGTTCAATATAGATTATATTTTAATCCCTAGTAAAATATATTTCTCTAAAAAATAATTTCCGGAATTATTGGTTAGTAAAGTTGCCACTTCAGTATAACAGTGAAAGGACAACGATCTTGTTTTATGTTGGCAACCCTTTCTCTTTAAGCAGTAGCAGCTGTTAGTTAAAATAAAACTGGGTTCTTAGCCTATCAAGATTTCATTATGAGTTAGTTGGGTTAAGAACAAAATATTTTTAGAAGAACAAGCGGTCATGTATGTCCTTTCACAGTAAATTTAGCTCAAAGTCATGTCACTGTATTAGGGAATACGAAAGTATGTTTACTACTAATGTAAATAAAGCCTATTGATATTTAAAATAAGTTTTTATCAAATAAAACTGCTGTTTGTTTACGCCCGTCCCACCCGTTAAATTACGTTGTCCCATCCGTGATGGCCAATATAATGATTTTTCATGAGAGAAATTAATTAATTATTAGGAATTGCACTAAGGTGATTATGAAACTGTTCCAACAAAAATAAGTTGGTGGAACGACTTGACTGATAAAGAATAGCCTAGCCTATATCATTATAAATATGGTTTAGATGTAAATTGTGTTGTTCATGAAGAAACCCCCTCTGTAACGCCTCTAACTGGATAACCAAACTCAAACTAGCAATTTTCACAACTGGACCCATTGCCAACGGTTTAAAATACAGTACTGATAAAATAATACAATAACAATTATGTAGTAGGTAAACTGGAAAAGAAAATACCCCCGTCGCTGCGGACCTGCGTACTCAGCGAATTTCCGAATCAATAATATAATAACGATACGAGCGCGTAAATAATGATATATAACACGTTTTATCAATATATGTCGATACATATGAGATTTACTTATCTATTCTCAATAAGATTAACTTGGGAAAGAGTATGCAGGTTTGCTGCTGTGAGGAAATTGAAAGTAGATATTTCAAAGAATTTTTATTTTGACTATTTATACCAAGTTTCATAGCCACCTGTCCATAAATAAAGGCGTTTGCCTATTCTCTATATGATTAACATGAGAAAAGAGTATGCAGGTTAGCTGCCATGATAAACCCATAAACTATGATTTTTAAGCATTTGAAGATCTCAACGACATAAAGGTAAATACCAAGTTTAATCCAAAAACATTGAATTTTTCTTTATCCTCCATAAGATTAAAATTGGAGCCCTAAAAAACTTTAAGAAATTAAATCGTATAGTTTTTTTAACTGATTCTAATGGCGAATGATGAAATGTAAAATTACTTAAAATTACATATGAAAAACGCAAAAACAAAATTTTTTAGTACAAAGCCCCCCTCAAACTGCCCGTTCCGATTGTCCGGTATGTCTGGTTTACGAACTCAGCCGAGCAAATGTAGGAATATACGTCTCTACCAAATTTGGTCTCGATCGGACCATTTTTACGAGAGTTATTCTGTTCATAGACACATATATACATATACTGAAATAGTTAACCAAGTACCCTTAGAATAAATAAAAAATACCCTTAGAAATAAAATATTTTCTAAGGGTACTGGGTTCACTTATTTCAGTATAATTATATTAGTATCCCTATATGATGAAATAAACAGTGAAATACACACACACACACACACACACACACACATATATATATATATATATATATATATATATATATATATATATTTAACCCACTACAATTCCTATTGACCTCATACGAATCCCTAACCTAAAACACTATTTTTGGCTTTATGATTACTGTTTAAATGAAAACTATATAAACAATTTTTTAGTTAAAAAAATAAATTATGAGAGGTTCAGTTTTAAAAGAAAGAAGTTTTAAACAAAACAAATTATATGGAATAATCCATGGCTTTATGGAGTGTCAGTTTATTGAATAATCAGCTGATTGTCTTTGAAAATTTAAGATTGTAAACATCAGATTGTTGACAGACCTATCACGTAGCTACTCACTCGTACATAAAACTATTAACATAAAATGTTTTCATCTAATTGAATGAACTGAGTGATATTACACAGGATAGCAAAATAGGAATATCTGTTCGCAAATAAGTGACTTATTGTGAATAATAGGTTAAGCTTAGTACTTTAACTACTAGTACTGAATAGTATTGTATTCTGTAGTAGAGGATGTGTAGGGTAACATTAAATTAGCTTCAGAAGTATATTAAACATTTGTCGCCAACAAAAACACTGCCTCATGACTAATACGAACCGTCACATAGGGTAATCCGACACGGGAACACAGACACAAGTCACACACTGGCACTGGTACAGAGACGACGACATGTCGGCAACTGACGGCGGCGGCGGCGGCGGGCGCGCGCACACGCGGCCGCGGTGGTGGGGGGCGGGGCCGGCGGACAACGCTACACGCTGGGGAATAGAGTGATATCGACTGGGGCTGGGGAAACAGTAAGTGATGGGTATCGTGAATGACACGCCCGAAGAACCTGGTCACTCGTGTATGGATTAATGGTCCCAGATAACGAATACTGTATATAGGGTGTTCGAGTAGTTTCGGTATATTATAATAGGTATAGGTACTAAATATGTAGCGAAAATATAAATTAACCTATGTCTTATATATTATCTAATAAATTTGGTATTGCCTTAAAAAATAATATAATATACTGTACCATGAGTATGTAAGAGCATTTGTACGAGTATCAGTTTCTTATTAAAAAAGGAATAAACGGCGTCGAAGCACACAAGTGGGCTCAAATTTCTTTAAAACCTCACTCATTTAATCATGAATGACCCGAGAACAGAATTTCCTACTCAGCTTGTAAGATTAAGATTGCGGATTAGAGGGAAAGAGAATCATAATATATATATAGTATAACGCAATGAACTCGTGTGAAACCCAAATGATAATACTAAGATAGATCACATCTTAAACTCAGAAAATATATTTTTAGGATTCGAAATAAAGTCCCGAAAACAAGTTCACACCACGTTTGATCACAATTGAGTATTTGTCATTAAAACTTTAGTTAAACGTGATTATATAAATTTAAAAAAATCATACCGGTCCAGTAAATAGATTTTTTAACACTACGGGGTTCCTTCCATAAAACACCTTACGAATACGATTTGCTTTTATTAAACTTAAGAAGAACTACAAAGCACAGCCACACAGGGGAGCTCGTGCGATCTATCAAAAGTAATTTTCTTTCAAAAATTCAAATAATTTTAATTATTATCTATTGTCAATGGATAAAAGATAGCTTGGAATACAAATTAAATAGAAGTAATGCAGACCGAAGGTGAGCGAAGGTTGATTGCTTGGTGCTAGGCAGGGGGCGTGAGGGGGCAATGTTATTAGTAGGGACATTGCAGCTGGGTTATTGCATTACCCCTTCCACCTTCCACTCTGCCCCCTTCACCACAGTAAACGCTAACTCGTATTTTATAACTTAAAACAGGACGGCCGAACTACGGTTGAACTTCGTGATTCACTTTATACATTAATTTTCCCCTATTGCTTAGATTGATTGGTTGAACTATTCACTTTCAGGTACATCAACCCATAATATAATAATCTTTTTTATCTAAAATAAAATTATTACACTTATGGCTTTTATAAGCCATGAGTGATTAATTTGATTTTAGTTATAAATGATTATGATTAGTTTTAATTATTACGGGTCGATTGTTTTAATTGGCACTGTTGTTATACCACGATATTATTCAAATAAGTAAATCAATTCCGGATTTCGAACTAAGCTTAATTACAGGAAAAGCCAAATACACAATTTTAACAGAATAGGAATGATAATAAATAAGGAATTTATGTAGGTATTAATGATTGGCCCATTATCTATAGTGATAATATGTGAAATGAGCAGAGAGAAAGTTTGATGCGTTAAGGGAAGGGATATAAAATTGTGATTTTTCAATATATCGAAATTTTTAGAGGGAATTTATTATTAAATATTTCATCAAACAATATTATGTCAAAATGCAAAAAATAAATAAATATCGATAGTCTATACATGATGCAAAAAAGCTCTATACATACAATATTAACATTTTAAAGAATCCAGTCAAAAAGGCAAGTGTTTGTCGGATAATACCTGTTAGACGTGTACATATTTGAACAGTTCCGGTCGGGCTGTGTGTAAGTGTGTAGCCTACCTTGCTCGAGTCGGGGTCGCCGCAGCGCCGCGTGCCGCTACATCGCACAATGACTGGGACTTCAGTATCTTAAGCTCAAGGTACATCCACATTCCACTTCAGTATTTCAAGCTACATTTATTTTCCACTCCAGTAGTTCAAGCTCAAGATGCAATCATATTCAATTCCAGTATCTTACCCAAGGTACATTCACATTCCACTTCAGTATATTAAGCTACTTTTATTTTCCACTCCAGTTGTTCAAGCTCAGGATGCAATCATGTTCAATTCCAGTATCTTAAGCCCAAGGTACATTCACATTCCACTTCAGTATCTCAAGCTACATTAATATTCCACTCCAGTAGTTCAAGCTCAAGATGCAATCATATTCAATTCCAGTATCTTAAGCTCAAGGTACATTCACATTCCACTTCAGTATCTCAAGCTACATTAATTTTCCAATCCAGTAGTTCAAGCTCAAGATGCAATCATATTCAACTCCATTATCTTAAGCCAAGGTACATTCACATTCCACTTCAGTATCTTAAGCTCAAGGTACATTCACACTCCACTTCAGTATCTCAAGCTACATTCTACAGCTACTTCATTTTCCACTCCAGTAGTTCAAGCTCAAGATGCAATCATGTTCAATTCCAGTATCTCAAGCTCAAGGTACATTCATTTTCCATTTCAGTAGCACAAGCTCAAGATACATTCATTTTCCACTCTAGTAGCTCAGGATGAACGTATCCTGAAACTGAGAGATACAACATACATTTACGTTAATGAACGTCTTTAAACAGGGTTCTTTCTCTTTTAGTATTGACACACACCATTGTCAAACATATGGCTATGAATGAACCTCATTTAAGGCGAGAATTTCGCGTCAGTTATGTCAAGTGTATATCAAACCCTAAAATTGGCATGATTACTTAAATGTAATATTACATATATGAAAAAAATCTATCTTCTTCGATTAAACCTCGTGCTTTCATATGAGGGGTTCTTGATATTGTTTTTGTGATTTTACAAAGTTAAAATCGACTTACCAAATCCCTTGTAAAGCAATTCACAGTACTCACCTAAAAATAGAAACAAAAAATTACCATGTGTTTAGAAATTAAATTCATTTATACATTCCTTACTAAATAATAAATTTGTCTAATAACTAAATGCGAGAATTGGGCTTGATTAATTTCCCATGATCTTTAATTTACATGCCTATGTCATAGACAATCCCTGTCATGTTAAATAAACGGTACCAGTGGACTGACACATACTTTCTCCCTTTAGTAAATTTAAAAAAGACAATCTGTAATAAAACTATCATGTTCTACAAAGTAATTCTAAATATCATTTAATAATTTATTGTTCAAATGGTATGGGGGAACCCCCCCTCGGTAATACCAAGCTTTTTTGAGCTGGTTTTGTTTGGTGATTTGACCTTACACTTC
Source organism: Nephotettix cincticeps (assembly GCA_023375725.1). NCBI lineage: Eukaryota > Metazoa > Arthropoda > Insecta > Hemiptera > Cicadellidae > Nephotettix > Nephotettix cincticeps. The sequence continues at coordinate 59,912,233 of CM041786.1, read as the reverse complement.
ATACCAAGTTTCATGGAAAACGGGTGGAAAGTAAGGAAAAAATTGATTTTTTTACATTTTCCATAAGAATAACATTGGGCGCTGTCAGACAACGTTCTGCGTTTATCGTGGACAGTAAATTTAACTTTTCTCTGGAACCGTTAGTCGTAGACAAATAATTCAAAATACTAATTTGTTTAGTTTTTTAAGCTGGTTTCAATGGTACCAGTCAAGTTACTTTACTTTTATTGTTTTCGCTGAAAATTTAAAAATTTGATTTTTTTGACATTTAAAAGCCCATAACTTTTGAACCGTCATTTTTACAGACATGCGGGTGGTGTCAAATTATTTAGTGCTCTGTGCACTATAAACTATCAAATTTTAATCAAAATCGTTAGAGCCGTTTTTGAGAAATTTGGATTTTTCACGTTTTTTAAGGGTTTTTAGGGGTGAACTACCCTTAAAAATCAAAAATTCAAAAAAATGAAAAAAACGCCTGGAGATACCGTGAATATATACATACATGCCAAATTTCATCTAAATCGGACCAACGGGGTAGGCTGTGGCACTGTACACATCCAGACACACACACACACACACACACACACACACACACGGACGGACAGACATCACGTCAAAACCCACTTTTTTGGATTCAGGGGACCCCAAAACGGATATATCCACCCTCAACTCAAATTCGAAAATTTTGACGAAAACCATACTTTCTCCATATACTACGTATAAGGGGAGAAAGTAAAAACTGTTTAATGTTAAATTAAACACTAAACAAATTGGTTGTAATCACGGAGTAAGTACTAAAAATAGAGTAGACACTCAAATACAATTGACATTTAAGGGTTTTGAAGCCAAAATCTCCATTATTTCTCAGGGAAAATTCTCTCGTCATTGCATTTTCACCCGACTGGTGGAGAAAGCGAGTTTCTTAAACAAATGTCTGGTTTAAGAACTCGTCCAAGCATTTGTAGGAATACACGTCTCTACAAAATTTTGTCTCGATCGGACCATTTTTACGAGAGTTATCGTGTTCACAGACACACACACACACACACACACACACACACACACACATATATATATATATATATATATATATATATATATATATATATATATATACATATATATAACGGTTCCAGAGAAAAGTTAAATTTACTGTCCATGATAAACGCAGTACGTTGTCTGAAAGCGCCCAATGTTATTATCATGGAAGAATATTAAAAGATCAATTTCTTCCTTATTTTCCATCCGTTTTTAATGAAATTGGTATAAAGCGTAAGAAATCACCCAACAAAACCAACTAAAAAGCTTGGTATTATCGGGGTGGGGGTTCCCCTCATACAATTCGAACAATTAATTTAACTTTGTCTCTCTTGTTTTTATTTTCAGAAATGGGATGATTATTTTTGAAATAATAGATTATTAAATGATATACCGATCAACTTTGAAGAAAATGACAGTTTTATTACAGATTGTCTTTTTTAAATTTACTTAAGGGAGGAAGTATGTGTTAGTATGCGGTAGTTAACTGATACCGTTTATTTCTAGTACAGTAGTAATCGCTTTGTAGTTAATAGTTTAGGTTTAGCAGGGCAGCCATTCAACGGCGACGCGACGTCCGCCACTCTCACATAAATCAATTTCAGGATAACTGAATTACTTTTCATTAAAATTCATGTTCTGAAATTATAATGCCTACCAACATAGTAAAATATAAATAAATAGCTACTACATGTACAAAAAACCATTCATCTCAATGAATTGTTGTGTTTGTATTCTTGGTTATGAGAAGAATTAATTATGATAGAATGTAAATAATAATTACCTGCAGTACAAACATTTAAATACGTTTATAAATTCAACAAGGACTGATATTGCTTAAGGAATCATCTATTGTGTTACTGTTACACCAGTGTTAGGTATTTTTAACCACGCTTACTAATTAAATTAAAAACGTTAAGTTCATTTGGATATTATATTTCCGCATCAATTGACAAATAAATAACACTAAAAATTTATATCTGAAAAAATTGTACACTGAAAAATCTATAGCCACCATATTTACTGTCTCAGAAACAGTATAATTTGCACATTTCTTATATTTATCATAAACTTCATGTGTAGTGTTTCTGTAACGCAATTAGAGAAACAACACGTCTTACACCAGAACGACGCTCGGGACTGGGATGGTAAGTTGTTCACCGCTGCAGAGTGCCTAATCTATTTTAACTTACTGTTTACTTGCTCTGTGGTTAAGAATATTTATTATAAATGTAGGCCTCGCTCAAGATCTTGGCTGAGGGAGACCCACCAGCGAGGGAACAACTTTCTATCCCCTATCAACTCCCAATTACTGCGCATCGCTAACACAGTTTACGTTATTTGTTTGTAATTTATTGTTGGTTTTGGTGGGTTTATGTTATTTAGATTTTTATTGCAGACATTTTGCATTGCGATTAGTAAAAACAAAGTTTCATGATGTTTCGGGGTCTGGTATCTGATCCCGTGACGTTTATTAATCGTTATAAATTAATGTGTTCAAAACCAGAATCTTGGAACCCTCTTCAACGCTCGTGTACTCAACGTTACTCGAGACGGTCGGAGTAGGCCTGCCACCAGCGGTGGGCGACGTTAATTGTAGTTCTGACAATTAGGCGCAATATCCCACACTTCTCTCCATGTTCCGACACTACCACACCAATAAATACAACCACTACATTGAGTACAATCACGAAATTTAATCAGTATATTTTTAGTTTGTTCAAATTTGTTGTTGTTAATTTTTATTTATTTATTTAGCTGCTTCAATCCTAAGAAGCGTAAATATTAATTTCAATACAAGTGTTACGCATTCCTCTGGTTTACGGTTGATGTTTTCACTATACACTATAACATTAAACTGTGAAAAATACAAATGTGGCAAAATCTTTAATGAAAGGTTTTGGCAACAATAGTACCCTCTGTATTCATATGCCCGATTACAAGAACCGGGCTTAATGAACTTGGGTGAGAGCCGAAAAATAATAAAACCCCTTTTAAATGTGAGAAACACTAGATAAATGTAACTCGAAGCAAACATTACTTGTAAAAATTTAAATAAGTTAGTTCAATTAATTTCCGTGATGTTCATAAAAATAATTTCTTAGCTTAATTTCATCCATATTATTTATATACATATATTGGGGTTTTGTATCTTTGTAAACATTATTTTTAATGTGTTGACTCACTTTGACGTGAGCCACTTTTGCTTTCTCCCCTTTTACATAGTATATGAAGAAAGTCTTGGTTTCGTCAAATTTTTGAATTTGAGTTGAGAGTGGAAACGTTTTGGTTATAGTGCTATACGTAAATTGCAATGAGGTAAAATGGATTAACGGGTGGGCGGAAATATACGTCAGTCCATTGAAACCGTTTATTTGTGTAAACTTACGACCAAACTTCTCGGTATAATAATTTGATCTAAAATTCGTGTGAAAATGATACGGATGGTATTGCTTGTTATATCACTGGTTTTTCTAATATACGAGAAAATATTAGAAGTTTCAAGTCAGAATCGGCGCTCGTTTTTCCTATACGATAGCAAATATTGAGGAAACATTGGGAAGCAAATATGGCACTATTCTTATATTTTGTTCTTAATAATTCTTCCTTGTAAAACCGACCTGTAATTACATTATCTCTATCATCTTATAATATACAGGGTCGGGGACAAACTTCGAGTGGTGATAGTACTCAAGAAAATGAACAAAAAGTTTCGTATAAACATATGTCGAAAAATCTTTCGTTCAGCCGCTAGCCACCATTTTGTATTTTATACAAAAATCGTCACATCTCAAGAACTATTTAAGCTACAAAAAACAAACTGCATACATCTTTATTGGCCAATGATAAAAATATTTTCAAAGTATCACTTAGTTTGCTTTTATATTTTCAAAATGGCGGCGGTTAAAATCTTTTAATTTCAATAACAAAAAAAAAACATTAACTTTATAAAACTTTTATGAAACATAAAACTGTTGCAATTTTACGAGCAAGGTTTGCATATATATATATATATATATATATATATATATATATATATATATATATATATTTGCGCACGGATCTCGAAAACGGCACTAAGGATTTCCTCTAAACTTTGAAAATAACTAATTTCGGAGTAGAAAATAAGTTCTAGATAGGTAAAATAACTGTGCGAAATAAAAGCAGAGAAAATCAATTCCAAAATCTTTTGTGTTTTGAAAGAAAACGTATTCATTCTATTGCTTAAAGCCACTGTAACAAACCAATTAACTGGTGTAAATTAAATTCATTTTTTGCTTTTCAATCCTCATTCCTTTTCTAGCAAAAAGCAGTTGATCACAGGATAATAATAACAAACTGTATGGACATTTAAATTCAGTATAAGATTAGCTAAAACAATTGAGATTGGCCAAAAACTCTTAAACGACGACGACAACTTGGCCGACGCCGTAGCTCAGGTCTCACTTACGCAAGGTCGCGTGATCGATCCCCACCCGAGTGCTATATTTTTGTTCAGTATTTATGCCATATTAATTAAGGGGTATGAAAACAGTTTTATTTACACCACATATTTGTTTTCATTGAGCAGTAAATTTGTTTTAATTTTGCTAATTAACTTGTAAAAACATGTCTTATTCTATCCGAGCAAAGCTCGGTCACCAGGTACTAAAACTTTTATGAAACATAAAAGTGTTGCAATTTTAATATTAAATCGATGGTTGAACGAAATCCGTCCAAGCGAGAAAATGCACTTTTAAAGTTAGCTTACAGCCCATGCGCCACCGCGGCGTGGCAGTGGCGTGGATTTATTTTTATTCATAAATCGAAATACAAATTTGTTTATTTTTTGATAAGGTTTTAATGATTTTAGTCGCATTACTTTATGTACAAAAAATTACAATACATGTATGCAACGTAATTACAATACATACGTATGAATTGATAAAAATTCACTAAATAGACTCTCGTACCAAATTTTGGAATTGAGAACTAAATTTTTAAGACAAAAAAAAGGTTTTATTTATGCTTAGCAATGCTAGATGCTAAACAATTTGGAGAACGACACTTTTTCCACCAGCTTCGAGAAAGTTGAGACCAGTCAGATGGTTCTGTTTTAAGAATCAAAATAGTTTTAATGAATACAATTTTAAACTATAAAAGTTTAAATAACATTCAGCATATGAGCAATATATCAAACTCACGGAAACAAACTGTGGATTATAAAATGATCTAACTTTTAAAAGGCACACAGATTGTTAATATTTGTTAATTTTAAAATGGCGGCGGTTCTTAAAGTTAATGATTTTTTGTTATTTAAATTAAAATATTTTAACCGCCGTCATTTTGAAAATATAAAAGCAAACTTAATGATACTTTGAGAATATTTTTCTCTTTGGCCAATAAATATGTGTGCAAAGTTTGGTTTCTGTATCTTAAATAGTTCTTTATATATAAAGTTTTTTATATAAAATACAAAATGGCGGCTAGCGGCTAAACGAAGGATTTTTCGACATATGTTTACAGGAAATTTTTTGTTTATTTTGATGAGTACTATCACTCCTCGAAGTTTGTCCCCAACTTTAATGAACACCCTGTATAGTGAAGCAGATATTGTGGGAATAGTAAAGAGTAGGAGGTTAAGATGGTTGAGCCACATTAACTGAAGAAGTGAGAGGGAGATGGTGAAGATGCTGCTAAGAGGTACACCAGAGGGCAGGAGACCATTAGGAAGTCCAAGAATGTGATGGGTGGACAAGGTGATGAAGGTACCTAAAAAGAATAGTAGACTTGAAACTAGCAAAGGACAGACAGAAGAGCATGGAGGCATATGGTTGGGGAGGCCAAACATCAACTAGGTTTTCAATGGCAACAGGAGTAATAGTAAGTACATACAAATTTAGTTAATTGCACTTTATAGTCCCCATGAATCCTATGAATATTGACAACAAATAGCATGTCATAAAATATTAAAATATTGATACAAAAATAATCCAAATTTAAGGATGATGCTCAACTCGATTTCTAATCCAAACATTGTCTGTTTGCAAACAAGTAAGTGAATTAGAAGCAACAGAAATGATCCCAGTGCAAGTGATGCAAGGGCTTCGGGCCAACGGGTACTATTTCTGACTAACCCTGACCTTCACAGACTCAACTGTTCATCAGGTACCTCAGTGGTTACAGCCACACTGATTTGCTATACCACTAGCACTAGTTGCTGGAATTCCCCGAATAACCCTAAAACTACAGCTACATCTTAGGTGTTTACACCATATCCAATACTATAATACGAGCAAGGTTTGTATATATATTGCATACGGATCTCGAAAACAGCACTAAGGATTTCCTCTAAACTTTGAAAATAACTAATTTCGGAGTAGAAAATAAGTTCTAGATAGGTGTAATGTCCAGGAAAATTCTTGTTTTCTTGAAATATTAAGTTTAAAATCTAAAAATTTAACATTACGCTTATGGAGCATCAAATGTAAACAATAGAAATGAAAACATCTGTTTATAACCGTTTGACAGTTGTTGATTGAAGATGGTGGGGAGCAATATGTGAATAGAGGTTTTTCATATATATTTATTATATGTACGTAATAAATGCAAAATTATCAGGTTACCAAACAATTTGTAAAAACTTAAGGGTAACATAACTGTGCGAAATAAAAGCAGAAAAAGTATTTCCAAAATCTTCCGTGTTTTGATAGAAAACGTATTCATTGTATTGCTTGAAGCCACTGTCACAAACCAATTAATAGGTGTATATAAAATTTCTCTTTTGCTTTTCAATCCTCATTCTGTTTCTAACAAAATCAGTTGATCAAAGGCTAATAATAACTGTATGGATAATTAAACAGTAAATGATCTGCTGAGACTATTGAGGTTTGCTAAAAGACCTTAAACGGCGACAGATATTTGGCAGACGTCGTGGTCTAGCGGTAGCGTGTCGGCCTTGGAGCCGAAGGTCGCGTGTTCCATCCCCGTCATGGGCACTATTTTTTGTTCAGTGCTATATTAATTATAGTGTATTAAATCGGTTTTATTTAACCCACATAAATGTTTTCATTGAGTAATAAATGTGTTTTAATTTTTCTAATTAATTTTTATAATACATGTCTTATTCTATACAAGCAAAGCTTAGTCACCAGGTGCTAATATCTAAAATCCAAGAAGAAAATAAGCCCAACTATCGTGATATTAATTACAAATTTAACCCAGAGGCTACTAGCATGGTTTAGTAAAGATTCCATTGCAGTAGCAATAAAACAGATTATCGTGTACTCTGTTCCTCTCTGGTTTCCATAAAATCAAGAAAATGTCTGACATTTGATGGTAAAAAATTTACAATATAGACTAATTTCTGTAATTATAATTTTAACGAACTTAAGACAGATTTTACTTAGTTTATTAGTTTACATATTTAAACTTATTATAATAGCTAAGTTTATTTAGGAAAAAAACAAACATTAAATTAAAAGTAAAATTCATTTTACAACATACAGACACACAATTGTACTAAAGCAACTCATAGAAAGTTATTTAAATAAAAGTTGCTGAGACAATAGCTGCCTCCTCCATTCAGGCTGCACCATCACCCACACCCAACAGCCCTGGGTGAAAGACAGATGATTCATCTCCACTCCTCCTTGCACTAAAAAATCTACTTCTCCTCCCACTTTATCTACTTTTTTAGCAAATTTCCCATAGGGAAGAAGCTACTACCGTAGGTCTCATGGCAAGACTTAAGCCCGGGACCATGTTATTTTTTTGTCTTTAGGTGGCCAGAGACGAATCTTTACACCAAAGAATACACAAGCTTATACAGCAAGTATGGAGAGAACAAGAGTTACCAAATGACTGGAAAAAGGCTGTGATAGTACCAATACATAAGAAAGGGAATAAAAATGAATGTAAAAACTATAGAGGTATTGCACTATTAAATACAATTTATAAAGTTTTCTCGAAAGTACTATTAAACAGACTCAAAATATATGCTGAAGAGATCATCAAAGATCAACAAGCAGGATTCATCAGTAACAGATCAACTGCAGACCAAATATTTATCTTAAAACAAGCAATAACAAAGAACTGGGAGTTCAATAAAGATACACATGTCCTATTTGTAGATTTCCATAAAGCTTACGACAGCATTATTCGGAAAAAGATGTGGGGGATTCTACAGAAGTCTGGAATACCTAGTAAGTTAATCCAATTAATTAAATTATGCTGCTCTGATACAAAGAACAAAGTGAGAATAGAGAATGAATATAGCAGTGAATTTATAACAACCACAGGAGTTAGACAAGGAGATGGGCTATCACCAATTTTATTCAACTTGGTCATAGAAGAAGCCCTCCAAGAAACTAGAAAATTAGAAGAAGGAATAGTAGTAGGCACCAAAATTAATGTATTAGCGTTTGCCGATGATGTAGCACTAGTAGCTGGATCAAAAGAAGACTTGAAAACATTAATAATTAAATTAAAGGGAGAAGCTAAGAAAGTTGGACTTAAAATAAATGAAGAGAAGACAAAATATCTTTTAATATCAAGAACAGAACAGATTCAAAACAATAATCTTGAAGTTGATGATGTAGAATTCACTAGAGAAAGAGAATTTAAATACTTAGGGGTAAAATTTTCCCAGAATAACAAAGAAGAAGGGGAAGTAGAAAGCAGACTGATAGCTGGAAGGAAAAGTTTCTATTCATTATCTAAATTGTTAAGTTCCAAACAAATATCAAAAACAACTAAATTAAGAATATATCAAACACTTATTCAACCAGTATTACTTTATGGAACAGAAAATTTAGCTTTGAGCAAGAAATCAGAAAATAAATTTATAATTTTTGAAAATCAAGTATTACGAAAAATATATGGACCAATAAATGATAATGGTGAATGGAGAATCAGAAATAATCAAGAATTAAGAAACCTCTACCAACAGCCGGACATAGTAGCTTTTATCAAAAGTAGAAGATTAAGATGGGCAGGTCACGTAGTGAGGAGACCCGAAAACACCCTGATCAAGGAAGTATTTGTGGGGAGACCTGCAGGCACTAGACCACTAGGAAGACCTAAACTAAGGTGGAAAGACCAAGTGGCAAAAGACCTCAGGAGGCTAGGAGTGACTTGGGAGCAAGCCGAAGACCGAGAAGAATGGAGACGAATTGTTGCGGAGGCCAAAAACCTACTTCGGTTTGAATGGCCACAGCGGTAAGGTAAGGTAAGGTGGCCAGAGACCACAAAAATAGTTTTTAAGATTTGTATATATATATATATATGTGTGTGTGTGTGTGTGTGTGTGTGTGTGTGTTTGTGTGTGTATGTGTGTCTGTGAACACGAAAACTCTTGTAAAAATGGTCTATCGAGACCAAATTTGGTAGAAACGTGTATTTCTACATTTGCTTGGACGAGTTCGTAATCCAGACATATTGCTCAATCGGAACAGGTAGTTTAGGGGGGTTTTGTACCCCAAAAATGGTTTTTTTTTCATTTTCCCCATGTAATTTAAAAAATTTTTAAATTTTATATTTCACCTTTAGAATCAACTAAAAAACTATACAATATAGTTCCTTGAAGTTTTGCTCTATCTCCAAGGGTTACCGAGATATTAAAAAACCTAAACGCAGTATTGTACATTGTATTTAGGAGCTCCCAAGCTAATCCTATGGAGAATAAGGAAAAATTAATATTACCCTTATTAACCAATAGTTTTGGATGAAACTTTGTATTTAGCTTCATATAGTTGGGATCCATATATTACAGAGATATGAAAATATACTCTAACTTATCAACAGGTATTGATTGATCAATCTTGTCACATACTTGTATTAGTATTGCCATATTATTGATTTGGAAATTCGCTGAGTACGCAGGTCTACTGCAACGGGGGTATTTCAGAATGTATAGCGATCCAAACATCTCATGTAGTCAGAGATGTATATGACACATTTTAATAAATAATACTGAACTTTGAGCATTTTTTAAAACTATTTGTTTGTGAAATTCTCTATCAATTTAGTATTAAATTAAATGATTTCATTGAGCTGTTTTCATATAAGCTCAACTTTACCATAATCTAGTTTAGTAGTTCCTTTGAGACTTCATTGGTACACCCTATTAATACATTTAAAAACATCTTCCACCTGAGCCTAGCACGGCTGGTTAAAGGGGGGGGGTGGTGAATGCTAAGCAAAGGCTTTTTCCTGAACATTTTGTTGCTGACTTACACCGTAAAAAATTTTAACTGATGGAGACATCATGTAAATAGCATTCTGTATTTAATCTATTCTAGGTCATTCACACTGACCGCAAGGACCGCTGATGCAACCCACATGACAATGTGTCACTAGACAATGTTTTGACCTGGGTCAGGGGAGAATTCATTGACCTGTCACGATAAGTGTCAGCTTATTATTGTTACTACCTGTAACAACATTCGGCCCTAGCTCGTCCCTTGCAAACTAGTTCGGACATTCGCCAAACGGAATGAGATCATGAGCAACGTAGCATCCTAATGATATCAACATCAAGGGAACAGGGTAATCTATTCATTACCAAGGTATATGACATGACATTTCTTTTGCTTCACAAACGCCAGAATAAATAGTTTTCGACCTAATACGTTTTTTATAAATTATTCCTACACTCCCAAAACCCCAGGACGAATCCAACACCTACTGTACTGATACATGGAATTACAGATGTCAAATAATAATTGTAGTATATTCAATATTTAACGGTATGAAATTATTTGGTAAGAAAATAAACATACACATTGTTTCAAGATTCAAGATTCAAGATTTTTATTTCCATAATAAAATATACAAATTTTGTCATAACAAACACACTATTATTACTGGAAAATCCTCACAAGACTATGCGTCTGAGTGTGAGGATGAGCCGAACAGTCTCTCAGTTCATGTTTAATGAAAATAAACAATATAGAATATTATAGCGTCTAGAGGGGAAAACAAATATAATCCTATTGATGCTATTAATGTGAAGAAATAAAGAAAAAAAAAATACAACAGCGTAAAAGTGTGTCACCAGAACAAAAGGTATCCAAATTGCAAAGGTGAAATATGAAAAGAAGAAATTGTTGAGTAGGACCTGACAAGATTAAGTTATGTAAGTTAACAAGTTAACGAAATTTAAAAAAAAGAATGAAAATTATTCGAGTCACTATATTTGGATATAGTCTACCACTTTACACATAAGGAGAAACAATAAGTTGTTCTGCAGCCACGGAACCGATACGGTGCAGCCACTCCTCCACTTTTCGCTTAAAAATAGCGAGACTGTCTCCCTCGGCCAATAAAATCTCGCAGGGAAGATTACGGTAAAGTTGATGTGCTAGATAAAAGGAATTGAATAAATTTGCTCTGTGGATTAGTTTAGGAATTCGAAAGCCAACATTTTCCTTCCTCCTGGTTTCATAGTGATGCGTAGTTAAGGTAAAAATAGAGTTTTTGTTTTCTTTTATGTAAATTAGTAAAGTCTTCAAAAAGAGTTGTCTAATATTAAGAACGGGAAATTCAATAAATAGTAAATTGGTTGGATATCTTTGGTTTTTGTGTAGGATAGTTTTTATAATGGATCTCTGTAATACTGCCAAAGGTTCCAGCACCAAGGCGGAGGCCCCTCCCCAAGCCAGAATACCGTATTGCAAAAGGGACTGCACGTAGGCATAATACACACCCCTGCAGCGATCCACAGTCAGGACTCTACTAAGTTGCCTGAAGGCATAGATAAGTTTCATCAATTTTTGCTTTGTGTATTGAATATGTGGCTCCCAGGACAGCTTGTGATCAATTACTATTCCCAAGTATTTATATTGTGCCACACTCTCAATCACTTCGCAAGTACAGATCACTGACCGCGGATCACCGCAGGAGTGCATCCTGAGCAATCTCGGACCTGGACCACAGTCACTCTTAAAATAGATGGGTAAACACTTTGTTTTATTTACATTGACGGATAGTATGTTATGGTCAAACCAGTTCTTGATGCGGATAAGGTCCGAAGATGCGCTGTCATACGTGCTGTCCCAAGTGTTCCCGTGTGAAATTAAAGCCGTATCATCCGCAAACAGAAAAAGTGTGCCATCAATATTTAGTTTAGAGATATTGTTAATGTATATAAGGAATAACAGAGGGCCCAAAGTGCTGCCCTGGACAACACCATAATCAACCTCAGTAGTCCCACTGTTGATACCATTAATTGTTACGTATTGCTTACGATTATCAAAATATGAAGAAAACCAATCCAAAGTATTATTTTTAACCCCAATATGTTTTAACTTGGCCAATAACAAACTTCTATTTACAGAATCAAAAGCCTTCGCTAGGTCCAAAAAGGTTATTATAACATTATTTTTACATGCAAGTTTCTCGAAGATGAGTCGATTCAAGTCAAACAGTGCGTCCGAACTATTTCTCCCTTTTCTAAATCCGTATTGCATATCAGTAATGATTCCTTCCTTGCTCAAGTAGTTCGACAATTGGATTTTCACACATTTTTCATTTACTCATTCACATTTCTCTCTTGACTACTATTGATCTTATCAATAGTAGTCAAGAGAGAAATTGGTCTAAAATTATTCATGACTGTTTTTAGCCCACTTTTGTAAATAGGAATGACCTTAGCAATTTTGAAAATATTTGGAAATTTGCCAGTACGGATACTGAGATTGATCAAGTGAAGCAGCGGTGGTGCAAAAAAATGGAAATAATCTTTTACGATTTTAGCAGGAATCCCATCACATCCTGGAGCAGACCCACCTTTAATGCTTTTGACAATACTGAAAAGCTGATCAATGTTGATCGGCACAAGAACAAACTGAGAATCGCAGGCATGGTCGGAATCCTCCACCTCAGTTGCATGCAATGGGTTGATATTGTTAGCTAGATTTGCTCCTACATTTGCAAAGAAAATATTGAACGTATCACTTAAATTCTTAATATCGGATTGTGAGACAGACTCGCCATTATCGCAGAAGCCCTCAACCGGGAACCGGTCCACTTTCCTATGTGAAGTTCCTATGTATTGAGGTGTTAAGCTATGGAAAATCCATTCTGCTTCCAAACTGTTCTCTTTCTGCATTAATATAATTTTTTATTTATTCAATCCAGGCCACTAAATAACTCGACTGTACAATTTTCCAATTTGACAACAACTATAGAAAAGGTCACCAATATATAAAATTATTTGTTTCCCTTGGACCGTCTGTTTGAGACCGTAAGATGCCGACTCGACATTGACTGATGCATTAACTCATCACACAACTACAGACGAGATCGCACATAGCACGCTGGCGTAAGTAGAGCAAATTTCACAGAACCTATATTATTCCAATCATAGTAATTGAATAGTATAAAGAATAATACAGAGTATGCAGGTTTGCTGCAACAAGGGTTGTTTTATATGGTAATGTGCTTATATTAAGGCTGTTTACTAGGTAAAAACATATACTAAATTTTGTCAAATTATGTCAATAAGTAATCGAGTTATACCAATTTTGTATTTTTCTCGGTTAGAATTAGAATGAATACGTAGGTTTGCTGCATTAAGAAACATAAAATTTAGAGTTTTTTATGGATCTAATGATTAACATAATAATTAACAAGATGGACTTGCATACCAAATTTTTGAATAATTTAAATAAATAAGTGTGTTATTGAATATTAGCTATTCTCTATAAGAATAACATTTCAAAATGTACTATGTTTACCATTTAAGTATCTATCAGTAACCCACTGACCTAGAGTCTTGATTAAAAATACCAAATTGTGTGTTTTTTGTGCTGAACCCAACGGTAAAAAGTAAAATTAGGTTTTTTCAAAAATATAAGTTTTAAAACCCATTTGTGTGTAGTACAAACCCGCCCCCAAAGTGTATTTATTATAGTCTGATTGTTTTGCCCAACGAACTCATCCAAGATATAACAGAAAGGAACAACTCAATTGAATTTTTTAATAGTGAGACAATAATTTTGGTCTTTATCGTGTCAACACACACACAATATGAACACATGTATATATAAAATTTCGAATGAATCCCCAAAACGTGTTCAGGGGATTGAGTTATGAACTTCAATTATAGTGCTGGGCACAAGTGTCACCATATGGGTCATTTGAATAGCTCACTTTTCCATAGGAAATTTGCTGTGATACCTTAGCCTTTTCTACATTGTAGTGAATAGTGCTAGATAGCTATGATGGTACAAATGCTTTGTTTACGTGACATAAATACAAATAGTTTGATTCAGCTCTTTAAATAATGATGGTTATAAGTTATGGTTATATAGCGCTGATTTTATGCCCAATTATGTTAAAAGCTTAATTCATTAATTTCTTGACAATACTATTATAAATATTTTTATTATAGGCAGAATGTCAGAGCCTGTTACATGTCCTTTGAGAGCAAAACTAAATAAAAGCCCTGTCAAGGCACACGGCCCCCCAATACCTATAGTTTATTCTTTTTCATTTTCCTTTGTAATTTGTTATAATTGAAATCTATATAAATAAAATTAGAATTTTTCTGTACATTGCTCAGAATTATTCATTTTTTGGTTATTCTTTCTTTTTGTGCGTTAGAGAAGCCGAAACCGGTCTTATCTCAATTTTTGTCTGTGACACTCCAGGAGGCATTTTACGCCGTCTTCTCCGAAAAAACGGGAGAACTGATAACAATGAAACTTATTTCATGTATTCTCTACATTCCAGAGAAGGTTTATAAATGCTTGAAATCGCCCGCCACCCCTTGAAAAGTAAATAACAAGCATTTAAAAACCCCCTTTTACACAATATTACTCACATTTTGATCCAGTTTTCAATGAATAACCTACTGCTAATAATCAGCTGTCTTTGTAGTTAAACATTTAATAGAAATAAAAACAAACAGCTGTCAAATCAATATTAGTTAGTTTATATTGGTTATTGATTTTAAACATTCACACAAACATTGGAATGATAATCTTCTTTAAACTGAATCCTACAACCCATACAAAGGACAGGCTTACTGATAGTTCTAACTATAATTCCGAAAAGACATTGATGCTATTCAAATCGTACTTTTGACATGGCTATGTCTTTTGTAACTCTGGGGGAGGGGGTGCTAGCAGTGACGTCATTTGGCTAGTGGCGTCGTATGGTTAGTGATGTCATAGTTTGGTCATAATAACAGCTGTTTAGATGAACTGAAAAGATTCCCTTCAGACATGTCCAAGATCTAAACTATTTCCCACAGGAAAGTGAATACAAACATTTTTTCATCACCGAATTAATTGCAATTAGGTGTTTATTTTTTAGGTTGATAAAAATAAATCAATTTTGTTGTAGCTCATTAGGGTTTCACCCTAGAAGCCCAAGAAGGCTAACTAACTATTTTCTATTAGACAGCTGATTGCTTTACTATATCTGTTAGTTGAAGATATATTCCACAGATTGAAGCACTTATATTTGTTTATGTTTTCTATTTTGTTTACACTTTGGTTTTAAGGTTATGCGAGTGACTAAACAGTTTATATTTTTAACTGTGACTTCTTCTACATTTTGATACTATGTTACGTTATTTTAGTTTATTATTTACTTATTTATTTAGGTTAAGTTTATTTTTATTTATTTACGGTAAGTTATGTATTTAGGTAATTTATTCAGTTTATAATGGAATTTCACACGCACATTCCCTAACCGCCATTATCTGTATTCTAATTACTAAGGACTGCCGACAACAACAACGGGGGCCTGGGGGCAGAGCCCCCAGCTAGCGAAGCTAGTCTATATCTATTAGAGAGGATGTTTGTATATGTATATATATTTGCATGTTTGAAGTTAATGCACTCGGACACCGTTGGACGATTTTCCATGAAAAATGGTGCACATACTGTATATAAAATTTAATGGAGAAGGTTTGTGGATCATCAATTTTGTTGTAGCTCAATTGGGTTTCTCCCTAGAAGCCCAAAAAGGATCCCATACTATGGAACCAGAACTTGTAAGGAATAAAACTTAACAATGAAATAAAAAAACGTAGAAACAAAACATTATGTATCATAAATTATTGTTAACATCATCTTGGAGGGACAAATTAATGAGTAGTAAAATAATTTGTTTGTAAAAAGATTAATTTTTAATAATCCAGTTACCAATTTACAACCTCTGGCCACTTCAAAATAAGCAGTGCTTTTCGACTGATGTACGAACTCAGGCTTCATCAAGTCAGCAGTGCTCTCGGTGTTATTTAGGCATTTAAAAGCGCATAACTGTTGAACCGTTATTTTTATAGGCATACAGGTTGCATCATATAATATATTACTCTTTGCACTATGATTGCGAATTGTAATAAAAATCGTTAGAGCCCTTTTAAAACCCTTTCAGTGCCAGGTGTTACTCACATAGCATGTGCAAGAAATGCCAGGTTTAAATGAGCAGTTTTTAGCTGTTTGAGAAAAACTGTCATTGTTTTATTATTTATTGATGAAAATGGATACTTTGGGTTTTGTTTTCTTCATAAATAAGTTAGGTAAATGTAACAGATAAAATAAATATACTTAATATCTTTATTCATAAAATAAATTATGAAAAACTATTACTTAATTAATATTTTATAATGAATTTTTTAGTTTGAAGTAAAATAATTGTAGTAGAAAATTCCTCATGCTTAAAATTGAGTATTTTTGTTGAACTATACTTAGTTTTGTACATAAATGCAAAAAGTTTGAACATTTATCTTCAAAAATAAAGTTTTTGTAATTATTTTAGAAAATATCGTGAGTTTTGGTTTTTCCATAAGTTACTGAAACTATTAATCACACTTGAAAATATTTTACACTAGCTGACCCGGCGAACTTCGTAACGCCTCACAGTAAACACATGTTAACTTTAAGATTGGCCATGTTCTAAAATCCAATAGCATTACGGCTTCATTGTGAAAGGTTATTCTGGGTCGCGGCATAGTGAATAACAATACTGAAACGACAAAACATATTAATATCATTCCCACAAAACAAATAAATCTGAGTGGATTAATTCACAATTTTCAAATCCAATCCAAACCCAAACGAAACCTAACTGTAATACGGCTTTTATAGGAAAGATATACAACAGCTGATTATTATAATAAACGTAATAATATAAACATTGTAATTATCATATAAACACGTGACTTTAATCAGACAGAAAATAAAAATATAAATACATAATCCCCCAAAACCGTAAACTATTAACGTGGTGAATAAAGCTGTTCATTTTTTACAGTACACATTTACTTCATAGTTAAACATTAATGAATGATTCAGATGGCATTGGATAGTAAAGCATACGGTATTGCTAATGGAAAGTAAACCAATCAGCTGTAGCTAAGAAATCAAATGTTTTCATTGTAGACAATTTGTAAACAAACTTACTCTCCATAAGGTTAACATTAGAAATTTAAAACGCCATAAAATGGAAACTTATGGGGTTTTCGAGAATATTTTTTCACTAAAACCTTCCCGGACACATATAGAGCAACTTCCTAAAATTTCATGGCGATCGGATGAGTAGTTTGGCAACGCATAAAGGACAGACAGACAGACATACATTCAATTTTATATATAGAGATTAGACATGGAATTTGAACTTGTTCTATAGCTGAGTAAATGAATAAAATGATTCAAACTATTCTGATTATTACTTTCAAGAGTTTCTGATAATCAGGATCAAAATCTGGATCACTGTCCATTTTGTGAAAGCCTAAACTTGACAACTCATCACTCCCACTCAAATTACTCATGGAAAAATTACTATCACCTTTTTAACACTCTATGAATTGTTTTATCATTGACAGATGAATCAATACACTTAATTTACAAAAGAAACTAAACAAACAATAATAATAACCTCAAACTTCCTAGTCTCACTGCTACCTAAACAAGTAAACAAACAACAGAAGTTGATGTGGACAGCAGTCAAAAATACTTAGAATAACATTTTAACTTTAATAATTATATTTAATGTGCTCTTTATATCCTAAACACAAATATAAAAAAAAACTTCGAAAAAAAACATTAAAAAAAGTTAATTTTTTTGGACGTCCGTATATACGGACGTCCAAAATTATAATTATTCGTCTACGACTAACGGTTCCAAAGAAAAATTAAATTTACTGTAGACTACATGATAAAAGTACGTTGTCTGAGAGCGTGCAATGTTATTCTCATGGAGAATATTAAAAAATCAATTTCTTCCTCATTTCTGAACCGTTTTCTATGAAACTTAGTATGCAGGTCACATCACCCAACAAAACATGCTCAAAAAATCCTTGTAATCCTATAAACCTCAAAAGATGAAAAAAAGTTTCTGGATTTCCTTACTTAGGTATTTTATGTTGGTCATTCGTAAAAATTGTATAGGATGAAGTAAAAACTCATGTTTTCCAACACCACTTAATATATTAACACTTATATTGTAATTATATACAAACAGTAAATATATACTAAAGTTGTTAAATTGGCGATTGATTTCGTCCAGTTACAAACAATATCATCAGGCCCAAACGGAGACTGATAGTAAAACCATCGTTTCAATCCAGATACAAATAATTTTATTTCTTTACTTATATATAGAACCATCCTGTAGTTTCTCCATAAAATCGTGAATGACACAGTGACTGTTTTATTTTACAAAATTTATATTACAACTTGGTATTGATATTTTAGAATTAACAAATATGATGAATATAATAAAAATTTTGTTATATCACTATATTGGGAGTACTACTACATTAAACTACGATTCAAGTTCATTTAACTGTTTTTAGTACTTATTGGAACATATTATTATTAAATTATTGCCAAATTATTTAACACAGCTAATACATAATCTCTCTATATAAAAATGAATGTATGCATGTATGTCCTTTGTAGGTTACCAAACTACTCATCCGATCGCCATGAAATTTTACGAAGTTGTTCTTTATGTGTCCGGGAAGGTTTAAGTGAAACAATTTAAAAAAAAAACTCCATATGTTTCCAATTTATGGTGTTTTAAATTTCTAATGTTAACCTTATGGGGAATAACATTGTTTACGAATTGTCCATAATCAAAACATTTGATTTCGTAAGCTAAGCTATAGCTGTTGGTTTACTTTCCATTAGGAATATGCTTTACTCTCCAATGCCATCTGAATCATCCATTAATGTAAAACTATGAAGTAAATATGTACTGTACAAAATGAACAGCTTTATTCGCCACGTTAATGTGAAACTTAAGATTAACTTAAGGGAAACTTTTAAGGTTAGTTTACGGTTTTTGGGGTTTATGTTATTTATGTTATGGTTTATGTTAATTATTATTTTTTATTTTCTGTTTGATTAAAAATTTTTCTGCGATTGTTTGTGATTGTTTAAAAAAAGAATTTTTAAATGAAGAATATTTTGGGTTTGTTTGTCCCAGTGTAATTATTAGTTGCTTTTTTTGTTTTGCGCGAGTGAAATAATTGAATGTTAGTTTACGCGAGTATTATTATAAAAAATGCCATGATTCAGAAAATTTTATCTTTCCTATAAAAGCCTTATTATAGTTAGGTTTGGTTTGGGTTTAGGTTGGATTAGAAAACTGTGAATCAATCTACTCAGATTTATTTGTTTTGTGAGAATGTTATTAATATGTCATTTCAGTATTGTTATTGACTATGCCTCTGTTATTGACACTCTGGCCGTCTACTTGGACTTCACCAAGGCCTTTGATCTCGTTGATCTTAATCTTTTAATTTATAAATTAGAAAAATATGGAATTAGAAATAATGTGTTAAACTGGTTTAAAGCATTTTTATTTTCAGAAAACAAATAGTAAAAATAAATAGGGTTTATAGTGATATCCTAAACGTGAGGTTTGGCGTGCCTCAGGGTGGAATTCTCGGACCGAACCGTTTTTTAATATTTTTAAATGATCTTTTATTTCTTAATTTGCATCCAAAAATATACGCTTTTGCTGATGACAGTAGCGTAGTATGTTCTGCTAACAATTTTAGCTTTTAGTGAATACAAACTAAATAACTTCTTGAATAGCATTATACGTGTTGGTTTTACTATAGGACAAAGTAAAAACTCAAGTCTTCCGACACTGCTTAATATATTTACACTTATATTGTAATTATATACAACGGTAAATATATAAAAAAAGTTGTTAATCATCATCAGGCCCAAATGGAGACTCATTTGGAGAGTCTCCATTTGGGCCTGATGGTGTTCGGTGTAACTGGACGAAATCAATCGCCAATTCAACAACTTTTTTATATATTTACCGTTGTATATAATTACAATATAAGTGTGAATATACAGTATATTTTTTTTAGCCGAGCATTCCTACGTGCACTGGGAGATGTTATTTGAGGAAGTTTGTTGATTTAAATAAAAGATTTTTTTAGTAGGAAAAAAGTTGAAATAGAAAAATAACATCTAATCTTTCACAACGAAGCCGTAATGCAATTCGACTTCAGAACATGGCCAATTTTAAAGTTAACATGTATTTACTGTTAGGCTTTACGAAGTTCGCCAGGTCAGCTAGTAGTTAAATATAAAATATATTAGTTTTGTAAACTAATACAATAGTAATTTCAGTAGCTAGTAGGCTAGTACAATGGCAGTAGCAGTAGTGTAATGGTAATTACATTTGGTACGATAGCTCAGGGACTCGTATTGGTATGCCATTTCCAAAAATTGAGCAGGCAGTAGGTTGTAAACAGGGTGTTTCTTCCACACTATACACCAAAGAGTTCTCTGCCTCTGTTTGTTATGCCTTGAGGCCTATCACAGTAAAATCAAACCTCACAAAACATATAGGTATCGTAACACACCACAATACATATCAATAGCAATACCTCTGAAAATTTCTGAAAATGCAGTGAACACAGTTTCATGGCATAGCACAAGCCCACAGGTGGCAGTATGTGGGCAGTTCAGATTTTTACCAACAAAAATGTAGCTCTTTTATAGATGCAAATGTTATTGTCCTCTCAAATTACAACACCTAACCCATCTATTTCAGACCTGTGGTATAAATACACAATTTGGAAGCTTTTGGACTGCATATTTGTTCTTCTTAAGAAATTTAAAAAATAATGTTTTAAACCTTTTAAAACGAAATTTAAAAATTTTTTAAATCCCAGTGATCGAAAATGGACAGCAAAAGATGTCACAATTGTTGTTTTAAGATGCTTGTGATTGTGGTTTCTGATTCTGCTTTTCTGTTCAGTGTGGAGTTTTAAATAACTCCACACTGGACTTGGTTATGAGGTTTATTCAGTACAATTAGGTCTGTTCATGTATAATTTAGTTGTTAGTTGAATCATTCATTAGTTGATGTTTTACTGTGTTGATCATCCTTTATTGTTAGCGTGTTTTCCAGCTGATTACATTAATCAGATTTTTAATTGATTATGCCACTCTTATAGTTTTAAAATAGTAGTAATCCCATCTTTTTCGGGTTTTAGAATTCATTGTAAATAAGAAAGAGATTATCATGAAAAAATATAAACCTGAATTGGTGTAATGGATATCGAACATGACTGGTAATCTCCAAAATGAATCAATTCAAAGAAAAAAATGACTTCTTAGCTTAATTAAAATAAGTTATTCGTTAACATATCAGTTTAACATAGTATAGTTTTGAAATTAGTTTAAAAACAAATTATGTCAATGTAAACAATCTAATATTGGTTTTAATTTGACAGCTGTTTACTTTTCTTTCTATTAAATCGTATATGTATATATATATATATATTTCACATGTTCTTTAAACTGAAGATATTATATATCTAATATAGCTCAAACCTGGGTTTTTGAGGAGTTATTATTTTATTTTCATAGTGTCTGGGTCCGTTTAAAGTATAAACTAAACCCTTCTCCAAAAGGTATAGAATGAGGAAATAAGTTTCAAAACTATTGTGGATGCTCTCATTTTCATGGAAAAGACGAACACAAATGCCTTGTGTAGTGTTACAGAAAGACAGACAGACAGAAATTAAGTCCTTTTCAGCTTTTCTATATTATGAAACGTACACATAAAAAAATCATAATTCCAAGCAATATACTGACAAACTTCAATTTCATTTATATAGAATGCTATTGTACATGTTGTTAATGGTTTTGAAACCAGAAGCCATAGTAAAGATTTAACACAGTCTATTATTTTCAAACATGCCGGCGGCAGTTTCATTGTCACCGGGGACTTCAACGCTAGGGCAGTCGAATGGGGCATACCGGAGACTGACCCCAGAGGAAGCAAGATTCTGGAGTTTGCTGCCAGAACGGGACTCATCGTCGTGAATGAGGGAAACACCCCCACTTTCAGAAGACCAGGCAATAGAAGCACTATTCCCGACGTCACTTTCGCATTGAATAATCTCATGCCCGCGATTTCAGGCTGGAGGGCCGTTGAAGATTTCACGGGCAGTGATCACCAATATATTACCTTTATGTGGTCGTGCGGACGTCAACTTCCCGTGCAAGCTCACTACCCCCGTCCTGTACAGTGGAACGTTGCTAGACTTGGCGTTGTGACTCTGTCGGTGGTGATCGAGGCCCATAAGGATTTGTATATATGTATGTATGACTGCTCGAGGACCAGGCTGAAGTTGAGGCCAAGGCCACAATGCAGCTCATCAGCCGAGCCTACAACTCTTCCATGTCTCGGAGAAGAGCGTCCCGTCCAGGCAGAAATTCAGCCTACTGGTGGACGGAAGAAATTGCAATGCTTCAAAGGGCATGTCTACGATGCAGAAGGCATCTTATTCGAGTCAGGAGGGGTAACCCTATCATGGGGGCCGTCGCCGCTCTGGAACATCGGGAAGCAAAGAATGCTCTAAAAAGAGTCATCTGACGGAGAAAGAGAGTGAAGTGAGCTCAGAGAGGAGGGGAATTGTAACTCCTGGGGCCTCGGATACAAGCTGGTCATGCGCAAGCTCAGAGCCAGGGTCCCCAGTCCTGAGCTGGACCCATTCTCAATGGAGAAGATCACCGATGCTCTCTTTCTGGCGCACCCGGTCAGGGCAGAGGAAAGGTACGTGGAAGACCTCCGTGACGATTCCCTGTTTACTGCGGCAGAGTTGAGCGATTCTGCCAGTTCCATGAGGAGCGGCAGCTCTCCTGGACCAGACGGTGTTCCAACAGAGGTGCTGAAGGCTATTGCTAGCACTTGTCCCTCAATCCTCCTGAATATGTACAATCGGTGTCTGCACGAGGGTGTCTTTTGTCGGGGATGGAAGTTCCAGTGTCTGACACTGATTAGCAAGGGTAAGGGAATTCCGGGAACACCATCGGCTTACCGCCCTCTGTGTATGCTGGATACGGCTGGGAAACTCCTAGAGCGTCTACTAAAGCCACGTCTTGTAGTGGCAGTGACAGATGCTGGTGGAATGTCTGTGAGGGTTCACAAAAGGCTGTTCCACCATCAGAGCCATCCAGGAGGTCGTGGAGGCTGCAAGAAACGCCCAGTGTGGAAACCACCATTCCCGCTGCCTCGCGTTGCTTGTCACCCTTGACGTGAGGAATGCGTTTAACTACGCGAGCTGGGGCGTAAATGCTCCGTGCACTCAAGCACGTGTTCCATGTCCCTGAGTATCTTCTTCAAAGTTATCTTAGAGCTATATTTTGGTCAAGGAACTTATTTTCCAGACGACGGAAGGCCCCTGTCGAAGGGCTATGACGGCCGGTGCAGCTCAGGGGGCTGGCTCAGGGGGACCTGGCCCATTCTAGGGCCAGGTCTCTGGAACATCTCTTATAATGGGATATTGAGACTGGCCCTCCCTGAAGACTCCATCCTCGTGGGTTGTGCGTTGGATGATGTTGCAGCGGTCATTGTTATGCGACACACGTTATATGTCACACGTTATGCGACTTTTGTGTCAATGCGGAGACGATTCGAGCCAAGCCGGCAGTGGAGTACCTGGGAGTATGGCTGAATACCAAGCTCACCTTTAGGGACCAGATCCAATATGCCGCAGAAAGAGCAGGGATGACAACGGCTGCTCTCAGCCGACTTATGGTGAATGTCAAAGGCCCGACAGCTGACAAGCGCAAGCTTCTTTTGTCTGTCTCGAACTCGATACTCCTTTACGGTTGCGAGGTCTGGGCAGATGCGCTGAAGAAGGAGTGCTATCGAAAGCAGATGAGTTCGGTCCAAACAAGGACGGCCCTGAGGATAGCGTCAGCTTATTGGACCGTCTCCGAGCCGGCATCGTTGGAGGTTGCGGGGGTCGTACCCGTGGATCTTCTGACCCAGGAGAGGAAGCAGGTTTTTCAAACCAAATACGATCTTGGTATCCAAGAGGCAACTTGAGTGGCAAGAGGCCATAATGAAATCATGGCAAGAGAGGTGGAACCAGGAGACGAGAGGTGTCTGGACGTGTTGATTAATCCCGGAAATGTCCGTGTGGGTCGAGCGTGGGTTCGGTGAGGTCAACTTTCTTATCACGCAGCTCCTTACTGGGCACAAGCTATTCCGTGACTACCTCCATAAGATGGGCAAGGTCGACAGTGCAGCCTGTCGATACGGGGGTGCTCCCCGGGATGATGCCTATAACACATTTTTTTAGTGTGAGCAGTGGGCAGCCCAGAGAAGAAGTATGGAACTGGAAGTGGGGGCCATCTCGCCCGAGATCATTGTCCCTCTCATGAGGACATCTCTTGAGAACTGGCGACGTATTACTGTATTCGTCGAGAACGTTCTAAATAGAAAAATGACAGAAGAGGATCAAGATCAGCTTTGATCCAGCTCTTATCAGTCGTCCGACGCGATAACATCGTACACGCTGCTCCGCTCCGACTAGGACAAGTTACCGCTGAGTGCCGTGTCTGATCCTGTCTTTGGCTATACATGTGCTTGAGTTTGCTCTAAAGTGACAAGTCCATTTAATTCCACCTAAGATTTTTTATCATGTCAATGTGCGGGAAGTGCTCTATTTCCTTTGCGAAGTGTTAACCTGTTCAGAATACAAATCTACTTTTCATCCGACTTGTACGCGTGTTGAATCGTTAGACAACTTTAAAAAGTTCAGTGCGCAACGCAAGGCATCGTAGAAGTGCGACGGATGTTCAACTCCAACTCATAGTGATGTTGACTGTGCTGCTTTAGCTGCCATGCTTCAAAATATGGATAAAAAACTGTGTGCCGAAATCGGTAAAGATAACACGAGTTTGACCGGTGTCAAAAACGGATTGGAGAGTGTTAATACCACCGTGGTTCAAATGCAAAGTACCTTGGCTACGCTTTCAATGGAAAATGAAAAGCGGAAAGAAGAATATGGGGAATTAGTGAAGAAGAATGAAGAAATGCGCAGGGAAATTACTGGACTACAATCTCGAGTCCGGGATTTGGAACAGTACACCCGACGCAACAATGTGGAGATTGTTGGAGTTCCATATAGTTCTAAAGCCGCATCCCCACTATGCCGCGCGGCACGAATCGGCATTGTCGACTGGCAAGTGTGGACGCATCGTCGGCTTGTGCCGCTGTGTGCCGAGCCGCTATGCCGCGTGCCGATTCCGAACCGACTGGTTGTCGGTCCGATCAAAGGAAGCCGAGCGGCAGACCGCGGTGCTACTACCCTCATCTGCGCCTCAGTCTAACATACTACAGTTTTTGTAAATAAAGGGACTTATCTTCTATTTCTGATTTTGTCCTTTAAACACTAAATGGTTTATTACTGTTTACCAGCCGGGGAAGAGAAGTAGTCCGCAAACAATGATCTCACTGTCTTGGGACTGATTTTACTTCTTCTTGGCTGTCTTTGCAAATTTTGCAAGGCACAAATCGATGTATCGTTTCGCCAAGAGCCTGGTAAAATTTCACCTTGACGTTCAGAGTCAAAAGTCCCTATTGGGGTATAGATGACTGTAGATGTCCCAGCTCTTAAAAAGTTGTGTAGGTAAAGCACGGCAAGGACAATTGACTGCAGGTCGTGCCGAATCCAAAAGCCGACAACAAGCAAATTCACTATGCCATTCGGCCAAGCCGCAAAGCCGACATAGTGGGGATGCGGCTTAATGAAAATCTCTATAGCCTCCTGGAGAAGATAGTGGAATTGATAGACATCAAGTACATGCGAAGCGAGATCTCAACGGCCCATCGCCTACAGATCTCCAAGGAACGACCGAATCCTACTATTATTGTCAGTTTCGTATGCCGGGACTACAAGAACCTGTGGGTAACTTCGGCTAGGATAAACTGCAACTCACTCAACGGCGCTGGCCTGAGCGACTCCTGGGCGTCCTACCCTATATACATCAACGACCATCTCACTCCGTTCAATAGAGTTCTTCTCAGCCGAGCCAAGAAGATGGTAAGGGAACGCAAGATCTTCCGCGCCTGGACCAGGGACTGCCGAGTAATCGTCAAGAGGTTCAACGACCCCGAGTGCCGCCCTTCGCCTGTCAACTCCATGGAGGACTTGGACAACATGGTGAAACCATAAATATCTTCAAACCAGTATGTTACAGTTTAAAATATGTAAGTTCAATTATGATATTTTTTCTTATGATATTGTGAGTACAAGTGCCTAATCCGCCACTCAAGATGTATTAATTTTTAGCCCATCCTTTTAATTTTATAGTTATGTATAATATAAATATAATTTAATTTGTATCTTGTTTAGTCGATGTATTAAATTTCTGGGAGAGTTATAAGGATAGGCTCCAGTTTTTATATTTGATGCCATTTGTATGGGGGGATATTTTAATTTTATTACTGATAGTTCAATTCCTTTATTAAATAATTTACAAATTTTCAGTGGAATTCAGTACAATGTCTGCAATCTTTGCTTTAAAACATCATATGCTGCCACTCTTAAATGCAATCCATTTACTATACAAAGAACAGTCATTTGTACATTTGTAAAATAACAACATCATACCTTTACTTTAGTAAATACTAACACTATATCACCAAAAGTAGGATCTAAGTGGATTTGTCGAAAGCAATATTACTAGTTATTTTGGTAAACTGAGGCACCCTTTTAGTTAATTAGAGATTTATTTGTGTATATAATAAAGTAACATTTTAATTTATATTTAACAATGTATGAGCATTTACAACATATTACACTCTCATCAAAATATTATCTTTTATACCCGCCCATAATTTTAGCTATTGTTCTAATAATACACTAGTAGTGTACCATAGTTTTTTTTATGTAATCATATTAGTTACTCTTGTTATTCAACTTAACTTCGTTAACTTGGTTTGCGTTTAAAATACTGCAATTCCAGTACCATTGAACTTATAAATTTATTCAATTCAACTAATTGTTTTTCTTTCATAACAGTACAAACTGAATTATAATTGATAATAAAGGCTTAATACGACCATTATTACACAAGAGTGCAATTATTCATTTATATATTAGTATTATTTGAGTATGTTTCCTTCAAGTATTATTATTGAGTGTTATTTTTTTAACTCTATGAGGACTATTTTTACTTTCTCCCCTTATACGTAGTATATGGAGAAAGTATTGTTTTCGTCAAAATTTTCGAATTTGAGTTGAGGGTGGATATATCCGTTTTGGGGTCCCCTGAATCCAAAAAAGTGGGTTTGGAGATGATGTCTGTCCGTCCGTGTGTGTGTGTGTGTGTGTGTCTGGATGTGTACAGTGCCACAGCCTACCCCGTTGGTCCGATTTAGATGAAATTTGGTATGTATGTATATATTCACGGTATCTCCAGGCGTTTTTTTCATTTTTTTGAATTTTTGATTTTTAAGGGTAGTTCACCCCTAAAAACCCTTAAAAAACGTGAAAAATCCAAATTTCTCAAAAACGGCTCTAACGATTTTGATTATAAGTTTATAGTTTATAGTGCACAGAGTAATAAATAATTTGACACCACCCGCATGTCTGTAAAAATGACGGTTCAAAAGTTATGGGCTTTTAAATGTCAGAAAAATCAAATTTTTAAATTTTCAGCGAAAACAATTAAAGTAAAGTAGAATTTGACTATCACCATTAAAACCTGCTTAAAAAACTAAACAGATTAGTATTTTGAGTTATTTGTCTACGACTAACGGTTCCAGAGAAAAGTTAAATTTACTGTCCACGATAAACGCAGTACGTTGTCTGAAAGTGTCCAATGTTATTCTTATGGAGAATATTAAAATATCAATTTCTTCCTTATTTTTTAACCGTTTTACATGAAACTTGGTATGAAGTGTAAGGTCAAATCACCCAACAGAACCAACTCAAAAAAGCTTGGTATTACCGGGGGGGGTGTTTCCCCCCATACAATTCGAACAATTAATTTAACTTTGTCTCTCTTGTTTTTATTTTCAGAAATGGGATGATTATTTTTGAAACAATAAATAATTAAATGATATTTATTTAGATGAACTTTGGAGAACATGATAGTTTTATTATAGATTGTCTTTCTTGAACTTACTTAAGGGAGAAAGTATGTGTCAGTTCACTGGTACCGTTTATTTTAATATAGGTAAATATGTCTAGACACAAAATGAAAGTTAATACTGATATAATTAAGTACCAATTTGATTGTAAATTTATACACAGTTGTCCTGAAGTAAATGCAAGGAATACAGATTATCTTATCTTATCTTAATGTTCACATAATTATTATCTATTATTAATTATTATAATTCTATCGTTTTTTTTTACTCAGTTAATAAAATTACAATGAAACGACTTACTCAGTTGAACTATGTATTTAATATACTGTAAGTAAGTTAGCTTAATATCAATAAATAGTAAATATGAGTTAGTTAAATCAAACGAACATGTTCAAATTAAGCTATGACTAAATTGTGTCACAAAACTATAAAACATTAATTTTAATAATTTAGTAATTGGCATTAATTTACTCGTAATTGGGAGTAATGTGGATGTTCAGTGTTTTGTTTATACAAACAGATGTTTTTATTAAAATCTATTGTTATTATCAAAATGTAAACAAACATATGGATGAAATGTTTTGCTTTAATACATCAAACTACATCACAGTCATGTCTTTCATTTTCAAGTGTTTTTTAGTGTAAAACCGTATACAACCAAGGAATACAACCACGTAAGTCATACAACGCATGGTCCTCCGCACATCCTACAATTTAATGGTCCTCCGGGCCGGATAATTATTGAATTTCATCTAGGAACTATCAGTTTTACTGCTATTACATCTACAATTCATTCTCATTTTAATTTTTGTGTTTGATAATACAACATGCCAATCACACGCAGTGAGGAGTTCAAGCCATCTACCTTTTTAAGGTCAATAAAGATTTTCAAGGCTAGGTTGGACTCAATCAATATTGTTTTAACTTCATTGCAATCTCAGACGGAAATTTCACCGGTTCAATATAAAAGCCTAAACCAATATTTGACCGAAATACAAAAGAAACATGCAGACTTTGAACTCAATTTCGAGCGTGCATTGGCGTATGAAGGTGATAATCCTATTCCCGACGATCTATTGATTACAGAACAAAATTCCATTAGCAATCTTTTTACTGACCTAGTATCATCTATCCAAGTACTAATTGATGAAAATGTACCTAATCAAACTCAACCTCAACTTAGCTCACAATCCAATACTTCCAACAGTATGGATCAACGTATGGTACGGCTTCCAAAATTAGAACTCACCAAATTTAACGGTGACTTTGCTAAATGGACTACGTTTATAAATCTATTCAACACAACTATACATGAAAACCTGTCATTGAGTAAAACACTCAAGTTTCAGTATCTCCTGAGCGTATTAGAAGACGAACCTCTTAATTTAATTCGTAACTTAAGCATAACTGATGCAACCTATGATGTGGCATGCAAAATTCTGTCAGATCGTTACCAAAATGATCATAGATTGCAGTTATTGCACATCAACCGTGTTCTTGACTTGCCTGAAGTTTCAGCTAGTAACATCATTGGGATAAGGCAGTTCCTTAACATATACAATGAAAATATGCAAGCTCTAACAGCGATCGGTTGTGATATCGCGGACTCTAAACATTTATTAGCCGCGATACTTTTACAAAAATTAGATGTAGATTTGTGTAAACGTCTTGAAAGAAAGCGTTACGTTACTGGTCCACTTCAACACACACTGCCTACTGTGGATGAAATAATTACTTTTCTCAATCAGGAATGTAACCGTTATGAAGACGCATTATGTTCAATTGACACACGTTTGCAAGAAATGAATCTCGACCCTAACACACAGAATAGGCCAATTCAGCGACGAGATGGTAAATTAAAAAATGTAGTCGCATCATCCACTCCCAAAAACCATTCCTCATCATGCGCTATCTGTGATACTAACAATCACAAAACCTTTGAATGCCAAAGGTTTCTGGCTAAAAGTCCATCTGAACGTTACCACATTGTAAAAAACTCCCGTCATTGTATATCATGCTTAGGCGCTCACAGTGTGAAGGCATGCAAATCAAAATCATCTTGCAAGGTCTGCCACAAAAAGCACAATACCCTGCTACATTTTCCTGCGTCACCTTCATCATCAATTAGTCTTCCTAACAATTCAGAAGTAAAGGAGTTTACATCTCAGTCAAATAAGTCTGTTATACTCGCTGCACAACATAATAGACTATCATCATCAGTTGACAAGGCTGTTATGGTATTGCTTGGTACCGTACTAATTAATGTACGAGCTACAAATGGTACAACACATACCTTTCGTGCACTGTGCGATTCTGGTAGTATGTGTTCGTTCACTAATCACTGAAAGAGCAGTCTCTATACTCAATGCCACTCGACAAGCAAGCAATGTTCAAATAGTGGGTATAAATCAACATATTTCCCGCAACAAGGGTCAAATTTATGGTAATTTAGAGGCACTTTCAGGTGTTACCATTGCCAAGGATCATCCGATGGTTATTACCATTGGTTTGGATGGACAAACTTACTGTTAATCTGCCTCGTACACCAGTATCACCAGATGTCATTCATCTTACTAAGCACTATGATCTTGCTGATCCCACTTATCATGTACCAAACCGCATTGATATCATTCTGGGTGCAGCTTTGTTCCCGCAACTCTTCTCAGGTCCTACAATTCACTTAGGCCCTGATTTGCCATATTTAATCAAGTCACCACTTGGTCATATTGTAATGGGTACAACGCCTTCTTTGTCTACATCTTCACTTCATGCTTCGCAACATTCAAGTACCTTGAGTATATGTTTTCACTCTATTCCTCTTGATGAATTGCACAATTGCATTCAACAATTTTGGGTGCAAGAAGATGTTCCAGCACATCATGTTCGACCACAAGATAACGATGCGTGTGAAAACTTGTTTGAAACGACCCATGCTAGAGATGAAACCGGGCGTTATATCGTCAGGCTTCCAATCAAGAATACTAACGTGTCGCTAGGACATTCCCACAGTGCGGCAAAGCAACGCCTTTTAGCCACGGAGCGTAAGTTTAACAAGGACCCACGCTTTGCAAAACTATATCGTGACTTCATGTCAGAATATCTCACTCTTGGGCACATGACTGAATGTGACAAACCTACACAAGATACAGTTCATTATTATTTGCCACATCATGGTATTCTAAAGGAATCCAGTTCCACTACCAAGTTGAGGACTGTTTTTGATGCAAGCTGCAAATCCAGCTCTGGGTTGTCACTAAACGATATACTCATGGCCGGGACTAAGCTTCAAAATAATATTGCTGACATATTGATGCAATTCCGCAGACACAACATTGTCATTTGTTGTGACATCAAACAGATGTACCGACAGATTTTGATTCATCCTGATGATAGGATCTTCAACTCATTTTATGGAGATCTGACACCTCTCAAGATTTCAAAACATTTCAATTGAACACAGTAACATACGGTGTCAACAGCTCCCCTTATCTTGCAATTCGTACCTCACATCAATTAGCTCGAGATGAAGGTCATGACTTCCCTGAAGCGGCTTATGCTCTGCTTAATCATACCTACATTGATGACATCATCACTGGAGCAGATTCATTATCATCTGCTATGGACTTACAAAATCAGTTACAACAACTACTTCTTCGTGGTTGTTTTGAACTACGGAAATGGGTTTCAAACTCTGACCAGCTTCTCCAACAACTGCCGGAATCTAACCGAGAGTCACCAAAGTTTCTCAACGGCTCTCCTGACCCACATTTTGCAGTCTTGGGTGTCCATTGGTCTCCATCTATTGATTCATTCGTGTTTAAGTCACATGGCTTCAATTTATCATTGCATGCCACTAAACGCAGCGTACTCAGAGCAATTGCTAGTATATATGATCCATGTGGGTTTCTAACACCTTTTGTCATGCTTATGAAATGCTTTATGCAATTGGTTTGGACGTTAGGATTGGGTTGGGACACACCATTGCCCTCTGACACATTGAAACACTGGACTCGTTTAGTGGAAGATACTTCTAGTTTATCACAAATAAGCATACCCCGTTCTCTCAACTTATGCTATGCTCAAACTATCGAACTACATGGGTTTTGTGATGCATCAGAACGAGGAATCTGCACTGATATTTATTCTGACTGTGGAACCAATTTCGTAGGCGCCAATTCAGAATTGCGAAAAATAGTTCAGACATCAATTAAGAGTAGTCAGTCTCAAACCAAAATTCACAATTTTTCAGCTGCACATGGAATACGTTTCCATTTCAACCCCCCATCTGCACCGCATCACGGTGGACTATGGGAACAGGCAGTTCGTAGCGTCAAACACCATCTCACACGCATAATGGGAACTTCAGTACTAACCTTGCCTGAACTGATGACATTGACTAGTCGAATTGAGGCTATCCTTAATTCACGCCCATTGCATCCAATCTCGAGTGATCCAAATGATTTTGATGTCTTGACGCCAGGTCATTTTCTCACAGGTGATTCATTATCCATTATTCCAGAGCGAGATGTCACCACAATACCATCCAACAGACTCAAACATTGGCAACAGGTTCAGCAATTTGCGCAAAATCTATGGAAGCGCTGGAGTCTGGATTATATACATACGCTGCAAGAATGTACTAAATGGAAGAAAAACGCAACAAACATCAAAGTCGGAGATTTAGTTTTACTTAAGACAGACAACAATCCATTATATTGGCCAAGAGGAAGGGTGACAGAAACTTTTCCTGGATCAGATAATGTCGTGCGAATTGTGAAAGTCAAGACTAAAGATGGAAGCTATACACGACCAGTAACACAATTGTGTCTATTACCGCTACCCGAAGAGTAAAGGTTGAAGACCTGAGGTTCTTCAAGGGGGCCGGTGTTGTTCAGTGTTTTGTTTATACAAACATATGTTTTTATTAAAATCGATTGTTATTATCAAAATGTAAACAAACATATGGATGAAATGTTTTGCTTTAATACATCAAATTACATCACAGTCATGTCTTTCATTTTCAAGTGTTTTTTAGTGTAAAACCGTATACAACCAAGGAATACAACCATGTAAGTCATACAACGCATGGTCCTCCGCACATCCTACAGTGGATTTTTCTTAACTTCACTAACTGACTGACGGGACGGACACGGACACTGCGGCGGGTCACTCAACACGGACCGCCACAATGAGGACATACTGGGCCTGGACAGCTACAGACAAACATATTGTGACGTGTTTGACAGTGCGGCCTCGCGTAACAGGCCGCCAGATGAGGTAAGTCTAAGTTAAGGTTAAAGGGCATGGACACCAGAATCCGACGGTCACCGGTCTACGTCACAGTCGCGCATGCACGTGGAGTGGGGTGGACCGGTGGCGAGCGTGAGGACGGAGTCGTCGCCGTGGCCACAGAGAAGATACATCATGTCGGGGTGAGTCGGTAATTTTAAGGGGGGGGGTTTTCGGGACCTGAGGGATAGGGGTAACTGGATATGGGAGCCGGAAAATTAGATAAATAATTAGAATTGGATTAATTGTAAATGGGGGGCACTAAAGACCTTAGGCTGATCCAAGGAAGTAACCTCGGGGTAGGCAAGGACTCGTCGCAGATTGGTAGCAGAGCAGAACAAGGTTAGTGTTCCTCCGAACCGCAAAATTAAATTCTTTTTTTCAAAAAATTCATTATTTAAATTACTACAATTAATTATTAGATAGGTAAGAAAATTAAAGCTTAGATCATGCAGCACCGTTGCACGCATGCAAGGACAGGAGCCGAAACCATGTGGCAACGTAGCCTACCGTGTAACTATTTTCAATCAACTATCAACCGTAACTATTTTTGGGTTAAATTTTGTAAAGATATCGCAATATTTATGTGAATTAAAATATTTATATGGATCAATTGTCAGGTAGGCCTACTGGTTTAAAGAGTTAAATTTCAGGGGTTAATGGTTGATGGATCATAGTTTGTAGATAATATTGTTTCATGTTTTAAAAATTAAAAAATGTTATAATTGATTGCTTAGGTTTGTAAGAATATTTCTAAATTATTAAGTCAAACATCTATAATCCAAATTGATTCATCTACCATGACCAGCTTAAATATTTTCTCTCTGTCAGTGATCCTATGAGTTGTCTCAAGGTAATTCATTTCAATGTACGTAGTTATTTAAAGAATATTGATGATGTTATAATATTGCTAGAGAGTATTGGTACTAGATTTGAGGTCATTGTTTTGACTGAGGCATGGCTTGATGACAGCAAAACGTTGACTACACTGGACAACTACGACATACTGACAACTGAAAATAACTGGAATAGGAACGACGGCGTTATTGTTTACTTAAAATCGGAACTTTGTGCTACTTCGAGACAGATAACTTTAGGTGAAGCAACCTGGCTGCAATTGGACTTAGACCTTGGGGCGAATCATTTTAGTATCTTAGCTATTTACCGCAGTCCGTCCATGAATTGCCAATTATTTTTGTCAGATTTGGAAATATATTACGACACCATTAAAATTAACTGTTCTTACATTTTCCTCAGAGATATAAACATTGATTTGTTGAACAGAACTGAAAAAAATAGCGAAAGAGACGAATACTTAAATATTATGTACTCTGTTGGTTTCTCTGAATACATTAACAAACCCACAAGAGCGACAGACTACTCGATGACATGTATCGATCACATTTTCATCAGACATTACGACCATACTGCTGTCTCCTCTTGTGTATTGAGGACAGATATCACTGATCACTACGCCATCGTGGCGAAGATTGAACAGCCTCACAATACGACTCACACCGACACTGACACGAACACTGAGACTTACTTAGACATGAGGGAGATCCGTGGTCTGATTGAGAATCAATCGTGGGATCATGTCTTGGCTCTACAGGATGTTAATGATAGCTGCAATACATTTACGAAGACGTTAGACAATATTACCAATTCGGCAACTAAATTGAAAAATAAAACAACCAGATACAAAAAACTGAAACCCTGGATCAGTTTTAATCTTATTCCAGCAATCCGCCAACGAGATAAGATGAGTAAAACCCTAAAAAAACATCCATTAAATATTCAGTTAATGAATGATTACCGTGCATTCAGAAATAATTTAACCAAGTCAATCAAATCTGCAAAAATTATGTATTTTAGAGAAAAAATACTTCAATCCACTGGAAATCCTAAAAATTTTTGGCAGACTGTGAATGAAGTAAGTGGAGCTAGGAGGATTAGGTGTGAGTTTCCTTCAAATTTTTTTAGTTCAAAAAGTGGTGAGGAGGGGGTGAAGGAGGTGGCAAATTTGTTCAATGACTATTTTTCCAAAGTTGGTGAAAATCTGGCTTTGCTTTTGCCACCGAACATCGACCCCCCACTAGTAGATGATAACATCTTTGGAGCCAGGCATGAGTTCCGCATTGAGCCGGTGTCTAGTGGCCAGATTGAGAGTTGCGTTGGGGGATGCGGGGCGGTTCGGCTCCTGGTATTGACAATGTATCAGCTCATATCCTCAAATCAAACCTAAACAACTTGATTTTACCTTTAAAACATATAATTAATCTCAGCATGACTCAAGGAATCTTTCCGGAATGTTTTAAAATTGCTAAGGTTGTACCGTTATACAAATCAGCCTCAAAATCAGATTATAACAACTATAGGCCAATTTCTTTGTTAAGCGTGATATTGAAGGTTCTTGAGAGATGTGTGAAAGCACAGTTGCAAAGTTACCTTGAAGAGAATGGAATTCTAAGTGATTGTCAGTTTGGCTTCAGGAAGAGTCGGAATACTAGTGATGCCCTTTTTGCTATTAATAAAACAATAGTTGATTCGATGAATTGTGGTAATAAAGTTCTGTTGGTTTTCATAGATCTCGCCTTCGACTCTATTGATAGAGGTATATTGATTTCAAAATTAGAATGTATAGGAGTTAGGGGCACCGCTTTAGAATGGTTTAAAAACTATTTAAGTCGACGGAAGCAAGTCGTTGCCATTAAAAATGTTCTTAGTGATTCGGCAGACATAGACTACGGTGTCGTACAGGGCAGCACGCTTGGACCCACGCTGTTTTCTGTGTACATAAATAACCTGGATAAATTGTCAATTTCAGGCAAATTGTTTCTCTTTGCAGATGACACGACCTTAGTTCTTTCTGGACACACGTGGGAATCGGTTTACAAAAATGCGACTGACGATCTACTCTTGATCCAGAAACGGTTTTCACAAAATATTCTCACAATGAATATTGGCAAAACTAAGTGCTTGCCCATAGCATTGCGTACCATGAGCGGGCCGCCGGAGCACCTCAGACTGATGCTGCACTCGTGTGACGACCCGACCTCCGGCGCATGCGACTGTCTCGAAATTGAGAGGGTAGACCATTATAAGTATCTTGGAGTTATTATTGATTCTAAACTTAGATGGGATATCCAAATATCTGCTTTGAAAAATAAATTAAGAAAGCTAATTTTTGTTTTTATACAGTTAAATGAAATCCTGAATGTTAAACAAGTTAGATCAGTTTATTTTTCATACGTCCAGTCACTCCTACAGTACGGCATACTGGTTTGGGGAGGGGCTACTAAGAATCACATAGAACCATTATTCATTATCCAAAAGTTAATTATTAAAGCCGCCTTTAAAAGACACAAACAATACTCAACTGAACTGCTTTTTCAGGAGACTAAATTTTTGTCTATAAGACAGTTGTACATTAAAACCGTAGTAATTTATACTTTAATTAATAGACATCTGATTATCACGCTAGTTGTACATCAATACAACACAAGAAGTGCGGCAAATATTGGTGCACAGGTTCCCAGAGTTATTAGATCCGCTAATTTGCATAGTGTCCTCTACATTGCTAATTTTTTGTACCGCAATTTACCTTCCAACATAAGGAACCTGATTGCATCACAAAACATCTACTAGCGGGTCGTCACCGACTGGCTATGGGAACTGGGCCTCGACCGCGTGGAATCCCTTATCAGCACTGAGTACTTAGTGTAATCACTCACTTCAACAAGCTCACTATCATTTTTTTTTTACTTTTCACTTTCGCTAAAACTTAACACACTTTTACTAACTCTTGCTTACATAGACAATATTTTACTTTAAAATACAAATTGAAATTCCACATCATGGCCCTAATTTTTTTAATTTTATTTTAAATTGCAGTGGATTTTTATACTTGTTTTTTAATGCAGTATGCCTGCACTAATTTTACTTTTTCCATTTAACAAATATTTATTAGTAAATTGTAGCTGTCCTAGCTTAGTTTAGGTCTTATTTTTTTTGTATAACATTTAATTATTATTATTATTAGTATTTTTATTTCTGTTTAACTTGTAGTGTACGAAGCTATCATACGTAAGAACTCGTCCCGCGCACAGGTCATTAATGACCTATGCGGGCCTATTTTTGCAGATATTTACAGTGCTTCATGTAAAAATTGTAATATTTAAAGATAATAAATGATTTTTGATTTGATTTGATTTGATCCTTCCCCAGGTGGCTAAGGAGATGTTTTAGCCATGTGACTTCACATACGAGGCTCAGCCTTGATGTAATAATAGGTGCTTAGGTTAATATGTGCTTCCAATGCGGATTTCAGCCTTCGGATGGGCGCATCGTGTGCCCATCTTGTAACCTTTTAACCACCTTTTAATCTTGTATAACCTTTTTTGTGTTTCGGGTGAACTTTGGAAAGTTTAAGTGCTGTGGGAAAGTGTCCATCAGAGAAGGACTTGTTTATGATGGATACTAAGGGGGGTGTCAGTTATTCTGCGCAGTATTTGACTGCTTTTGAGTTGTAGCCATCCACTCCACTTGAGGTTTTAGTTTTGAAGGAGTTTATTTTATTTTGAACTTCTTTGGGGTCAGTTGGGGTTAGTGTTAGAGATTGCGTACAGTTCAGTTCGTCTTTGTGGGTTGGTTGAGTGTATTGCAGCATTTCATTTTGCTTTAAGTTTTTTTCTGCTACCTGCGCAAAGAAGGTATTAAAGCTTTCTGCTATTTTATATGGGCTGTCAATTGTAATGTTGTCTAAATCGATTTTGCAATGACTTCCTCCCAAAGATTTGGCCTTGCGTTCCCGGTTGATAACAGTCCATACAGCATTTGTTTTGTTATCTGCTTCACTAATGCAGCTAGGATTGAAGTATATATATATCGTATGGCTATGTTAACGAATCATACACACAAAGATATAGAGTACTATTCACTCACGTCAATAAATATATAAATAAGAACAAATAAATAAAATAAAAAAATTGAAATAAACTGCCTATCATGTTTTGAATTATTACAGAGCTAGGTCCAACCCTTTGAGCCATTCCACAGACACATCACTGACATCGTGTACACCTTCAACCCCATCAGAGAAAAATCGCAAGGGGCACTCTTCGGCAATATGCCTCATGGTTTGTACTGCCGCTCCACAATCACATGTTTGATCGTCTGTCAGGCCCCATTTTGATCGCCAATAATTGCATCTACCTACTCCTGTGCGGAAACGATTGATAAGAGACCATTGTTTCCGAGGAAGGGTCATACCATTTACCTGTACTGTTGGGTCTCTTATTAGAGAGGAGTTCTGCCCAATAAAGTTATCCCAAGATGCATTCCACTCTTTATCAGCTGTATAATCTTCAGCCATTAACTGAGAAGCTGTCTGCATTGGTGGGTGCCTAGACTTGAGGCCGTTGGGGTGGGGTATCAGGTCCTGCATAATTGGGAGTTTGGGCTCTCTGATAATCTTCTCGTATTCTCTCTTCAGGTATGCCTTGCGTCTTACATTGGGCGGGGCTATGTTACACAGCACTGGGAGCCAAGGAGTAGGTGTGGCCATTAGAGTACCACTGATGGTCCTCATAACCCTATTCAGTTCGACATCCAAGCACTTAACATTCACACTGTTAAGTATGTTTTATAGGGGCACAATACTCAGCTGCAGAGTAAACCAGGGATAATGCAGAGGTCCGTAGAACTCTAGCATTGGCCCCCCAAGATGTTCCTGCGAGATACTGCACTATGTTCGACCTGGTTCTTACTTTTGCAGCAGTCTTGGTCAAGTGACTTTTAAATGTCTAGGTGCGGTCCAGTGTGACTCCCAGATACTGAGGTCGTTTGTTGTGATTGAGAAGTACATTGTTGAAGGAGACATTCAATTCAGTGTCGGATTGAGGGAAAAGTGCTAGCAATAGCCTTCAGCACCTCTGTTAGAACACCGTCTGGTCCAGGAGAGCTGCCGCTCCTCATGGAACTGGCAGCTTCGCTCAACTCTGCCGCAGTAACCTATTAACGCAGTACACTAAACTGCCAGCGCAGGTCTTATAGCCAAGTAAGCACACTTTACTCATAGGCACAGTGGCTCTATTGGCTAAAGCGCTACACTGACGAGTGTACCGTTTTAGCCATTCGGAAGTGCTAGGGTTCAAATCCCGACCATGAGCAATCCCAATTTGGCTTGCAAATGTGTGGTATAGAGGAGTGGGGGGCCTACCTTAAATAAACGGTGGCGGGCTTGAGTGGAAATAACGGCATTTGCAGGCTTAATTGGGATTGTAGTGGACATCTGTTTTGTTTTGTGGTAAGGAGGGGCATATTTTATGCTTTTTTTGTTTATACTTAATATTTCCAGAAGATATAAGTAATTATTTTTATTTTAAAGTTAAAAATAAAAAGCTTGCCACTTCTAGGGTTAAGATTAAAATGCTAAGAAGCAAATGTTAGTTTTAACTGCGATGACCAATAACAGAATACAGCTCATTTGTATAATAACATTTTAATATCTATATATTTAATACGCTAGGCATATTTTTGTGATAATTGTTTTGGTACTACCAATCATCATGTCCAAGGTGTCGTTAGAAAGGTCTTAGCATGTAGTTTTTCCATCAATTAAAACAAGTTTGAAAAGTCACCGTGAACATGGAAAAATATGGAGTCAAAGTCGCGATTTTCCCCAAAGACTTAATATGCAGGTACACACCAACGATCGAAGAATCAGCTGTTAATTAACGGAAGTGGTTAAATAAAAAAAATTAAATCTGACATTATGGAGACTTGAAGATGGAGACATTATGGAGACATAACTGCCTATACGCATTGGTGGACAGGGTGTCTCCTTAATAGCGTACGATTTTGTGTGCCAAGTACGCTAGTTTATTATTAATTTATTGTAATTTTTAACACCTTATTAAATAGTGCATATTGTAAAGACTAATTCATAATCTATTGTTTTTGTTTATAATGGACATGTTTTTTAACGCCAAGAACTACCAAAAAACCAATTTTTGTCAGTTTTGCTTATTTACCAATCAATTTTATTCTTGGTTAAAAAAAGAATAATAATATGTTTTATACATGATTTCTACTAAATTTTTTTATTGCTCTTTAAGATTATAATGCTAAGAAGCAAACGTTAGTTTTAAATATATTCATATAAAATTTAACACAATTTTTTTTATTTTTTTTATTTAAAATTATTTTACTCATATATGTTGTTTTATGCACAATTTTATCCTAAATACAATTTTTATGATTGTTTTAAAATAGCTTGCATATTTGGGGAAAAAGAGTCGGCACTTTTAGCAGATCCACCATACCTAGGGCTGGCAATTTTACAATATCTCAGATCAAGACGGTCAGCACTCAATGGGTTAAAAATATTTAAATAATAATAATTTATCTTCTTTTTTCAATATACGAGGGAGACATATGTTTTAACCCTCCAGGAGCTACTCGTTTCATTGATTAGTGCTAAGCATTTTTAAGGCGCCAAGCAGACATATTTGTAAAATAACTTATTAAAAATGAATATAGAATAATATATAACATATCATCAATGTGTTCAGGAATAATTCCAGAATTATTTAATGTTACCTTTTTTAATTTACCACACTCGAGGTAAAGTTCAGAAAACACGATGACAAAAAATGTGTTTTTTTCACTCAAAAAACTGTCACTGTAAAACTATATAAAAAACAACCGATTCGGGTTTGTATTAGAGTTGTTATATCAAATTTAAGAATTAACGTATTATGTGTCGATAGCATTTCACAAGGGGTCCGACGCATTATGCGTCGATAACACCTGGAGAGTTAAAATATTATTTTTATTTATAAATGGGGTGGTTCTCTAATTTTCCTACAGTCAGGGATCTGAACTAGGTTCATTAGTAACTCATGTTCATAGTCTACCCTGCCAGCAACTATTACACTGTGGTTTACCTGTAGCTTATACACCGTGTAGCCTTACACTCTATGATAACATTTCAACTAGGGATAGAAGTAACACTTGACTCACCAGATTCTGTGTCAGTATTGTCTGCCTCCTCCTGTTGTCTACGGACTCTCTCTGCTAAAATCAATATCAATTATTGGTATTAACGTAAGAATGACTTAAGTAAAACATGAGTAATATTTTATTACAAGAAATAAGGAATAGCTAATATAGGCAGAATTTGAATAAGAATAGGCTACTTACTGCTCTTAGTAAAAAATTAGAAAATAGAAAAAAATCTGATTACTAAACAGAAATACTAATAAGCAACGCTAAGACAAAATCACTGATAAAGATGTAAACACAGATTGCGTTCAATCAGGGAATTGTATATCCGAAGGAATTTAAAATGTTTATACTTTCTGCAATCATGGCTGTATATTTTCCATGAATAATTATTGATATTTTTTAGAGCTTTTTTTACCTTTTAAAACGTATATATTGCAATTATTTTTTTTCCATTTCACAATCATTTAAAAGGAAATTTAACATAAAATTAATCGATTGTTACATCAGAATTAGGGTTGGGTCGATTCCAAAAAATGATTCTCGATTCCACCATTGATTCTCAGGGTTGGAATCGGAATCAAAAATGATCGTCCAATCGGAAAGTCGATTCCGACTTTTTATCCAAAGTTTTTTTATCCACTTTTGTCCAAATTCGATTCCGATTCTTTGATTCCAAGCATTTGTTGTTCTGGCGACAACGAACGACAAAAGAAACAATTATATTCATTTTCCCCCTCACGATGTCGTACAACTGTATGTTATTAGATTAGATTAGATCTAATATAATCTAATCTAATAACATACAGTTGTCATTGTTTTGATGAAACTCGGATCAGGAAACCAATCGTCACCCTGCCGACTTAAAATTATTGTTCACAATCAGTTTATTGTTGCATCTTTGTAAATAAAAACTAATATTTCATTTCAAAGCAATCAGATATCCGGCTCCGAAACAAAAAATAACAAGTACCCACTAGAATTCAATAAATATTCAAAATACTTATATACCATGAAAAAATTAGCATTATCACTCAAACTTTTCGTTTTAGATTATATCGTTAATATGAAATATATTTGCTCGAACATAAAAGAGCAAACGACGAATGACGCAAAATTGTATCCTTTTTAAAAAAATGCTAGAACGTCATTGGTCAGTTCAAGGTTGCAACATACCTCGTAATTATTCTTATTTCTGTTACTCATAACTATAAATGATATATGATATTGAATCTCGATATTGAATGTTGTGGTCGATGCCGATCATCAGAATACTGTTAGTTATATTATTCCGCAAAATAAACATTTTCGGCAACATAACAAGTATATTAATTTTCCATGATAATTATTAACAGGATTAGTTTAAAAAAATAATAAGCCCATTTAATACTTCTGTTTTCATACAAATAATTGGTTACAATTTTTCGATATAACAGACTATTTTTCTGAATGAGATTCACAAACAACGATACAATACCAATGACTTGACTTGACTTGACTAACATGATGCTAATTTGTTGGGAATTTTTAAAAGTTGCTAGTTTAGTAAAGAGCGTGTTCTCTGATCAGTAAGTTATAATAATCCAATTATATCAATTTACTCTAAAAGCTGGCACAATCATTTTGTGGGTATAATTGTATCGCGAAAACACTTTTTTGCCCATGTCGTCTGCTGCGGTCTGATCATGGATTCGTAATTAATTCTTTGTCGTCTGTTATTATTGTGCAACAAAATTTCAGTGGTGAAATACATTAATTTTATTTATTGTGTCATCAAAATACGGATCATTGAAGGATGATGGATTGTTAAAAATATTATTTTTCCTAAATGGCCTAGTCAGTCCACTTTTGACTGTTATTGTTGTGCAGCACATTTGTTTAAAGTGTTTATATATGTATTCTAAATAGTTTTTAATGGATAAATGCATTAATTGGTCATTATTTATTGTTTTCCTATCGAAATAGGGAATTACTTTCAAAACAGTGATATAAGGGAATTGCTTGGACTCAAATATGAGTTTTTGTGATTTTTGCAATTTTCATGATTTAACCACTAGCAATATTAATTTTGTTCTAATTAACCATACATAAGTATATATTTTTGTTTTTACCATTAAATTTTAAGCAAATTTACTTTTTTAGTTTTTTCATGTATGTTGTATCTATATAAAGTACACAACCGTAAAAATTAACAAAAAAGATTTTATACATGTATTTGTTTGTTCATGTAAATACTATATATTTATACTTATAATTTACATGATTTATTTAACATTTCTTAATTATTCATTTTAATACTGGACAAATTTATACCTCTTAAGTTCTAGAATTAATAGATTTTTTAGGGCTTGCAAATCCCTCTAAACCTGGTGACACTGGAAAAAATATTTTGGATACTAGGGTTAAAGCGTTACATTTGTTGGCAGAGGTCAAATTAATGCCTGAAATCGTTGGAATCGGAATCTGGAATTGGAATTGCAATCGATTTGAAAGAATCTGCATCGAAATCGAAAAAATTGGAA
The DNA here is from genome assembly GCA_023375725.1 of Nephotettix cincticeps. Taxonomy (NCBI): domain Eukaryota; kingdom Metazoa; phylum Arthropoda; class Insecta; order Hemiptera; family Cicadellidae; genus Nephotettix; species Nephotettix cincticeps. The sequence continues at coordinate 59,868,011 of CM041786.1, read as the reverse complement.
TCAACCCATCCCTAAATCAGAATTTAAATTTTTTACACATTTATGTAATTTAATAGAGAAAAACAGTTTAGTAAGTTTTATTAGTAATTACTAATATCAGAAGGATTTAGTCAACTATTATTGTTACAGTATTACCTAATTCCTATTTCATTATCATTATAAATTTATTTCCTTTATCAGCAGAAGCAATAATATTAGCAAGAGAATAATTAATTTAAGTGGAAGTGAATGTGAATTTTTTTACGTATATATATATATATATATATATATACATATATATATATAATGTGAAATTCTCATTAGTTAAACTAAGTTTCAGATCCAAAACAATGTGGAAAAAATCAATCAAAATGTCATCTCACACAGAGAGACTAGTATGTCCCTCAAATCCATTTAGTTCTCAAATAGTTTTGTCTATCATTTAACTGACACTAATGTATATATTTTTAATATCGTGAAACATCTAGTTTTGACAACAACCCTGACATTCAACTGATGTTATTTTGGGCACTGCAGTGCACTTTCAACCTATAAACTCTAAAATAAGCAGTATAAAAATATATACTCATACTATACTATACTATACTATACTTTACTCAGTATACTCATACTATCTTCAAAGCAAAATAACATAATTCAACACAGTTCTTCAAACATAATTTTGAAAAATAAGAACAGTACAAAAAATAACAAGGAGCATCTGTAAACAAAGTAACGTGTTTACTTTTTTTATTTATAAATAATGCTGAATAAGCTAACTATTTACATTACAATATAAGTCACTTTTAAACTCATAAAAAATTCTAAGGATTCCATTATTGTTACTTTGGCACTTACTGTGAAGAAAAACAGCTGTAATTTGTTTGACATATTCAATATTATCAATTAATGAAAGATAAGATTTACATCTACTGCTTAACATGACCTAAGCGTATGTTACAAAATTGCATACACACAATAATCACTTTGAAATTCTTAACTGAATATCACTTAACATTGAAAAAGATTAAAAGAGACATGACGATAGGGTTAGTAAAGTAACTATCAACAACAAAGAGATAAGCTTAGGTTATCAAGCTAAGCTTAATTGACACAATCATGATACAAGCATATTCGAGCAGGTGTTTATAGTTTGTACAGATGATAAGCAGTGAAATTATGACACATAATACCTAATTAAATATTTAAAGCTAAAATATATATTTTCATAGTTTGTTTGATATCTATGTAGCGTTACTGTGACATATATGTTTTCACAAAGATATAAATCACTCACAGGATAGTGTTAAATTACACTTTGTGTTTCAGTGTACTTTTTTGTGGGGGGGGGATAGAGGGAATAAAAAGCTAACTATCAAAAGTGTGTAACCACCCATTATTAATAAAATTATGGTAACAAACTGAGCAATAGATTACAGAAATCGTAACTGCCTAAAATAAGCGGGACATTTAATGGTAATTTGTTGATTGGTTTAAACAATTCTTAGAGCAGACTTCATATCTCGTGACAGACCCTGACTCCCCCAGGTAGGAGACTAACCGTGAGCAAGGTTGAGCGAGCTTGGTTTCCGCCTCTGCTCAGGCATGATCCGCTCCATTAGCTTACTGATGCGATCATTGCCTTTCTCCTTCTTTACCATCGGACCAGGGCAATTTTCCTCCAGGATCTTGACACAGGCTCTGTGGATGTTGAGCCCACAGTCTGCAACAAGACCAGATACCAAGATAACATTTTAGTTAATTTTATTTTTAAATTCAGATTTATTTGACCAGTCCCTTAGTTGTATACTGATAAACCCATTACTGTCTAATGACATACACTGTACGTCCGTGTACTTCGCTAGACAGATGTCTAATGACGTGCGCCGTGCGTCCCGCCGGGTGGTTATGAGCAAACAATGTGCGTTGCCTGCTTATATTTCGACATAGTTCTTTTTTCCGCCATTAGGTGTTCTAGTTCATTTCCCATCCAATAGATGGTGTTGGCGTCCTCTTTTATCTTCTTATTTAGTGTCAAATGTTCCGTATTGACAGTAAATTATTTTCTCGTTCGCACAATTCGTTAAGCGATTGTATTTATTCATGATTTTTACAGTAATAATGATTATTATTTAAAGATTTATCATTAACTATTGAAAAAAAGGAATCTTTTGAAAATAAAATAAGATTTGACGAAACATCAGTACCTACTTGTTTCTAAGTCTACAGCTTGGAACTGGTGAAAAAGTACAGTAATAATTTGTTTTCTTGCTAAAAGTGATTGTATATGCAGTTAAAGGGAATAAGGAACAGGGCAAAGAAATCAAAACATATAATTCATGAAGTTACTGTTAATTCTTTCACGCTAATAGTGATGCGCAGTCTTGGTGAACAAGGCTCGATTTTCGTTCAGACCGGTGGGCCTCAGGTGTCGACCGTTCTGCCCGACGGGAATGGGTTAACACATTATGGATAAATAAATTATTGAAGAACTTATTAGTGTGGTTTGCAAATCAATCAAAATCTTTTTACAATTTAAATATTTAAAACTTACATATGTCATCTCTGCTATATAAAATATGGGTAAAATTTGATTGAGCTTGGTGGTGAGTACGGTTCTCAATCCCGGGATCCAAATCCTGGTTGCTTTTGGGTACTTGTAAGTCCCGGGAAAAGAGAATCTCAATCCCGGGATTCACAGGATTGAAAAATATCTAATACCCCGTCGCAACAGACCTGCGTACTCAGCGAATTTCCAAATCAATAATATATAAATAATAATGTATAATAAGTTTTATTAAAATCTGTCCATAAACATGAGACTTATTTGCCTATTCTCCATAAGATAACATGGGAAACAGTGTGCAGGTTTGAGGCTGTGAGGAACACTGAAAGTAGGCATTTATATCACAAACAATTTTTATTTTTAACATTTATACCAACTTTCATCAACATCTGTCCATAAATAAAGTATTTTGCCTATTCCCTATAAGATTAACATGGGATAAGTGTATGCAGGTGTGCTGCCATGATAAACACATAAACTATGATTTTTAAGCATAAATGGATAGATCTCAACCCTATGAAGGTAAAAGCCAAGTTGATTGATATGGGAGATATTAATTTTTCCTTATCCTCCATAAGATTAACATTGGAGCCCCAAAATACAAAGTACTGTGTTTAGATTTTTTAATATCTCAGTAACCATGGGAGATAGAGGAAAACTTCAAGAAACTAAATTATGTAGTTTTTTTGCTGGTTCCTAAGGTGAAAGATAAAATTTAAAAATTTTTAAAATTTTTTATAAAAAAAAATAAAAAAAAAAAAAAAAATAAATATAGTATAAAAAAAAATCTTAATAAAATGAAAATATTATAAAAATTCAAAAAAGTTGAGTGTACATAAAAAAAAAATATTTAAATAAAAAATAAAAAAAAAATGTCCATAAAAAAAATTAAAACATTATAAAAAACTATAATTAAAAAAAAAATTATATGTAAAAGTATGATAAAAACATATTGATATTATATTTTTATTAAAGATTAAAAAAAAAAAAGTACTGTGTTTTTTTAATATCTATATAAAAAAAATAGAGGAAAACTTCAAGAAACATTATGTAGTTTTTTTTTTTAAGGTTTTTAAAATTTTTATCCTTACATATGAAAAACACAATACCTCCGTCGCAGCAGATCTGTGTGCGTACTAAGCAAATTTCCAAATCAATAATATAATAATAATAATATATGACAAGTTTTATAACAGTCTGTCCATAAGCATGAGAATTATTTACCTATTCTCCATAAGATTAACATGGGAAAGAATGTGCAGGTTAGCTGCTGAGAGGAACACTGAAAGTAGTCATTTCTACCATAAATAATTTTTATCTTAACATCTATACCAACTTTCATGAACATCTGTCCATAAATAAAGGAGTTTGCCTATCCCTATATGATAATTATGGGAAAAGAGTATACAGGTTTGCTGCCATGATAAACACATAAACTATGAATTTTAAGCATAAATGGATAGACCTCAACCACATGAAGCTAAATATCAAGTTTTATACAAAAATATTTATTAATATGGGAAATATTAATTTTTCCCTATCCTCCATAAGATTAACATTGGAGCCCCACAATACAACGTACTGTGTTTAGATTTTTTAATATCTTGGTAACCGTGTGAGATAGAGAAAAAATTAAGGAACTTAACTGTGTAGTTTTTTAAGCTGATTCCAATGGTGAAATATAAAATTAGAATTTTTTTTTTATCATTACATATGAAAAACACAATACCCCGTGGGGTACAAAAACCCAAACTAATATTTAATAATAATATATTACGTTTAAAACTCGTCCGATAAGCATGAGAATTATTTACCTATTCCCATAGATTAACATGGGAAAGAATTGCAGGTTAGCTGCTGAGAGGAACACACAACACACACCATAAATAATTTTTATCTTAACATCTATACCAACTTTCATGAACATCTGTATAAATAAAGGAGTTTGCCTATCCCTATATGTTTTGGGAAGTATACAGGTTTGTGCCATGATTAAACTATGAATTTTAAGCATAAATGGATACTCAACCACATGAAGCTAAATATCATTTATACAAAAATATTTTAATATGGGAAATATTAATTTTTCCCTATCCTCCATAAGATTAACATTGAGCAATACAACGTACTGTGTTTAGATTTTTTAATATCTTTGTGAGAGATGAAAAAATTAAGGAACTTAACTGTGTAGTTTTTTAAGCTGATTCCAATGGTGAAATATAAAATTAGAATTTTTTTTAATTACATGTGAAATACGCAAAAAAAACACCCATTTTGGGGTACAAAACCCCCCAAACTACCCGTTCCCATTGACCGATATGTCTGGTTTACAAACTCGTCCGAGCATTCGTAGGAATACACGTCTCTACCAAATGGTCCTCATAGGACCATTTTTACGAGAGTTATTGTGTTCACAGACACACACACACACACACACACACACATATATATATGTGTGTGTGTGTGTGTGTATCTATGTATCTATCTATAATATTATAAAGAAGAGGTGGTTTCTGTATGTTTGTTTGTGGGTTTGTGTGTTAGTGGGTTTGTGTTTTTGTGGGTTTGTTGTGGCAAGTGAATGCAAAAAATACTGAACCGACCGGTTTGAAATTTTAGGCAAAGGTAGATCTTAAACTCATGCAACACATAGGCATACTCATTTCCTTAAAATCCTCTCGGGATACGCCCTGTGAACGTCCTAAGTTTCAATGTTTACATTTTTAGAGAATGAAAACATAAAATTACTTGAATGTCAACAGCTGTGAATACTAAAATTTGACAGTTCGAGAAGAAGGAGAAGTAAGAGCTGCCGTGACCGTTTTTCACCGAAGTTTCAATGTTTACATTTTCTAATGACAACATCCGTTTGCACTATATTTTGACAGTTCGGGAAGAAGAAGAAATAAAGTTGATTTTTCAGATAAACTGCTGGATCGAAATTAGTGAATTATTCGAAATAGCGGAATGGTAGATTTTAAGTTTTTTTCCGACGACTGTCTCTATTACATTAATCCTTATCCTCTCCCAATATTTGACAGATGTACTTTGTCATGTTGTAGACACTCATGTTTTGTCATTTTGTAAACAATGAAGAATTAATTAACAATAACTTAAATGTATCAGTAGAGCCCACACATTTCAGCCTTTTTAACCCGTGTGAAGAACGGGTACTTTGACTAGTATATATATAAAAATTTTAACGACTATTGTTTTTGGACTCTGGGCCCCTAAAGACGAAAAAAATAACATGGTCCCGGGCTTAAGTCTTACCATGAAACCTACGGTAATAGCTTCTTCCCTGTGGGAAATTATTTTACAATAAATCATTATTTTACAATTTTTTCATGATTTGAATTTTTAAACTACTGCAAAAGTCGTTTTTGTATATATATATATTGTAAATGAATGCCATAGTACCCTTGCATTATTTCATTTTATTTTAACACAACATGTTTAGGGGATTATCCCATTTTCAAGTGTGTAGAAAAATGTAACCTCTAAATATAATAACATAATCAATTTAATTTTTGGTTTAAGAAACATGTGTTGAATTTGTCATGCAGTGTGATAGAAAAGATATGTATATTAATATTATATTAATATTAATATTTTTATTATAATATTAATATTTATTAATATTTATTATAAATATAATTATTATTTTATTAAGTATTAATTTATTTATTAAGAATTAAATTAAAAGTTAATATTTATTCAGTAATTGGGAAAATATATTTAGTTTAATATAAGAAATAGATCATTAACTTTATTTAGTACAAAATTATGAAAAACTTAAGTAGCATGTTACAGTATGAAATGCGTTTTTAATCCATATAAAGATTTGACAAGGAAACAGTTTTTTACTGCCAGAAGTTCTGTTAATGTGAACGTGAAAATAAAATATTATAGTACATTTTTTTTCATAGTTTTACTAATGATGAAATGAATATGTACAATTATATTTAGATACAGTAGAATCGATTAATGACCGAGAAATGACGGATAACCGAAATGACGTATAACAGAAATAGTAAAAGCGATACAACTTAGCACCTAGACAGTGTTTGGCGTGGCAACTTCGCAATTCACTGCCTTGCATGTTATAACGGCGCCATTTTAAGTCATAATTAATTTTCATGATAGACTTAATGTGAATTTATTTTAAATGAGACGGATAACCAAACTACGCCAGTTCAAGTGAAAAATAGTTTATTGAAATATCTTATTAAGAAAACAATGAAATATGAACTGTACATGTACGTATTTTTACTCTCAAAACTTGATGTTGCCGGTATTTAGTTATTAAAATAATCCGTCATTTTCTTTTGTTTCTTTCCCCGTCGAGCTTTTCAGGCTTTTCTAATTTTTCTGAGAAGAAGCATCAGCGTTTAATAATTTATTGTTTATTGTCGAGTCCCACAACTACACGTTACCGTTTCTCAGCCATAACAGACGAGCATTACACACCACGTATAAACAGAACTGTTAACAATAAACAGTAAAGCACGTAAACACTAGTTGGCATTGCACTCGAAATCGACAATAACTTCAGTTCACTGTAGCCACGCACCATACTGAACTGAAATGAAACGGTAGCAGTGGAATGCAGAAGACAGTATAAGGGATTAACCAGCAGGGTCACTACCCTTGCCGCCAATGATACACGCACATTGCAGGTGTACAGTACAGTCGTCACTACTCATCATAGAGCCTCAACTCAAGATCTGACTCGGCGCTGACGCGGAAACATAATTATTTTTGCGCTAGCGGGGTGACGGTTAATAGAGACTGACGGTTAAAAGGGTGACGGTTAATCGAGGTTCTACTGTAATTATATTTAGAAGATACATTCTTTTACACACTTGAAAATGGGATAATCCCCGAAAAATGTTTTGTAAAATAAAATGAAATAATGCAAGGGTACTATGGTATTCATTTACAATATAATAATATTAATAGTAGCCCTATTAGTGAACATTAATAAAACAAAATATATACATTTAAATTTTAGCAACTATTGTTTTTGGTCTCTGGGCACCTATAGACAAAAGAATAACATGGTCTCAGGCTTAAGTCTTGCCATGAGCCCTACAGTATTAGCTTCTTTCCTATGGGAAATTATTTTACAATAAATCATTATTTTACAATTTTTTTCATGATTTGAATTTTTAAACTACTGTAAAAGTAATTTTTGTAAAGATTTTAAATGTCGTCATTATTGTTTGAATATAATAATATAAAATAATAGTAATATAATACAAATAATAGTTTTTATTTGTTTTATTATTTCACTTTAAACTGGCATTTACCATTTTACCTTTTTTTAAAGTTTAATCTAACTGAATTGCAATTCAACAATGAAAACTGATTTTTGGATACTGATACAGCACTGAGTAGTTTTCTTATCGCTCCAAACTTCCTTCCGTTGCAGATAATTCCCACAAATCCAGGCATCCCACAGCCGCACAGGTGGATTTATTTTGATATTTTTTGTTTCATGTCAAACTAATGATCAACATTTTTAGTTGCTATTGGGCTTTTGTTTAGCAGACAGCTGTGCGAGTCGGGAGGGATTAGTGTAGTGAGAGTGAGTATGATTATGTACCGTAATTTTTTTGAATTTTAATAATGACCATTCGTGATCTCTATAAAACTCCTAAAGGTGCCAGATTTTACGATTTTATAAGATGAAACTGTTGATTATTTAAAACTTTAATAACAAACTATTTTAGGGGTGTCTTCATCAAACAAAACTTCTTAGATTTATATAAAACGGTAATGCTAGGACTGATCCCGGGATCGGCTTTATACAATCCCGAAATCTCGGGATTGAAATTTAGGCCTGGGATTAAGATCCCTAGTGGTGAGACATTTTTTAAATGTGAATCCCTAAACAAGGCTTGGGTGTCTTGCTAACCTAGCCAGATTATCTTGGCCTTCAGTGTTAGTGGTCACAGGTTTCACTCCGAAGACCATTTAGGTTTAGAGCACTATCCTAAAAACGTTTGTATAAATTCAATATTAAAGTATAAGTTACGTGACTGTCTTCACAGCTGTTTCAACATAGGGATCAGGGTAAATCAGTTAAAAAGAGGGATAGAAGGGAGATAGAAGTACATTCAAGAGGGCAGTGTTATTCCCTTCCAAATGACCATATCTACAACGTATAGGACCTTTAAATTTGAACCTCTTCTAAAGTATTAAAACTCACCAGAACACTGATAGCCTTGTGGTCCGATGCCCCATATGATCAGCTGACAATGATTGCAGTAAGTCACTGTGTAGTAGTGATGGGCTACAAAGTGATGTCCTCTTGCTGTGACCTTTAACATTGCACATTTAACCTTGCATCAGCCACGTGTAAATAAATAAAATACAGTGAAACTTGGTTATTGCGGCCTCGGCTTTAACGTCAACTCGGATATAACGTCATTTATTTTTAGGTCCCGCCAAACTATAGGTATTTACATAGGTAAAATCTCGGATATATCGTCAGTAAATTCTAAAACCTCGTATATAACGTCAAGAAAATCGGGCCGAGATGAAGGCAACATATAGCTAAATAGAGAAAGTTCGGTCAGTGGTGCAACGTGAGGGCTGCGGCTATTGTTTAGCTACATTCTATTTTTAGAAACGGGATTTTATTGCTGTCTTACCGCTAACCACCCCAACCCCTCCCCTACCCTATATCCGCTGTCGCCGTCATCAAGGTCAGTGTCAGTGACTCACGTCGCGCAAAGCACTGTGATGCCGTTCGTACGTACCTACAGTTCGTGCAGCTATCGTTAGTTCAGTGTCCGTCTTTTACTGTTTGTTTTTCTTTATTTTAATTTACGAATACAGTATTGAAAATAATGGCAAGTGTTACGAGAAAGGTTTTGCCGATTAAAGAACAAGTGTGAGTTATAAGAGCGTGTGAGGAGGGACGTAAGACAGCAGACGTGTGTTCGGACTTCATTCACCAAGCCGAACTTCATTGCGATATTTTTAAACTCGATTGTCTATACAGTATAGAGCAGCCATAAACATAAACTTTTATGTGTATATCAAATTAGCTTCATTAAACATGTTAATTTCATGTAGAAAAATGTGTTTTTCTATTTTTCCTCGGTTTTGAATCAAAATTATAGAACCTCTTTTATAATGTCACTCTGATATAGCGTCATTAATTGTGTGGTCCCTTCAATGACGTTATAACCAAGTTCAACTGTATATATATATTTAGATTCACTAGAGTCAACAAACAAACCAGATTATAAACAAAAACTCTGCCACTTTATGTTTTCAAATTCAGGTTTAAAGAAGTGATTTATTCAATAATCTCCATTTACATTGGTAGAAACTCCTTTTTACTATATGAAGATTCTAAGTACAGAATTGAAGTTGGGTCAGCAATCATTTACAGATGAGAAATTTGAATAACAATTTGTTCACCATCTCTGGGACGGTGGCGACGTCCTGTAATCCAGCTACTTGGAGGTCACAAATTGTGGATAGTTGTGAGAGATGGTGGGTGGGTGTAGTGTTCTCTTGTGTGGATTCAAGTCCGCACTATTGAATACTATGTTAATCTACAAAGACCATCCTCATAATTTAACCAATTTGTAATTCAGAGGCCATGATTCGGATTCTACGTTTAACTGTAGGTCCATTAGTTATGATTTGTATTCTATACATTCGTCAAACTGTGGAAATATATTAAGCTCTAATTTGGCTGGGACATACCTAATTTAAGAGAGTTGTGAAATCCATTTCGATGCTTCCTAAATCCCAAAAATTGGTTTTCGGACTGATGACTGATGTTAGACTGGTAATTGATTTTGTGACAAAATAGTATTGTATGGACTATTTTTGAAAATTTGGGTTTATTTAGTATGGATGAACTAACTGTATGTTCATTCTCCAACGAGTTCAAAGGGAGATAAACAGGATAAACCGAAGGTAGCTGGTGGAACAACCAGTACAATGGTTAGTTCAGGAACGATCCCAAAAACAACAGTGCCTAAAAAGCATACTGAGAGTACGGATGAAAATGTGGTTACGACTGTACCCAGTACAGCCGCATTAAGGTTACTACACAAAATTTTATGTTTAAATCACCTTCTGAGGATGACCCTCAGGCTAATTGGATTCGGACTTTGACAAAGAATGAGATTAAAGTAGAAATGAGTAAATATGGTTTAGATACGTACGGCACTATGGATGAATTGAGGAGATGTTTTGCGAAATTCTGGAAGGATGGTATTCCGCGGGAGAAAACTACACAAACTCCTACGGAGGGAGAAGTTTCAGTGGCGGGAAATCCATTGTATTTTTCGGAAAATGTGAATAGCGGCGATATTAAGGATTATTCACGATCTGCTCATCAGGAGAAAACATAAAATTCCCCCCGAAAAAAAATCCCCCCAGAAAAATCCCGGTCGAGAATGGGATTAGACAGGAATCGACAGGTATCAACAAAATGGATCCTGCATCTCTGTGTACTCTGGTGAGGAAGTGGAATGTTTAGTTTGATGGAAATAATGATCTGATCTCGTTTCTAGAACGTGTAGAAGAATTAAAGGAATCATACAGTATTGACAATAGTACAATTTTAACGGTTTTGCCGGAATTATTACACAGCGCTGCGCTGCTATGGTACCCTGGCAATAAAGATAGTTGGGCTTGTTACGATGATTTTCGTTGTTGTTTTGATTTACATTACTTACCTCCGGGTTATGTCAGAAACCTAGGCGAGGAAATTAGGCGTCGCACACAAGGCGAAAATGAGCCGTTTAGGAATTTTGTTATTGCACTCACAACCTTGATGCGTAGGCGATATTCCATGAAGGAAAAATTGGATATTATATTTACAAATATGAAACCGGAATATAAATTGACAATGAGACGAGACGAAATAGTTTTGCTCGATGAGATGCTGAAACAAGTAGAACATGTTGAGAGTTATGTTAGAGAAAAGGCGTTGTATCAGCTACTCCCTCTCCCATCTATGGGGATAGTGTCAGAAACTGCGTACCACCCGAAGCGGAAATCTGATAATTGCTTTGTCGATATTTTTGAAAACAATTCCCACGATTCAGTATAAAGATCAGTAAAGGAAAATAAATGGGAAGGTAAAAATAATTCCCGTAATAGTAATTATGTCAGAAAAAATAATTTTAGTCAACGGTGGAATAACCGGAAAGCTTATCAGGCTCGCGACTGGGCTTATCAGCAAAGTAATGCACGGCCCCCGGATAAATCAAACACACCGCTTATCAATGAGAAAACGATTAGGCAACATTCTCGCTCTCCTGTAACGTGTTTTAACTGTAATAAAATCAGGCATGTGTATAGATACTGTCATTTTCCAAAAGCTATGAGGTGTTTTAACTGTCGTGCAGAAGGTGTCAAAACCGACGAATGTAAGAGCAAATTGGGGAACGGATCGCAGACTCAGTTGGATGGAGGTCATCAGAGTCCCATGTAAATGAGAAATCCTCTGATTGGAATGCTTGGATAGATAGTATAAAAGTATTCCCCCCCGGTTTTGGATGTGTAAATACTAAAAAAGATAACTGACCGTATGTTACTCTTTCCATTTATGGAAAAGAAACATGGTTGTGTGATCAACAGAATTAACACTTAGTTTGGTTGTCAAAGGCTTTTGACATGAAAGTTATTAATTTATTTTAAGAAATACTTTGACAAAAAAACTTCATTAATTCTGTTGATCACACAACCATCCTCCTTTTTAAGGCTATGTGGTGCAGTCAATTAACATAATTAAAGAAAAAGAAAACTACAATAAGAATTTCATGAATTTACAATAAGAAATAAGTACATACGAGGGTTGTCCGTAAGTAAGATTCCCATAGCACTGCAATCGACAATAGTCCTACGACGGGGGTTCGCACGGTTTTGTTGTGTACCTGGGTTCCCCCACTCCAAATCCCCACCGCATTGAAGTGTCTGCGGCGTTCAGTCTTGGCCTGGCAGCTATACAAGATGGATCCCATTGCTTCGCCCGCGAGGTGTGAGCTGCGCTCAGTGGTTCGTTTTTTGACTGCCAAAAACCTTCCACCCGGGAAAATTCATTCTCAGCTGTGCGAAAATATGGAGAAAAGTGTATGAGCGTACAACATGTGCGCAAATGGTGCAGGGAGTTCAAGAACGGGCATACCGACTTCTATGACGAGGAGCGTTCCGTGAAAATTCATGTAAACGCAAAGTGCCGGCAAAGTCATGGCAACCGTCTTTTGGGGTTGTAAGATTATTACCAGAATTTTAGGTCTTATCAAACGGTGCTTATTCTAGTTCCATAGATAGTTGTAGCATCTACTCCAAAAAAAAGAGGTAGGCCTACTACAAGAATAGATAAAATTATCACTAAGCGTAGCCGTAAAATTATTTTATCTTCCCCTCCAAGTCCGATAAGACCCCACTCTCTTGAGGAGGAGATGATAGACGACCCAGACCCAGTAAATGAGCAAATTATAGTCAATGAGGCCATAAATGAACAAAATTTTCCTGTAGGCCCAGGTGATAATATTTGGGAGGAGGCTGAGAATCTCCTTCACAATGAGCCTCTACCGAATGAAGGAAATCAACAGGATGAGGACATTTGGGAAGAGGTTGGACCTGAGACAGATTTCCCCCACCGCCCAGTAACATACCTGGAAATACCCGGGCCCAAGCACATGCCAACACAAGACTCCCCCCCAGTTACTTACTTCAATTTGTTTTTTACAACGTTACTGCTGCAGAGTATTGTCAGGGAAACAAATAGGTATGCCACGCAATGCTTACAATGATCTGATTTTTCCAACAGCTCGAGAGTGAAGAAATAGCTCACTACTTGTATTCCAGAGATAAAAGGCTTTATTGCCTGTATAATAAATATGGGTGTAATCAGAAAGCCGACCATATTCTCTTATTGGTCTACTTTACCAGCGATGGCGACGCCGTGGTTTACCCAAATGTTTACTAGAGATAGGTTTCAACTGGTATTGCGTTTTTTCCACCTAGTAAACAATGATGCCAAGCACAAAGGGAGTTTGATCCATGTGCTAAATTTCAACCTCTTGTGGACCACGCCAACATATTATTCTGACATTATTACATTCCACATGAACAGCTGTCAGTAGATGAGTCCCTTATTGGGACTAAATCCCATACCGTTTTGCAACAGTACCTTCCAAAAAAACAACACCACAGATGGGGTATAAAGGTTTGGATGTTGTGTGACTTTGTGGCAAATTATGTGTTAGGGTTTTTTGTATACAAAGTAAAGCGTGTCCCACCAGAAGAAAAAGCAGAACAAAAGGAGTTTGGCCTACGGTTTTTAGTGGTGAAAAAACTGCTCAGCTTAGGTAATTATCTAAATAAAGGTTTTCATGTTTTACCGACAAGTTTGTTGCATCCATTCCCTTAGCAACTCAATCGTATGAGCTTGGTACGTATTACACAGCTACTATTAGAGCTAATCGAAAGGACCTCCCCGAAACAATAAAACGAAAATTTGGAGTTGGTGTAACCAATTTTTTAAAAAAAGGATTTCTCTTGTTGTGTGGATTTCGAGATAAAAAACTCAGAAGAAGCAGGTTCTGTTGATTTCAACTGCGTCTCAGGCAACAACAAGTGAAGTAAGACGTCGTGTTAGGAGACAAGCTGAGGAAGAAATTGTCAATAAACCTGATGTAATTCTGGAATACAACAAATACATGGGGGGTATTGACATCTTGGACATGATGGTGTATGCATATCTTGATGAGAGGAGAACTGTAAAGTTCTGGAAGAAAGTGGTTTTCAGTATCTTTTCCTGTATGCTATTGAATGCATATATACTTTACAAAGAAAATGTGAAACTAAATGGAAATGGAAAACCTATGACTCGACTCCAATTCATGCAATCCATAGTATATGAACCTGGAAAGGAATGGATTTTGGCAAAAAAGCAAGCTTCAGCACCTCAGCCACAACCCCAACAAGGACCTTCAAACTTATTTTGTGTAAAAAAGTTACCTGCAAAATTGTTGAGAAGCTGCAAGGAATGCAGCACAAAAAATAATATACCCGGTCAGCATTTGCATGTGTACGCTGCGAAAAGGGACTGCACCCTGAGTGCATTCAGCTACACAAATGTAAATAAACATTGATGTAATATATATATATATATATTAGAGGTGTGCGGATAGTGAATTATTTTTTCGGATCGGATTCGGATCGGATAGCTCAGATTCGGATCGGATCCGGATCGGATAGTTTGGGTTCGGATCGGATAGTTTTCGGATTCGGATACTCGCAATAAAAAAGTGAAATCAGACTTATCTAAGAATAAATTAGGAAAAAAATCAATAAAATGTTATCAAAATTATTAAATGGTAAACTTACATAAAAAATCATAAATTCTTCATAGGATGAACAACAAAACTAAAATTTTTACTTCACTGCATTTAAAATTAATAATAATAATAAGTTTATTCCATCAATAAATACAAATTTACAAAATAACAATTACCAGTAACAAATTTTAATATGGCGTAATTCACAAATTAAATCAACAGAAACCTTATAATTCGCCATTAAATGACATCAACTTTCTACTAATTCATCAATTCATTCTACTAATAATCAACTAATTCTCAATTTTATTTCACGATTCAATTATTTTATTTATTACAATGATAAAAACAAATCACCATTAATAAAGAATTAAGATTTGACAGACGCCGTTGGCTCGATGCCATCGGCTATCTGCGTATCGGCAAGGGCAGTGACAGTCGACAGTGCAGCTGCTATCAAACAAAGGCCTGTGCGCAGGCGCAGAGTTGGAATATTTGGCAGATAAAATACCCCGATCGGCTGTGTAACAATATTGAAACCCGTGAAATTATGGTACCTCGTCGTAATCTAGTTAGTTATTCATCTTAAAATTTACTAAAAATGTAAAACTAATAACGCTTAAATTCATTTAACAAAGATAAAATGTAGATTGAAAACAAGTGGAAAATTTGTTGGTTATGTGAACACTGAACGACGAAATAGGCCAAATGTAAATTTGGCAACACTTTATCGTATTGCTCAAACCCGGAGCAGTTGAGAATGCGATAACTAAACAATTGATCGTCTACATAGACGATCAGAATGAAGTAGTATTATTTTTGCCGGAAACCCCGTCGCAAAACGAGCTATTATGATGGTTTGTTAACAGTAACATTAAATCAACAATTCAAGTTTTTTTGTAGCCGAAATGAAATTTTATATGGAACAATATCAAACCGCAATCTGATACTCGGTGCAACTATCGATGACGCTATGCTTTGTATTTCAAAATGCAATATCGTGTTGAACTTACGGTTACTTAAATGCGTAGTTGAAGAATCGAATAATCATACCGCATCCTCGGACCGCCCAATGACGTTCTTACATTCCGATTGGATATGAATTGCGTAATTTCGTCATCTGCGGTCGTCATTTGAATCGCTATAAGTGTATCGCGTCTACCAGTCAACGACATTGTTTTGATGAAAGACTACGTAATTTCGTCGTCTTATCAAGGTTTAAGCAAAAATTATTCCAGTTTCGCGGGTATTAACTCGACGAAAATCTCGTTGTTTTTGTTCAAATTGCTGTATTATACAGTCTATCCGAAAATTCGGATATTTATCGGATCGGATATCTTAAATACATTCGGATCGGTTTCGGATATCCGGCACAATATATATATATATATATATTAGATGTGTGCGGATATATATAAACAGTGTAAATAGTGTTAGTGTTAGGCTTTTATGACATTTTATAATAAATTTTGTTGTTAGTGTGCACAATGAACTTAATTTATTTTTATCTTCGGTTACCATGGAAACTGAATAAAAGGTAAGAATTTTCACCATAAAAATGTCTACGGTTTTATACACTTGATACTAGATGATGTTGTGTACTATATTTAGAGTTACCAGTGAGATTTTATCCTCTATAACAAATTGTAACAGTGGGCATCATTGCAAGTACTACCGTAGCTATGTCCAAGATACCGTTTCATATTTTTTCTTCAATAAAACGTTTATTTTCATACATAGGTTGATAATTTTTTACCTGGCAGGCTCGCCAGGTCCTCAATTTGAAACGTTGACCAGCTGGATAAGTGATGTTTCTCAAATGAACATTGAGGGAGTGTCAGAGGAAAGTTAATTAGAATTTAACTTAAACAGCTGACACATTATATTATGTTTTTTGTTTACATTCTACTCAAGGTTCAAATTTTGTATTATTTTGGTTTATGCTAGTGTTGTATTTATTTATTTTTCTTTAATTAAATTTATCATTTTTAAACTGAAGTTTGATTATTAGAAATATTCTAATAGTAACAAATCATAATTTGCAATTTCATTCAATGATACTGTTGAGAAAATAATAAACTGTATATTGGATTGTAGATTGAACATTTATTTCACTGCTAAGTCAATTTAACAATTATGGCTCCTCCAAAGGTTGTTGACTTCAAGTTTGAAACCTATCAAAGACTTACTGATATAACTAAGAACAGGTTGTCTAGTATTAAGTTGATTGTCGATAAGTTATTTGCCCAAACTGAACCATTATCCATTGTCCAAGTTAAAACGTTAAATGGATATTTAGCTGAGCTGCAGAAGAAGCGGGATGATTTCGAGTCAAACGTACAGGGTGTTTTAACAGTTTCGGGAGAAGATGATGTGATCGATTCCGTATCTCGTGACCAAGATGAGATTAACGATCTCTTCATTCAAATTTCGAGTCATATCGAATCTATGATCCCCAACAAAGAACCTCAAATCGACAATGAATTAACTAGCGTAAATAACGGATCTTTATCCTTGTCTCAATCTAATGTCCGGTTACCTAAACTTGAACTTCCTAAGTTTTCTGGTGAATTGACTGCTTGGACTTCCTTTATAAACCTCTTTGATGCTACGATTCATCACAATGATTCACTTTCCGATGTGATGAAATTCCAGTACCTCTTAAGCGCCTTAGATAGAGAACCGTTGAACTTAATCCGAAGCCTCACCATAACAGCTCCTAATTACACGGTTGCATACAATATCCTACAAGACAGATATCACAATGACCGTCGCTTACAGCTCGTCCATCTAAATAACTTGTTAGATCTACCTCAAATAAGTAGTTCCCACATTCCGGGTATTCGTCAATTTGTGAATACATTTAACGAAAATACTCAAGCTTTGGTCGCTCTGAAATGTGATATATCAAAATCATGGTAGCAACTCT
Source organism: Nephotettix cincticeps (assembly GCA_023375725.1). Taxonomy (NCBI): domain Eukaryota; kingdom Metazoa; phylum Arthropoda; class Insecta; order Hemiptera; family Cicadellidae; genus Nephotettix; species Nephotettix cincticeps. The sequence goes on along the minus strand of CM041786.1, from coordinate 59,850,211 downwards.
ACTACGCAAAATGGACGTGGATCTCCGCACTCGGTTAGAGTCTTTCCGTTCGACTTCTGGTAACGTAACTAAACATACCTTGCCTTCTACTAAGGAAATCATTGACTTTTTGACTACTGTATGTACGAACCTAGAAGATGCTACAATATCTAATATTACTCAAAGGCAAACATTTCGGTCCGCTAAACCTACAGTTATTAATCCTAATTCCTTTCCAAAGAAACCTATTACAATGGTAACATCCACTCTACCTATTCCTAGTACTAAAAATACCATGGAAACAAAAGTACCATGCTTCATATGTAACCAAAACTCTCATAAGATTTATACTTGTAACAACTTCAAAGCAAAAACACCCCAAGAACGTTTTCAGTTAGTGAAACAAAATAGAAAATGCGTTTCTTGCTTAGGATCACATGATACTAAATCATGTCAATCTCAATACAGTTGTAAAATGTGTAACAAACGACATCATACTTTATTGCATTTTGATGAAAGAAACCCTCATTCAAGTGGTAATAATCACATAATTTCTAACTCTTTAATTTCTAGGAAAATCTCTGAAAATAACTCTAGTAGGAAATCTGATTCAATCATTCCAGTATTGAGCTCTCAAAATAGTACTTCTTCATCTAACCACCACAGGACAACTGTATTACTTGGTACTGCATTAGTGCAACTATGTTCTCCAGAAGGAATTTCACATGTTTTCCGTGCGCTTCTTGATTCTGGAAGCATGTGTAATCTTATAAGTGAATACACTGCTAACATCCTCAATATTCAGCGCCAGAAATCTAGTATTCAAATCTCTGGCATAGACCAACAAGTATCAAAAAACAAAGGACAAATCGTGGTAGATTTCAAAACATTATCTGGACAGTATATTGCTTCTAATGAACCTGCATTGATTCTTGACAAGTTAACAGTTGATCTCCCTCGCGCACCTTTGTCTAATGATTTGTTAAAACAAATGAAATCCTATACTCTTGCTGACCCAACCTTCCATATACCTAGCCGCATTGATGTGGTCATTGGTGCCTCTCTATTTCCTCAACTACTCACTAATGAGAAGTTTTCTCTTGGTCACAATAAACCACATGTCTTAGGAACGCATCTCGGATATGTTCTGATAGGCACGGCTCCCTGCATATCAACTCAATATAAGCAATCTAGTTCCATTCCTTCAACTACACTCAATGTTTTTTTGCACTCGATAAGTGAAGCAGATCTTCATAACTCAATACAAAGATTTTGGCTTCAAGAAGAACCCCCGGTGCGATCCTCTAAAACTCACGAAGAAGAGCTTTGTGATCAGCATTTTAGTAAAACCCATACTCGTGATACTGATGGACGATACATAGTGCGTCTTCCATTTAGGGAACCAAAAACTGTCCTTGGTGATTCAAAAACTTCTGCTCAGATGCGTCTATCTGCAATGGAACGTAAATTCACTTCTAATCTGCGTTTCTCAGAATTGTATCATGAGTTCATGGATGAGTATATTTCTTTAGGTCACATGTCCGAATGCAATGACATAAATCTTAGCCAACCACACTACTTTCTTCCGCATCATGCTGTACTCAAAGAAAGCAGTAGTACGACTAAACTCAGGACTGTTTTCGATGCGAGTTGTAAAACGAGTTCAGGGCTCTGCTTAAACAAAATTCTATTGACAGGTCCTAAACTTCAAAACAACATTTGTGATTTATTGTTACAATTTCGCAAATACAACTATGTGTTTTGTTGTGATATTCGTCAGATGTACCGTCAAATTGTGATTCATCCTGATGATAGGGATTTTCAATTAATACTGTGGAGAACACAATCTCATGAACCCATTTCTACTTACAAGCTTAACACCGTTACTTATGGTATGAACAGCTCTCCGTATCTTGCTATTAAAACATTACATCAGTTAGCCGACGACGAAGGTCAGTCATTTCCAGATGCCGCTCATGTTCTACGGAATAACACATACGTTGATGACATCATAACGGGTGCTGATACTGAATCAGAAGCTATAATGTTACAACAAAATCTTGTCACTTTATTATCTAAAGGTTGCTTTGAACTACGAAAATGGGTGTCAAACTCACCTAAAATATTGTCTAATATACCTGAAACTCATTTGGAAACTCCAAAATTTCTCGATAACTCTGAAACTCCACAATTTAAAGTGTTAGGTCTTCAATGGTCTCCTACCACCGATGCATTTTCATATAATGTCAAAACTCCTGCTACAAACAAACCTTCCACTAAACGCTCTGTTCCCAGTACAATTGCCCAGATTTATGATCCCTGTGGATTTTTAGTGCCATTTATTATGCTTGCAAAATGTTTTATGCAATTGCTCTGGACTAAACGATTATCCTGGGATACTACATTACCTTCTGACTTAAGTTCACAGTGGAACTCTTTTTGTGACAATATTAAATTGTTGTCAAACATTACAATCCCTCGATCTTTTGGATTTTCATCTTCATGCAATATAGAACTTCTTGGATTTTGCGACGCTTCCGAACGAGGATATGCTGCAGTGATCTATTTAAGATGTCTATCCCTCACACAAAATGTTTCTATAAAACTCCTAATGGCCAAAAGTCGTGTAGCGCCACTTAAACGTGTTACAATACCAAGGTTAGAACTATGTGCAGCGCATCTACTGGCACAAATGGTTTCCCATTGCAAATCTATATTTTCTAATAAGTTTTCTTTCGATAACATTTATTTATGGTCAGACTCAACCATAACTTTGACATGGCTTCAAACTCCGCCATATAGACTAAAAACATTTATCGCTAATCGTGTTTCACAAACTCAAGAGATAGTACCAATCGAATCTTGGAGACACATTTCATCGAAAGACAATCCTGCCGACTGTGCTTCGCGAGGACTTGTAATGTCACATGGCTTGCATTGGCACCTTCCGATTGGCCAAAATCCAAATTTAATCCCATCGATCTAGATTCTTCACATGAAATTAAAGAAACTCCACTTCCTATCTTGGTTACCTGTCCACAAGAAGAATGGTCCTTATTAACAAAATTTTCCTCTTGGACTAAGTTACAACGTGTTATGTCTTACGTGTTACGATTCATTCATAACTGTTGTAAGTCTCCTCACCGTTTTGGAAATCTCTCTATTCAAGAACTTCAAGAATCTCAATTGAAAATTTTTTCTTTAGTACAACGTTCATCTTTCCCAAAGGAGTATACTTTGTTGCTCAAACAAGAAGATTGCTCAACGTCTATTCAACGCCTCAATCCCTTTCTCGATTTCAACAATCTAATCCGTGTTGGTGGACGATTGAAGCATTCATCGTTGTCATATGACACAAGACATCCTATCTTACTACCTAAGCGTCATCATACTGTCGATTTATTAATTGATCATTACCACATAAAATATCTTCATGCAGGGCCACAGTTAGTTCAATCATTGCTCTCGAAACATGTCTGGATACTTTCAGCAAGAAGTGTAATCCGTTCTCGAATTTACAAATGTCTAACATGCTTTAAACATCGTCCGAAAAACTCCGCCCCATTAATGGGTGAACTACCTGCATGTAGAGTGAATCCTGCTCGACCATTCATGTCAACAGGAATCGATTTTGGTGGACCATATGACGTTAAAGTAGCACATTTGCGTTTCCTTCGTTTAATCAAGGTGTATATCTGTATATTTATATGCATGGTAACCAAAGCCGTACATATTGAAGTAATAACGGATTTATCAACTGAAGCCTTCATCGCTGCTCTTATGCGTTTTACATCACGACGTGGACTATGTTCCGATATATACTCAGACTGCGGCACAAATTTTATTGGTGCAAACTCAACGCTACGTAAGATAGTTAAATCAACTATTCACAACAATGACTCGCAGAACCAAATTCAACATTTCTTTAATGCTCAAGGAATAAAATTCCATTTCAATCCACCCGCTTCTCCACACCAAGGTGGACTTTGGGAAAGCGCGATCAAAAGTTCAAAACATCACCTAAGTCGGGTATTGGGAAAGTCAATTTTGTCCCTCCCAGAATTTACTACTCTGACAATCAGAATTGAAGCTATGCTGAACTCAAGACCTCTGACTCCGTTGTCACACGATCCTTCTGACTTTTCTCCATTAACACCAGGACATTTTCTAATTGGTGCGCCGCTAGTGTCCATTCCAGAACAAGATTTTACCGAGATTCCAACAAATCGCTTAAAACACTGGCAACTAGCTCAGCAGTTCTTTCAGCGTATTTGGAAAAGATGGAGCCTTGAATATTTGCATACGTTACAACAGAGAACTAAATGGACAACAAACAAACATAGGCAATTTAAAAATCGGTGACCTTGTACTTTTACAAACTCAAACTAGCCCATTAAATTGGCCTCTTGCGCGTGTTGTTGAAGTTTATCCTGGATCTGATGGAACAACACGTGTAGTGAAGATAAAGACTGCAACAGGAACATTAACACGGCCAGCTATCAAACTATTTCCACTACCAACCCAGTGAAGTTGTTGAAGTGATGACACTTCAAAGGGGCCGGTTATGTTGCGTTTAAAGTAAAGTAAGACTCATGAGCTTGACCATCACGCTTATTAATTATTATATGTTACATTTCCCAATCAATTCCAAGTTCCTCTTATATGATTTCCTTAACTTTCTCTTTGTTTTTCCATATAATTAATTTATTTCAAATATCATCATATGATTTCAATATTAATTATGTTTTGTTTATCTGATTTGTTTTTCTTTTGGTTGACATAGCAACCAGTCCAGTTTTTCTTTTCTTTACCATCTTTAAACTTTCATTTTTATCAGGTTCTTAATCAATTTTTAATGTAATGTCATAATTCTGTAAAAACGATGTAAAATTGTATTGATCAAGAAATATAAGACTTTGATAATATTGTGACTATTGAAGAATCGAACATGAAGAATGGTGTGGTGAGTGAAATGTAAAAAACTAATAGGCCTAACTTTGTAACTTAATAATGTGAACATTTTTTTGGTGTTTAATCTCATATTTGTAAGAACCTGATATTTTGTAAAAAAAAAAAAAAACAAAGTATATTTTGTATCCAGCCCTCTTTTTTCTGTATATTGGTCCTTCGAATTTATGCTATGTTTTAAATTTCTTTATTCCGCCCCCAACAGATACAATGATTTTATTTATTACAATGATAAAATACATAACGCTATAAATGAAGAACAAAGATTTGACGTACAACATTGATCGCCATTGGCTATCTGCTTTTCTCGCTCTCACAGTACAATTTAAAAACCCCTGAAATTATCACACTGATATGGTAAGTTGTAGTAATCTAGTTATTTAATCTTAATTATTTGAAAATTTGCCATTTATTATCAATTTAGTATCAACATGTAAAAACATCCAACAAAAAAAAAAAAGGAAAAAAAGGAATGAATACAAGAAACTTTGTCTGTTTATGTGAACACGGGAATGACGAAATCGGCCAAAGGTTGTCAATTTAGCACGTAATAATAATAATATTCTTATATATTAATATTTTATTTAGTAAAATAGTATTTAATAATATTTTGTTTAATATTCTGTTTACATTGAAATACCTAAATCAAGGAAAGACGACTGGTAGTATATTATTTTAAATCTTTGCCACAAATACCATTGCGAACAAGTTATGACGATTGTGGTTTCTCATAAAATATTAAATCAACGTTTAAAGGGTTTTTGTTGCTGAAATCATATTTTATGCAGAATAATCATGTTTGGATTTAATATTTATATATGCTGGATATTTTTACCATGTTTTTTTATTGGACATAAACTCTTACATTTACTACTGGCTTAAATGAACCAAGATCCAAGATCCATTTTTCTAGATTATAAGAGAAGGCTAGTGATAGCGTGTACGGTTTTGGTTACTTTTGACATCCCTTTATCTATTAATTAAACAATCAATGATATATTTTAATTTTAATATTCTACTTTAATTAAATTTTCCCTTGGGTCTGTGAGCAAGTGATAGACCCATGGGCGCAAAATTTTAAAGCTAACCCTAGTTTTACAAATTAATAATTTCAAATAATTTTGCAAAATTAACTCATAATATAAAACCGTGTTTACAATATAAAATTAATTACAATTAAATTGCAAATTATGAGTGAAATTTAGGTGTAATGCATTTGAGATATAATGCATGGAAAATACTTTAAGTTTCTTATGCAATTAAGTATGAACTTAAAAAAAAACTATTCTAATAGTGGTAAGGCATAACCATAGATACCTTTCTAGTTTTTCCGGTGAGAAGTTTTGCTTTAAGTGATTTGTCCTTAGAAACAAAAGTTGGACATCGATCCAGCATGGAGGAAAACGTTTGAGACCGAACACCAAAGACCTTTCCCATGACAGTGCCTAGAGCAGCCCCTGTTGTGAACCTCCGGTCTTCAACAACATCCTTATCAATCTCCTCCCTAAACATGAATCACAACAATTAAAATATGTAGAACAAAAAAATTTACTTCGTCCAAATCACGTGGTTGGCATTGGTTTATAGTGAAGCTTATTCAACCAAACCAACTTTTCTGAACGCTATGTTTACAGGGTTTTTATCACCCACATTGGAAAATACTATGTACTATGTGTCTAAAAAAGGTTAATGTGTTATCCAAAAAGTATATTACATACATTGAACAGTAACCTTGAGCGGCAATATCCTGAAGTTAAATGTAAAAGCAGGTAACCCCACTATGTCTAGTTACCAAAAGTTAAGTTGGAGTTAACATATCAACACATCCTATTAGAACTTTAACTCGATAACTTGAGCAACCTCCTTTTAGTAAGTACTAGTCTACAACAATGTGTGACTAAAGAGAAACAATCCCACAAAAAAATTAAAAGACAATTAACTATAATATTCATACCGTGCCATAAGTTTTTGTGAAATAAGTAGATTTTTTTCTTCATGAAAAGAAAAGACCAAGGACTTTTTTTTACTAAAATATTTAAATATTTAACTGTAAGAGATTTAACTGTACTTCCCAATGGACTTAAAAGCCCTAGGGTTCTAAGACTTTCCGATCAGTGTTAGGCTCATTTTATTTTATTATTATTATTTGCTGTTGCACTACTGCAGGCTAAAATTGTTACTCTCCTTACTTGATTTATACCCAGGAACTGCAGCTTCAGTTTTAGAGGCAAGACTCAACATTTTGAAATTGAGGCCTGTTTCATCTCAGTTAAATATTTGATCTCCTGTTAGTCTCTCAAATTCGATAAACTCTGGAAAATTGGTTTTTTTAATTGCTCCATTTCTTTAACGTTTGATGACAGTTTCTCACCAAAAATGCCGAATTGGCAAATTCCATAACGTTTCTTCCAGAAACGTTATGGAAATCAAACCAAGTTCAACCTATCAAACCAACCAATTCTTGCATTAAATTAGCATAACCCTCGTTGAAGTCCTTTTGAAACTGCAAAGCCTTCTCTTTTAATATAGGCCCTGAAATGGACACTTCTTTATCCCTAAACTGTGTGAACCAAATGAACAAGGCTTCAGTAACCTTTTGGCAAGCTGTTGGCAAGGCCAGCTGTACAATCAGAGACAAACACAAAAGAGCAAGTACACTCACACCTTCAAACTATTGCCACTCTATTTTCATTTTTCTTTTATTTATTTTGTTTTTGCTGAGAAGCAGTTGGTGGATATCACGGAGTGGCGAATAATCAAATGGTGAATAACCGAGACTCTACTGTACTAATTATTTTTGCTCCAAATACGGTCACAAAATGAGCTATTTATTATGATTGAGCTTTGTTGTTGTGACATTGGACCGTAAATTTAACTTTTCTCTGGAACCGTTAGCCGTAGACAAATAATTCAAAACACTAATTTGTTTAGTATTTTAAGCTGGTTTCAATGGTACCATTCAAGTTATACTTTAATTTTATTGTTTTCACTGAAAATTTAAAAATTTGATTTGTTGACATTTAAAAGCCCATATCGTTTGAACCGTAAATTTTACAGAAATGCGGGTGGTGTAAAATTATTTAGTACTAGCGTACCTGGCAGGAGACAATCTGTCCACCAATAACTATGTTTAGAAACTAAGCTTAGATTTTCCCAACAGATTTTCATTTCGGTTATGTTATGGTTTTATGCAAATAAAAACTGGTGTTTTATTGCCAGCTGTAAGATGATGCCGTCACTAAACGAAAAAAGAAAGAACCATGTTTAACTGTCAGATTTAATTTGTTTATTTAACCACTTCCTTAAATAAACAGCTGATTTCTCGATCGTCGGTGTTTACCTCCAGATTAAGTTTATGGGGAAAATCGCGACTTTGACCCCATTATTTTCCATGACCACGGTGAATTTTCAAAATTGTTTTAATTGATGGCAAAACTACATGCTAAGACCTTTATAACGACACCTTGGACATGGTTATTGGTAGAACCACAGCTCCAAAACAATTATCACAAAAATAGGCCTAGTGTATTAAATATATAAGATTCTGCGCCCTATTAACTACCAAATTTTAATCAAAATCGTTAGAGCCATTTCTGAGAAATTTGGATTTTTCACGTTTTTTTAAGGGTTTTTAGGGATGAGCTACCCTTAAAAATATAAAATTCAAAAAAAATGCCTGGAAATACAGTGAATATACACATACATGCCAAATTTCATTTAAATTGGACCAACAGGGTAGGCTGTGGCTCTGTACACATCCAGACACACACACACACACACACACACACACACCAAACACGGACAGACAGACATCATGTTGAAACCCACTTTTTTGGATTCAGGCAACCCCAAAACGGATATATCCACTCTCAACTCAAATTCGAAAATTTTGACAAAAACAATACATTCTCCATATACTTTGTATATATTTTGAAGCATTTCTCCGAACACATTTAATAGGCCTATCCATTATCACAAATTATTGTAACACATCGATAACCAACGAGTCACGATTTGAAGCATTTGAAGAATTTGCTTCAACGATTTGAAGCATTTAAAAACCTTCTCTGGAATAAAGGGAATGTATGAAATAAGTTTCATTGTTATCAGTCTTCCCATTTTTTTGGAGAAGACGACGTGAAATGCCTCCTCACAGACAAACAGACACAAAATTGAGATAACACTTGTTTTGGCTTCTCTAACACACGAAACGTAAAAATTACTAACTCTGAGCAATGTACAGACAAAACTATAATTTTATTCATATAGATTTCTTGCTCTCTAACTACAGTAATAAATATTGTTTTATTTTACTTATTGAGCTCGAAACACAAAAATTTTTGTTTAATTTCATACTTCAACTTAATTCAAAGGGGTGACAAAGATTTTTTTGTGGTGTAACACAATATTTTTTAAATGAGTATTTAATTGTCTTCAATTAAACAAAATACATTGATATCTCCAAAATTAAACTTTTTATGGCCTTTCTTGGCCAACATTAAATTTTTATCATGAAAAACGCCTCGGCATTTTATCCACGAGACTCATGGAAATGGCCGCGGCACTCAAAGGGTTAATGCTCTATATGGTTAATGCTAAAGGGTTAATCTTATACGGTCTATCCAAAAGTTCAGATATTTATCGGACTTCACCGAATACTTGTTCTGCATTCAGATTGGAGACGAATATCAGATCCGAATCTGACTTTTTGGATATCCGTACACCTTTATATAGAATAATAATTGACAGCGGTTTGGTGCCGAGACAGAATGTACTTACAGGAACGGCTCCAGCTTGGGCAACAGTATGCTCTCCACTACCTTGAGCTCTTTGCTTTTGTCATGGATTGTCTCATCCAGGACTGTGTCTGGAGGGCCGAACAGAGTCCCTAGCCCAGCCGTCCGCTTCTGCTGGAAGTCAGTTAGTTGCTCGTTCAGATCTTCTTTCGCTCTGTTTCGTGCTTTCCAAAACACCTATCATGCAAAACAACCAATGAAACATGCTTTTGCGAGAATTACTTCTCTAGTAATCATTGAAATCATACAGTAGCCTTGTTTTCAAATTACTATTATAATAATCAGTTTTATTTTTGCTAAATCCATTTATTTTTATTGATACTTTTATGGAGAATGGATGAAAATTTGTTAAACTTGTGTTAAGATTGTGTAGAATGAGTAGTATGATGTATATCATATAGTTAATAAAAAGTATAGCTAGGTATTTAGCTAAGGATCGGATCGGATATCCGAATCCGATCCGATTGCAAAATAAGTATCCGGTAAAGTCCAATAAATATCCGAACTTTCGGATAGACCGTATAAAATGAGCATTAAAACTGAAAGCAAAATTTTCTGTTTGAGAAGTCGGCAATATGGAACATCTTTGATCGAACGAAAATGTTGAAGCAGATGACGAAATTACACAATTCATATCCAATCGGAATATAAGAACGTCATTGGGCGGTTCGAGGATGCGGTATCATTTTCGATTCTTCAACTACGCATTTAAGTAACCGTAAGTTCAACACGATATTGCATTTTGAAATACAAAGCATAGCGTCATCGATAGTTGCTCCGAGTACCAGATTGCGGTTTGATATTGTTCCGTATAAAATATCATTTTGGCAAAAAAAACTTGAAAACGAAAAAACTTGAATTGTTGATTTGATGTTATTGGTAACAAACCATCATAATAGCTTGTTTTGCGACGGGTTTTCCAGCAAGAATAATACTACTTCATTCTGATCGTCTACTTAGACGATCAATTGTTTAGGTATTGCATTCTCAAGTACTCCGGGTTTGAGCAATACGATAAAGTGTTGCCAAATTTACATTTGACCTATTTCGTCGTTTGGTGTTCACATAACCAACAAATTTTCCACTTGTTTTCATTCTACATTTTATCTTTGTTAAATGAATATAAGTGTTATTAGTTTCACATTTTTAGGTAATTTTAAGATGAATAACTAACAAGATTACGACGAGGTACCATAATTTCACGGGTTTCAATATTGTTACACAACCGATCAGGGTATTTTATCTGCCAAATATTCCAACTCTGCGCCTGCGCACAGGCCTTTGTTTGATAGCAGCTGCACTGCCACTGCCAACGTCGTCTGTCAAATCTTGATTCTTTGTTAATGGTGATTTGTTTTTATCATTGTAATAAATAAAATAATTGAATTGTGAAATAAAATTGAGAATTAGTTGATGATTAGTAGAATGAATTGATGAATTATTAGAAAGTTGATGTCATTTAATGGCGAATTATAAGGTTTCTTAACAGTAACATATTAAAATTTGTTACTGGTATTTTTAAATGCAGTGAAGTAAAAATTTTAGTTTTGTTGTTCATCCTATGAAGAATTTATGATTTTTTATGTACCATTTAATAATTTTGATAACATTTTATTGATTTTTTCCTAATTTATTCTTAGATAAGTCAGTAGATGTGGTATGGGGGTTTAAAGCCCGAATCGGCATTTTCACCATTTTTAATTATTGAAATATAGCATTTAAAGCCCAAAATTGTCAGGTTTTTCACACATTATAGGGCATAAACCATCATTTTTAACCCAAAATCAGCACATTTTTCCCATTTTAACCCTGGATAACTAAACCTTCGTCATTTTGACGACGCGCCTATCGAAATATTCTCAGAACTCGTAAGTTACGCCCCTACCCGCCCCCTCCTTTCACATACCTTCCTCCCTGACCTTGTAGTGCTCAGTGCCGGCTTAGCAACCGAGTAATGCGCATGCTAGTTGTCGTATGGAATTGAGCGTCGTCACCACGACGAATGTTTAGTATTGACGTTACTTTTTAGTTGTCCTTCAATTTTGAAGTTCTATTATTTTAAATACATTTTGTGAGTCAGTATTTAGTGTTAGTGTGTTTTCGGAACAATAAAACTCCAGAAAACCGCAAAAAGTTCATGAAAGAACTTAGTGTTCAACTGACAGAGCCTTACATGTATGCGTTTGCAGACGACCTCACTACGTCGTAATATAAGAGCAATGATTGCTGAAAATCTTGGAATCTCAGTGAACCCCGTCAACCCAAACATCCCAGGGGCACGAAAGATTTGTAATTTTTGTCCCTCATCAAAAAGGAGGATGACAACAAACTATTGCGGTCACTGTCATAGTGCCGTCTGTGGCGAACACAGGGCAATGTGTTGTGTTTATTGCGATAAAAACTAAAAGTTTATTGATCCACCTAAACATCATCTGGTATTTATATTTTATTTTTATGAATATTCTTCATTGAATTATATATTGTAGTCCTAAGTAACGTATTTGTAAAATAAAAGAAAATTAATTTTATATTTTTTTTATCTTTTACCTCAGACGTTGCATTTTAAGATTTATTAAAAAACATCAGTCAAATAATGACATTTAATGTATTGTTACAGAAGTAAAAATCATTAATATCTAATAGAATACTATCTAAATCAATAACTCTATGATTTTCATTCGTTAAAATAAAAAAATAGCCTACAAAAAGAAAAACTTATAAAAAAAAAATAAATTGCGTTGTCAAAATGACGAAGGTTTAGTAACCACATATGAATAAACTAGGTTAAGTTATCCAGGGTTAATAGAAAAAACCCCGTTTTAAGCTCAAAATCATTTTGGGAGCATTTTTGGACGGAGCAAAAAATTTTTGAAAAAATCCCCAAACCATTATTCATATCCAATCTATTACCTGATGCTATACAATAACACGTAATAAACAATTTAACACATCACATACATTTCTTAATTTAAAATCCCAAGTGGCGCACACCGCGCACCGGACCGCGTATGTCATAGTGTCGCGCTCGCCCGGGGCATGTCCTGCCCACCGCACCGCGTCGCGTACCGGCTCATGGCACTGCCGCAAGACTCACACCTGCACTTAGCATGACCCATCTCACTACATCACTAGCATTAATTCATAACCATACAACTCTCGTTTATATTTAATTACCTTCTCTACTAAATAAATGTCCTTTTAAAATCCACCTCTACGTCCTGTATTCTTTATTTCTGCACCTGTTATATATCTCCTACTTAAAACTTTTTTGGTTTTCGTACAATTGACTCAATCTCTTATGTAATAGCTTTGGAATCGTATTCATTCACAGTATTTGGTTTCTATCTTCTATCTTTCTATCTATCTTACTGTGTTGTTTCAAACTATATGCTCAATGGTGTTAACTTTGTATGAAATCAAAATCACACCTCAGTAACATGAACATGCGCCTAAGGATAGTCATCCACACTCACTCGAGTTCCTCACTTGTACTCAGCTATATACGTAACTGTTATGACTTAACTAAAATATACAACAAGAAAATGAAAAAATTATGTCACTGAGGAAGGTTGATGTTGTAGTCAAGTTCTTCATTCTTTGACGGCAATGCGCACCAAACATGCTTTATATTGCTTAATTTTTAAACGATCATGCACGAGACCTAAGCCCGCCATGCGCCAAGTCCCACTGTTATAAAACGGCCAAGTTTTTTCCAAAATAATTTTGGCTTAATATTTTTCAGAAAAAAGTGTGCTAATCGATGCGCCTTGGTGAGATCGGACATAATTAGAAAGTGTTGATGTCAAAAGATTCTTATTTTCCGAGATATCTAAGATTTTCTATTCTTAAATTCACTGTACCGCGTAATGCGCAAGACTCACACCATCATCAACACCTGCACCTAGTATGATTATTATTTTTTGCTATCTCAATACATCACTAGCATTAATCCATGACCTACTTAGAATCTTTGCCACTTAACATACAACTATCATTTCTGTTTTATTACTCTTTAATAATTCTTCCTCTAGAACTTGTATTCTTTACATCTGCACGACATGTCCAATTGGATACAGGTTTATATCTCCCACTTTAATTTTTTATTTTCAGGCTTGTTTTCATACAATTGACTCAACCTCATATATATAGCCTCTGACAGTATTTGGTTTCATATCTATTGTCCTTATACACTTTTCAATCTACTTTAGAAACAGACAATTCTTGAAATAACCAATGATTCTGCAATTGTAGTTTTACCAGTAGAAAAAAGTATTTACGTGCTCATGCGACATGCACTCGAGGTCCTCACTCTTGTACTTGTATATGTTTTCGGCTATATATTGACCTAACTAAAACATACAACAATAAAGTGAATAAAATGGTTGATGTTGTAGTCAGGTTCTTTATTCTTTGAGTCGTCTGTGCCCCAAATACGTTTTTTAAATTGTCTAAGTATTAATTGATAGAAATATTTCGTTTAGCTATGAACTATAAAGTGACACATTTCAATATTTTACCAATGGCACTATACAACATTTTGCTATCATTGTTTATATTTAGTTACCTGAAATTATGTTGAATTCAGTAGATACTTGATCAAGTTTGCGTCAGTTGTTGAAACAAGAGGCAAGATATGTTTTATTGATATAGTTTAATTTTAACTGCTTCATCCGACCTATAGTTGTTTGATACTTATAATAAATATGAATGCAACAGATCCTAGATCAAATTCATGACGCATCAACTTGTTATTTGATTTTAACCTTTAATGTTGTTTCTGGCTTACCTTATAATGTTATGTAAGACAGGCGTTGTTGAACAAGAGAGCAATTGAAATATACAAAGTGTCCAGTTTAGAGGTTTCAAGAGATGACTCAATGATGAGATGGTATCAATGAGATTATAGTTTGTATGTTTAACATGTCATAAATACACCTAAAAGAGTAAAGTTTAATATCATCACCACAAGTCAGTCGATGATCTATCTCCCTAACATTTCTAGTGTTATCCCCTCACAATCATGCACTCCGTTGCACTCTTACCTACAAATAAATAATTATATGCTATTGTACTATGTGACACCGTTGTGCAAGAAAAGGATTGTCCTAACATTTGAGGTACTACAGAAGTTTTAATGCATTTTGTTACTGTTTATTCTATAAAAATGGTCCACTGATTGTTTTATTCATCAACCCCAACCAAACATTCTCTCTTTAATCATTTCTAAAGCAAGTGAATCTTTTAATCCTCAAATACAAAAGTTGTGTTTGTTTATTACTGAATGAGGCAAAAAGTTGCTTTATTGTTGAATAGTATGTTCCAAGCCAACATCTCACTTGAAGATAATTTAGCTTCAGTTAATAAAGTAGACAAATCGTATATGCATTCAATTTGAGCCTTTTATGTAAGACTAGCCAAAGTACCCGTTCTTCGCACGGGTAAAAAAGGCTGAGAGGTGTAGGCTCTACAGGTACATTTAAGTTATTGATAATTAATTCTTTATTGTTTACAAAATGACAAAACACGTGTCTAAGTATATATCTAAACATGACAAAGTAACATATGTCAAATATTGGGAGAGGATAAGTACTAACGTAATAGAGGCAGGCATCGGGAGAAAATTAAAAATCTACCATTCCACTATTTCGAACTAATAATTCACTAATTTCGATCCAGCAGTTTATGTGTAAAAATTAACTTTATTTCTTTTTCTTACCGAACTGTCAAAATGTAAAGTAAACGGATGTTGACATTAAAAACTGTAAACATTGAATCCCAGGGTATTTACAGCAACCATGTCTTCTGCTTCTCGAACTGTCAAATTTTAGTGTTCACAGCTGTTGATATTCAAGTAATTTTATGTTTTCATTTTCTAAAAATGTAAACATTGAAACTTAGGACGTTCACAGGGCGTAGCCCGAAAGGATTTTAAGGAAATGAGTATGCCTATGTGTTGCATGAGTTTAAGATCTGTCTTTGTGTAAAATTTCAAACTGTTTGGTTCAGTATTTTTTGCGTTCACTTGCCACAACAAACCCACAAACACACAAACCCACAAACAAACATACAGAAACCACCTCTCCTTTATAATATTATAGATTTTGTACTATACTACAAGACAAAATTTAATTCATATAAGACTTTTACACGTTATTCACATTATTAATTGATTGTACACTAACTTATTTCTTTGTGTACTTTATAGCTTTTTGTCATCAAACTTACATTAACCTAGTGTTAAGATGTAGGCTCTCATCAGGTCCCAGGCTTATTAGAAGACTGAAATCAAACATTCATCCATCCTACAACTTCTCCTACAGTCTCAATTACATTTAATTCACTGTTTTTTTTGTTTCATGTTTACTTGTACCCCTGTCTTCTCTACTGAATGTTGTAAGTGAATTATAAGAAAACTGTAATATGATATGTACTGTCTATTTGTATCTTCTCTAGTAATCATGTTGTACGTGAATTATAGGAGAACTGTAAAATACTATATTCACTGGTGTCTTTGTTTAATGTGTACCTGTACTGTGTGTCTTCACAAACCCTATGTTGAATGCGAGTTAATGAAGAACTGCTGTACTATTCTACAAGACAAAATGTCGGGTCTAATTAAAAAGATTTTGACACGTTATTAATTGATTGTACACTAACTTATTTCTTTGTGTGCTTTATAGTTTTTGTTATCAAAACTACAATAGCCTAGTGTTAAGATGTAGGCTCTCATCAAGTCCCAGGTCTATTAGAAGACAGAAATCAAAATGTCGTACAACAGGTTGGATTCTGTCTCAATTACATTTAATTCACTGATATTTTTTTTGTTTCGTGTTTACTTGTACCCGTGTCTTCTTTACTTGTATGTGAATTATAGGAGAACTGTTAAGTGCTCAATTCACAAAATTTAATCAATTCAATTCAAGATCATCAATTCATCATAATCATCAATTCAAGACAAAATTTAATTCATATAAGACTTTTACACGTTATTCACATTATTAATTGATTGTACACTAACTTATTTCTTTGTGTACTTTATAGCTTTTTGTCATCAAACTTACATTAACCTAGTGTTAAGATGTAGGCTCTCATCAGGTCCCAGGCTTATTAGAAGACTGAAATCAAACATTCATCCATCCTACAACATGTTCATTTCAATACACAACAATATGTTCATTTCACATATTTCTGTACATTTTACAGAAATATGTGAAATGAACATGTAAAGATGTAAAGCTCGTGTAAAACGTGACATAAACGTTTTCACATCTTCGAGTGAAACTACACACTTACTCTGAATGTGAAAGTATACCAAACAGTTTCTATGTGATCAACCTGAATCAGTTCTGACTATAACAACAACTTAACGACTAAATTGAATATCAACTTGATGATGTCAATTGTTTAAACACACAGTACAGGTAAAGCCCATTATACTGGTAAATTGAATGTAAGTATAGTTTTTTTTTGGCAGTCGCATTCGACATGGTTACTAGAGAAGACACACATGATAAGTACACATTAAACAAATGAAACAAGTCAATTGAATGTAAATATAGTATTTTACAGTTATCCTTTAACTCACATTCGACATGGTTAATAGAGAAGACACAGAGTATAAGTACACATTAAACAAATGACAACAGTGAATTTAATGTAAATATGATACTTGACAGTTCTCCTATAGCTCACACTAGAGAATATGTATAGTACACGTAGACATAAAACGAAAGACACTGGCTAATTGTACATAGATATCGTATTTACAGTTAATTGAGACAGTTGTAGAATGGATTATTTACATTTGATATCAGTCTTCTAATAACCCTGGGACTTGTTGAGAGTCCACATCTTAACACTAGGCTATTGTAAGTTTGATAACAAAAACTATAAAGCACACAAAGAAATAAGTTAGTGTACAATAAATTAATAATGTGTAAAAATCGTTTTAATTACACCCCACTTGTCTTGTAGAATAGTACAGCAGTTATTCTTTAACTCACATATGATATGGTTACTAGAGAGGACACACAGTACAGGTACACATTAAGCTAATGACACCAGTGAACTGAACGTAAATATAGTTCCTATAATTCATGTAAAATATGGTTACTAGAGAAGGATATGAAACGAAAGAGACAAATTATTGTATTTTACAGTTATCCTCAACATGGCACATGATACGAGCAAGTATAAAACAAATTGCACTAGTGAATTGAGCACTTAACAGTTCTCCTATAATTCACATACAAGTAAAGAAGACACGGGTACAAGTAAACACGAAACAAAAAAAATATCAGTGAATTAAATGTAATTGAGACAGAATCCAACCTGTTGTACGACATTTTGATTTCTGTCTTCTAATAGACCTGGGACTTGATGAGAGCCCACATCTTAACACTAGGCTATTGTAGTTTTGATAACAAAAACTATAAAGCACACAAAGAAATAAGTTAGTGTACAATCAATTAATAACGTGTCAAAATCTTTTTAATTAGACCCGACATTTTGTCTTGTAGAATAGTACAGCAGTTCTTCATTAACTCGCATTCAACATAGGGTTTGTGAAGACACACAGTACAGGTACACATTAAACAAAGACACCAGTGAATATAGTATTTTACAGTTCTCCTATAATTCATGTACAACATGATTACTAGAGAAGATACAAATAGACAGTACATATCATATTACAGTTTTCTTATAATTCACTTACAACATTCAGTAGAGAAGACAGGGGTACAAGTAAACATGAAACAAAAAAAACAGTGAATTAAATGTAATTGAGACTGTAGGAGAAGTTGTAGGATGGATGAATGTTTGATTTCAGTCTTCTAATAAGCCTGGGACCTGATGAGAGCCTACATCTTAACACTAGGTTAATGTAAGTTTGATGACAAAAAGCTATAAAGTACACAAAGAAATAAGTTAGTGTACAATCAATTAATAATGTGAATAACGTGTAAAAGTCTTATATGAATTAAATTTTGTCTTGTAGTATAGTACAAAATCTTACATAAAAGGCTCAAATTGAATGCATATACGATTTGTCTACTTTATTAACTGAAGCTAAATTATCTTCAAGTGAGATGTTGGCTTGGAACATACTATTCAACAATAAAGCAACTTTTTGCCTCATTCAGTAATAAACAAACACAACTTTTGTATTTGAGGATTAAAAGATTCACTTGCTTTAGAAATGATTAAAGAGAGAATGTTTGGTTGGGGTTGATGAATAAAACAATCAGTGGACCATTTTTATAGAATAAACAGTAACAAAATGCATTAAAACTTCTGTAGTACCTCAAATGTTAGGACAATCCTTTTCTTGCACAACGGTGTCACATAGTACAATAGCACATAATTATTTATTTGTAGGTAAGAGTGCAACGGAGTGCATGATTGTGAGGGGATAACACTAGAAATGTTAGGGAGATAGATCATCGATTGACTTGTGGTGATGATATTAAACTTTACTCTTTTAGGTGTATTTATGACATGTTAAACATACAAACTATCATCTCATTGATACCATCTCATCATTGAGTCATCTCTTGAAACCTCTAAACTGGACACTTTGTATATTTCAATTGCTCTCTTGTTCAACAACGCCTGTCTTACATAACATTATAAGGTAAGCCAGAAACAATATGAAAGGTTAAAATCAAATAACAAGTTGATGCGTCATGAATTTGATCTAGGATCTGTTGCATTCATATTTATTGTAAGTATCAAACAACTACAGGTTGGATGAAGCAGTTAAAATTAAACTATATCAATAAAACATATCTTGCCTCTTGTTTCAACAACTGACGCAAACTTGATCAAGTATCTACTGAATTCAACATTATTTCAGGTAACTAAATACAAATAATGACAGTAAAATGTTGTATAGTGCGACATTGATAAAATATTGAAATTTGTCACTTTATAGTTCATAGCTAAACGAAATATTTCTATCAATTAATACTTGAGCAATTTAAAAAACGTATTTGGGGCACAGACGACTCAAAGAATAAAGAACCTGACTACAACATCAACCATTTTATTCACTTTATTGTTGTATGTTTTAGTTAGGTCAATATATAGCCGAAAACATATACAAGTACAAGAGTGAGGACCTCGAGTGCATGTCGCATGTGCACGTAGATACTTTTTTCTACTGGTAAAACTACAATTGCAGAATCATTGGTTATTTCAAGAATTGTCTGTTTCTAAAGTAGATTGAAAA